>JAKWJA010002489.1:91603944-92193396 GCA_027704765.1 Solanum habrochaites | reverse complement strand
TCAGACACCCACAACCCCCCCAACTTGTTCACCCAACCACCCCCCCCCTTAACAACCCCACCTCGGAACGTCACCACAACCCAAACCCCCTCTGTAGGGTTGTCACAAGGTCCATAGCCTTTTGAAACGTCACTACTCAGCGGAAAATGTCACAACTCCTTAAAAAAAGTCACAACCCAGTTGAAAAAGACACAACTCATCGCAAAGTCACACCCACCCGACCCTTAGTTATGTGAAAAAGGTACCACCACACAACCGTTTACACTCATACATAATTAATAAATTGAGATTTTGAATTTGGGCGGTATTATAGTAAATTTATCGTATTCAACATTCATGCTTGACTATTTATAGATAATTACAACATTTCTTCTGTTCTCTTCTTTTCTTCTTTAATTGAAAGTCAATACCTAATTATAATGCTAAGAAGTTCACGGAAACATATCAAGCATGGAGATGAATAAGTCATAGACAGAGAACCCCAAGAAAGATTTTAAATGGTTCGTGAATTATGGCTGAAGAAACATGAGGTAGATAGAAATTGTGTTGTGACTATGTGGAAATTAGTCTTTCTTTTTTAATGATAAAAACATGTAGGTTAATTAAAGAGTATTAATGTTCTAAAATTATACAAATAATATTGATGTATGTATGGGATGAAAATCATCAGAGGAAAATATGAGTTTAAATTTGATGAATGATTTGCTACAATTTGTCATCAACTCTTCGTGTGTGGACCTTGAATTTAGTAGATTTGACAGCAGCAGCAGTTTGACGTTTTAGAACAATTATTGACATTACTCTTGAGATCGTATCCACATGGGTGGAAAAGAGTCTATTTTCACATGCATTTGCTTTTCCCTCCTCAGTTCCATAGTTTCATTTTGCATAGCCACATGATCTAAGTACATGTTGTGTTCTCCTTAGGACAAAGTACAATGCAAGACATTACAGTTGTAATGTCAAGCCATATGAGTCAAATGGACCTTTGTGATGTTACAATTTTAGTCTACATGGACCTCACACAAACTGACAAACTTGTAGGTAAGCACGCAGGATAGACTCGGATTTCATATTAAATGCTCCAAAAAGCAGAAATTGACAGTCTAAAAAATTCCCTCCAATAAAATGCCAAAGCACCCCAGAAGGAAGAAGAAGAAACTAAGAACACTCACACAAATATCCGAGCAAGACAAAAACTAGATGTCCAAAACACCCAGACCCCCCCCCCCACCTGTTGCACACGTCGGCACCCGTTGGGACCCCCCATCGTAATGTTGGAACAGCCCAAATTGGTTATTAGCAAAATTGCACTAGCTAGAAAATCAAGAGCGACTTCACATTACCAAACATGAAGATATTCATGCATTAAAAAATTTCACTTATAGATGAATTATATTTTTTAGAAACATCCTTGGAAAACAAGAGGACAGTATCTTCTGCCATGCCTGATAGAGACGTCGAACGTTCTGTAGTAGTAGTGGTGTTACAAGCAGCTCGCTCCAAGACCGATATCATTAGAGGAATGTTTGTTCCTTGCATATAAATTGATAGTAAAGGTCATATTCGTCAGAAAAATTTCAAAGTCTGGTGCCTGAGAATGTTATCAAGGTACTCGTGGTATCTTGAGCAGGTGACAAACATGCTTTGTGTAAGACTTGTCTCTTTCTTTGGGCCCACACAGAGCGACTATGGATTCCAAAGGAGTAGGATCTTGTCTGATTCTCCCAAAAAGGTGAATGTTAGGCCCCAAACATTCAAAACAAAAGCGTAAGATCAATATGATCTTGTTGGTGTATGTTGAGGGGGTTTACCCCCGGTTGGGGGGTAAGCAGTTACAAAACATTTGTTTAGTTAAAGATTAGCTTTGCATTTTCTTATAACCCTTACACTTGAGAAAGGATTTGATCAGGGACATAGATGCCAGAAACCTTGGAGGTCCGTTTCAGGGAATCTAAACTCCTTTCGTGGTGGTAACTGGGAGGCTGAACTCCTTAACAAGACCAGAGGGGGGGGGAGGGGGAGGCGGGGTGCTGGGGCTATTAGAGATTGGACGTCTCTGAAGTCGTTGTGGATGGACATTGAAGGAGGAAAGGCTTTATGGAAGAGGTGATTAAAGCCGAGTATGGGTAGCTAACCCCATGGTTACAGAGAACACAGTTGAACTTAAGGGGTGGGAGAGTATGAGAACAATCAGTAGTTTGTGGCCCAAATGAAGGCAGACTTATTATCAAAGTGAGAATGATAGTAAAACAGAGTCTGAAGGATTTATGGCTAGAACAAATCCCCTCTTGGGAATCTCTTCCAAATTTATGTGAATCCTGATGCTAATTGTAGTGCCTGTTGGCCAGACAGAACGGGATGGGATTTTGCCTTCAGAAGGACTTGTTAAATGATGGGAGGTGGAAAGGGTTGCAAAAATTTTAGGAAAGATAGGTGGAATAGTATCAATACAAATTTCACAGACAAGATGGTGCTAAAGCATTGAAAAAGGTGGTGTTGATTCAGTTAGCAGTGTGTCTACATAAGAGGTCTCCAGCTGTGGCTGGGATCTAAACATCTCTGGAACTATTTCTGGAATGGGCCACTCCTACAAAAGTAAATGTCTCACTTGGCTAGTGATAGAGAGGGCATGTTTACGCAGGAAATGATAACAGAAGAAGGGCAGACAGCTGTCCCTGGGTGCGTTTTATGCAATTGACAAGAGAAACAAACAAGCCACCATTCTTTGCTTTGTAATTTACTAAGCAAATCTGGAATTTTTTTCTCAGTATCTTAGTCTGAACTGGACAGTGCCGAAACATACTTCAGAGTTGGTAAAGAGCTGGATGGACAGGAGAGGATGCAGCAAGAGAAAAAGAAGATGGTATAGGTACCAAGGTCCATCATGTAAATATAAGTGAAACTTTTTTTACCATTTGTTTCTTGCATCTGCATGCATTGTTGAGGATGATCTTGCTGAAACCTAGCTTTGATATATGAATCTTTCTCTTCAAGACAAGTGAAGAAGATATCTGTTCAGAAAAACCTCTGCGCCAACTTCCAGCTTTTGGTCCATAACGAGCTATGAGATGTGGCTTCCCTCAGAAGGTGGGTAACTGATAGCTCTGTTTTCCTTTGATTGCAGGTCTGGAAGATTAGTCATCTAGTGTTCCCCCTAGTTCCCATCTGCATCCACATCAGGCAGAGCACCGGTCTTTTGCAGTTGGCCAGGTCTCCATAGGGGGTTTCTGTTTGAGTTCACAGTAATTAGCATTGAAAGGGACAAAAAATAGGAATAAAATCTTACAGGTAACTTGTCTCAGAACTAAAGCCAATGATCATTGACAATAAGCTTTTCTGGAAAAGGTTAGAATGTACTGCACGAGATTAAAAGAGTCACGAAACTAGAGTACATAAAGCGGGGAATATCTTTGGCGAAAACAACAGTAAATATCTTTCTGTGAAACAATATAGGGACTTTAAGGATGTGTCAACTGCTTTTTTATACACATTTCATCTCCACTTTATGGTGGAAGGAAGATTGCAAAGGGTTCGGATGATGTGTTAAGGAACCATTGCAAAATAGTTACCCTTGGCAGATGCAGTCATTGGCGAGGAAAGGTACCAAGGAACTCCTAGGTTGAGAGTTCTGTTTGGAACATAGGGACATTGGCCGAGGAAAGTCAATAGAATTGAGATATCTTAAGAGAAGGAAGATGAATACCTTGGGTTTGGAGACCTTATGGTAAGAAAACTAAGACTAGGATATAGGCGGGGTTAAAGTTAAGGTATCAGAAGTTTAACGAGTAGGAATGGAGTAGGATTTTAGTCTATGTTGCTCAGATTTTCAAAAATGTCAACAGGTCTGTCAGATGCTCAAAAGTGGTGAATTTGGAGAATTCGACACGGGTGCCGGCAACAATTTCAGAGGTCCAAGCACATAGAGAAAGTCACAGCATGAATGGGATGCGCTATACATGATGGAGAAGTTGAGCAGTCTGCCAACATTTACTGGGGCACCTTCTGGGGCGATAGATTTAATTAAATCATAAAAATAGGGGATAGGTTCTGATAGAGACGTGTAGTAAAAAATGGGTAGCAGGTAGAAAAAACTTACTCTTCTTACAAGGAAAACTAAATCTATTTAATTCATGTCCTTGGATGCTTTTCCCCATTTATGATTCCTTTATTTCCCATCTACCAGGATATCAAAAGGTTTGATAACATTAGGAGAAAGTTTTTGTGGCAGGAAACAAAGAAAAGAAGGGTACCAATGACAAAAAAAATCTGAAATTTCAAAGCAAGATCTAGAATGGAGTAGTGGTATGGAGATATGCCAATGACAAAAACAGTGTTGTAGATAGTGGTCGTTGGTGCCAAATAGAAGAGGAAAAAACAGCAGGGATCTAAAGTGCATCATGCTAGGGATTGGGACCAAATCTACCAATTTACCAAGATGTCCTCAGTTCCTGTATTGAAAAAAAAAAAAATTTACTTAACATTTGGCTTCGAGAGTGTGAGAAATTCAAGTAGGTGTTTATTGTTACAGATCGGCAATTTAGGGGAATTTGTTTAGTAGGTTTTTCAGGGCAGTGGCCTTCAAATTTATTGGTTTAACATCATGCACATAAATTCTAAGCATCACTGAATCATTATCTGTAAGCATGAGATTCTTGATAAAATTAAAAGGTGGATATATCGTGGGTTATAGAACTTACGCTATATGCAGCAATTGGCAACATGGTCTGTTGAATCCATAAAATCTGGTTCTGAACGATTCCAGTTTTAATCAGGTTGAAGGTACTGTGCTAACTTTAGAGATGGATTTGATTCCAAAATCTAGAATGTCTGACTGAGGTGACGGATTAAATTATAGAAGATAAGAATTCAGTAGATAACAGCGGGTCATCATTATGGAAAAATTAATCATAAATAGAGGGTCTGAACTTTGATCTATTCTGAATCACCTTGTGTGACAGCCATCCTTTTTTTGAGTACTGTAATTTCTCAATTATTGAAATAGAACTCAATGATAGAAGTCTTGATTCTCCATAACAAGAAATGGTGGTGAGGAGATTTGGGGGTGAATGGTGGGTGACTGATGGGATTTGGTTGAATTTCATAAATTTAGGGACGAGTCTAGTGTGAAGGATTGCATCAAGCAAGATTCTTAAGACAAGGTGGGTTAAATATTTACAGTATGATATTGAACTATTAAGAGTGAACAAGAAGAGAGTTACAAAATAACCAAGGAAAAAAATCAGTTGCCAAAACTTCCAATGGACTGTTTGAACACACCTTAGTGAGCTTCCAAATCATGAATGTTCTCATGTTTTTCTTGGCATTTTATTGTCAATTTTTAAGAGGTCTTATCTGTTAAGTCCTGAAGACTCGACGCGCAAATTTAGGTAAGCTGGTATTGATTATCTAAACAATATTTCCTTGTTCTTGAAAGCGATAATCTATTACGGTTTTTTGGCAACCTTTTTATGGTTTATGACTCAGAATGATGTTCCTTTTCCAGGCGAGTGCCTGCTACTGAGATGCCAGCTAGCGGACTTATTTTTTCTATTTTACTATGCTTGCACATTTTGATCTGTCGCTATTAACAGAATTTGTGTATCTAAAAAGGAGTATTTGTCTGTTATGTCATTTTACTGACTTTTCATTATTAACAACCACTATCAGCCCCGTCAAGCTAGTTGGGGCGCTCTAGGAATCTTCATAGTTCTTTTTCATTAAGACAGCTTAGTGATGTAAACAGGACTTATTTGTATTCAAGATTACGAATATATTCTACACATGCATAATATGTTATGGATATCACTGGCTTATGTACTTGTTATCTATGCTCTGTGATACCAAAAATGTGTTTTGGACCTGGGAAGAGGAGAAGATTGCTGATTTTAGTTGTGTGCATATTTGTTGTTGATCCATCTAGTGACAAGTGTGACATTCAGGTGTTCCTGCCAGATCTCTCTTTTTAACATCCGATCCAACGGGACTTGAAAACGTTTGAATATACTATAGATAAGATTGTGTTGACAATGCTACTTTAATAATGGATTTCCCGTTGCTTGCTGGTACTAGAATATGAAGTAGGTACGGTTTATATTAGATACAGGAGGAGTCCTTTGCCACCAAGTACAGGATGTAAAGTTTCAACTGTCAATGTTTGCTCAGTGTGTTGCCTTTAAACGCTTAGTGTGGTTGTATTTCCACTGTTCCAATCTCTTGTGAAAATCAATCTTGATTCAATCAGCGTTATCAAGAGTTGTTTTCAGTTCTATGTCAAAACTTGTTCGAAGTAGTGATTATTGATGTGCTGTTTTTATGGTTTCACATACTATCACGTCATGTTTTCAGGCTATTGGGAGTAGTTTGAAGCTTTAATGACTAAATGGTGGGCTTCTTTGTCTGTCTCAGCTGCAGATCCAAACACAGATGTTCTAGCTTAGCCTCTGCCTCTTTGTGTGATTTACTTGCTAGTATAGATTCTACCAAATATGGTTACGGGGAACAAAACCTTTCTATTCTTGGTTATCTTTATAGGAGAAGTAATTAGTTTGTATGTCACGATAAACTCATTCTTACACGTGAGCAATGCATAATGGCCGTATCGATTCCTAAAGGAGACACAAAGTACATTGAGTATTGGTCACTGAAAACAAGACAAGCAAGGTAACACTTGTTGTCAGCACAAAATGAGTTAATGTGGATTTTTTCACCGATATTAAGCGTGTGGGATGATTATGTTGAGTAATTTGATTAGGACAAGTTATTATCACTTACTTTGTTTCGAGAATGGTTAATGCTTGACTGTAAATCTATTTTAGCTTAATAATGGTTTTTTTGACCAAATAGTACCTTTAAATCTTCAATTAGGTTGATTTTAAATAAATAAGGTGATACTTTTAATGGTCTCTAAAATAAAAGTCTTGCTTCTGAATATCTTTATATATATCATGTCACAAAAATGTATTTTGCTTCTCTAATCAGATTTGCCATGGTTAGTAATGCTGTAACATAAAACGTGGTGTCCAAAATATGGTTGTGGAATTGAAATTCTGTAAATTTATAATAACTTTTTTTCCAAAATCATCTTTGCTTAGTAAAATTTGAACAATGCTTAATAAAATAATCATTTATTAATATTAATAATTGATAAAATACCTAAAATGGACTAGATTTCAATTTATGAATGCTAAATTAATAATTTCCAAGTGTATGAGGGGGTCCAAATTTTTTTAGAATCGAATACAAGGAAAGTTGGTCGAATTTTTTTTACAAAACTAACTTAAATAGCTTGAGAAAAGCATTTTATGAATGCTAATAAATAGTTTCTAAGGGTTGATTTTTTAATAAAGGCTCTTCTCAGAGGAATTCATTTTCATCAACTTTGGAAGCACCCGTGTTTCTATGTGTTGATCATAATCCATAATCAAATACATATTTGTAATATCTGTGCTACTCTTTGGGTTCATTTAAAATTGTCAAATTTTTTTTTGCGTTTCTTTAGAAAACAATATTATTTAGAAGGATGATTTGATTATTCTTAGTTATTATTTGATCTCAATGCCTTGTATTCCTTTCACTTCTTTAAAATCTAATTTGTTTTCATCACAATTAATTTAAAAATTAATACACAACTAAATATTAAGATATCGTACTAACATTATAAATCTTAACAATTAAGATTAATTTATTGTCAAGATGTGCATATATATAAAATTCTTCTGTTTAGAGTAATAAATATAAAATTAAAATAAAATATTAGATTATTTTATTATTACATTAAGAAACCGTGAAAGAATATAATGACCAATTAAAGGCGATGTTATAAGCCATATGGTGGTGAAGGTGTCGATTGGGATTATGTATTATGGTATTGAAAATTTTAATACGATGATAATGGTATTTTGGAGATTTCATTGATTCTAGTTACTAATAATGAATGACGCAACAAGTCCATGACTATATGACTGACAATATAGAAAATATTGGATAAAATATCGAAAATTATGACCATGGTCCTTATTGGAATTTATTATTCATCGCGTTAAGTAGATTGAAAATTATAAAATATTAAATACACTTTAATAATTAGATCTAAATGGTTAATATTAAATTATTAATATTCTATTTGATCAAATTTTGGGAATAAAATCATTATTTTTTTTTTAAAATTGAGTGTGTTGTGAATCAAACTTTTGCCAAAAAAGAAGTGTAAAAAATTGTTTTCAAAAGCTAAAATAATGAGCTTTTTTTCTACAATATTTAATAGTTTTAAAACAGTTCAAAACCTTGTAAAAAAATTGATCAAACTAATTTATTACTTAATTTAAAATGCTTTTAAAATTTATTGGGGAAACATAACAAGCTTTTTTTCTCTCAATAATTTTAAAAAATTTAAAACCAAAGAATTGAAAAAATTACTATTATTTTATTTTACTTTTATTAAATGATTACTTTTTTAGAATTAGGCCATGAATTTGGCAGAGAAGAAATGCACATTCTCTGATAAAGAATTTTTCTGATAAATTCTAATTTCAGAAAATGAGAAAATGAGTGAAAATTATCATATAGTAGAAAAAATTAACTTAAAAAGAGGAAAATGCAAAGATATTAGCTTAATTAGCAATCAACACATAGTAAAAAAAAGAGCAGGTCATTTCAAAATTTTCAAGTCCGGGGTCAGACTTAGCAATTTGTCCTTTCCTTCAAACTTTTTCTATTTTCCATGTAGCTAGATTTATTGTATTTATTTTTAGTATATTGTGTTACAACGATACAGTTTGTGTATTAAGATATACTAGAGAAAGGCTTGAGTCACCTTCTTTGAAGCAATAGTTTATTTTTTCAGGAAAGACAGATCACAAAGTGGTCCCTTTGAATTTCTTATAAAAATTTAATCTACTCTCAAAATTTCACCTGTGCAAATAAATTGGGATTGAGGAACTAACATAATCTTACTTAAAATTATGTAAAAGATTACATCTCATCGCAATAATTAACGCCTTAAAACCTTTAAAAATTTGATTATCTTTTGAAGATTACCTATATCGCATAAATTTTAAGAGAGGGGTAGTAATATATATTATTTTGAAAATTATATTACCTCAGAATACCTAAATTAATACCAAACAATTAATTATTTAACAAATATATAAAAAATTTGATTATCTTTCGGAAGTTTCAATCCCCTATGTCAGCATAATTAAGAGAAGGGTAATAATATTTATTATTTAAAAATTTATTACTAGAATACCATAACTCACAATAATTAAAAATATTTTAAATAAATATAATTTAAAATTGAGATTATCTAAATCCACATGTACACTATATTCCTAGAAAAATACTTTGAAAAATAGATATAAATAATTCACGATAAACAATTAATTTAAAAATTTAGTTAAAACTGTCCTAATCTTGTTTTGTGTAGTATAATAAAAATACCATAAAATAAAAATAATAGCGTTTTACTTTTGTATGTAGTTTTATTAATTATTTTAAGTAATTAACAATTGAGGAAAAAAAACTTGGTTTTTTAAAGATATTAGCTTTAGATAGCCAGCAACCGCTTGCGTGTATTTCTTATTCTTCACTCCTCTATATTATCAAAGGGCTCTTCTTCTTCTTTGTCTGTCGTCCGATATTTTTAGGGCTTTGATGCCATTGTGTCCTATGGTTTCTTTGTAATTTTCTTTTGATATTACTTGCAATTTCTCTTATATTGAACATCCAGAAAACTCTTTATTGAATCCGAAAACTGAATGTGCCGAATGAATCGTTCTTGGTTCTTAGTACACATAGTCTACATGACTACATAAGCATATGAAACAATTTAGCTGAAATCAGGTTTCTGACACAAAATTTGTAGATTATCAATTACTATGAGTCCAAGAAAAGTGGACATAACATGATAAACACTAGTATGTAGAAAAAAAAAGAAAAAAAGATGTAGACCTGGAAGCGGTTCTTATACAAGAATTTGTTATCTTAAGTGTTCAATCTTGATCAAATATGTGAACCAGGAAAATAACGTACTTACTCCTTTTCTCATGCTCTGATTTTTGAAAGTCCATCCTGACATTATCAGAAGGAATTAGAATAACATCATATATTGCACTCTAGAGAATGATATCACAGGACCCGGTGAATGAAAAAATTCAATTCATTTGTGCATATAATGCAGGCTACAGGACTTAGGTTTTAAGGACTACCATTAGGTGATAAAGGTATTCAGTTAATTTGTGTTCTCCTTTCTATAATCTATATGTTCTAATAATTTATCTGAAGCACTTGTTGTAGCTGTTTCTTCAATACTACTAAGTTACTATTTATTCCACTTCAATATTTTTGGATATCTTAAGTGTTCACTCTTGATCAAATTTTGGCAACTAGAAAAGAAGTACAAAACCCCCTCTGCTCAAGAGCTCTAGTCTTGGGGAAAGTCCGCATTTAGTATTAATCTACAGGAAGTAGAAACAACATTTTTATTGCAAGCCCATATATTAGATGCACACACCGGAGGTTGAGATTTCAATCCATTAGTGGATGCAGTTCCTTTCAAGAAAAAAGCCAGAGTGAGTGAGGTTTGAGGACTACAGTTTTAAGGTAATAAAGGGTGTCCTAACTTGATTTCCCTGTCTGTGATAGCAAAGAAATCTACCTTGGCATTCATTAACCTTTTTGAATACTTCACATGGTGGGTGAATTGGCAGGTCCGAAAGGTTAGTGCTCATTTAAGTGTTTCCAATACACAGGGAGTGCATCGACAACACTAGGCCTTTCATATCACTTGTATTACCCAATTAACTGTTGATCAAGCCTTTTATCCCATTTTAATCTTGCCGTGAAAGAAAGGGCTTGCCATAAAAAATGAAAAATTCTACCAGCAATTCATCTAACCCACTTTCCCCGAAGTCATCCCGTTCATTTTCCATATATTTCCCCCAATACATTATTGATAAACTCTTTTGCACTTGAATAAGTTGAACTAGGCCCTCAGATGTTTTCTTCCTTTCTCCATGGATCCAATTCAAGAACGTTTTTTTTTTTTTCACCCTTTAAAACAACTTCCAGTTCGTTTTGCCCCACTAGATCCAACCACCTTTTCTCCATCAAGGAATGCTGTGCTTTATCAACATCTGCACTGTAATACATAACAATCTCCACTGCCTCCATGTTTCAGTGTCACCTCCAAGTAATACTTCGTTACCAAAACTATCAGGCCACTCCTTTTTTGTCAAAAGAACTTTTTCTCCTTCTTCGTCTCGTTCTCCCTTTATACTAAGGAGGGCACCCAACATCAACAGTGATTTTCAGCACTCCCTTGCTGCCAGTTAAAATGATTTAAGTGTTTCTGAACTGTTTATTGCATATTATATCTCATTGATACTTCTCTGCCATTGACTTTCAGTCATATAATCCACAAAAAAGGCACCTTATGGTCGATGAAATCGTGAAGCACTTCTATTGTGGTGTTGTATATCTAAGCTATTGCTATTCTTGCCGCCTTTGTCTTGTCCTTTCAGCCGAAATTACGCCATAAAGTTGGAGGAACACCTTTTTTTCAACAACCACGCTTCTCACCCATCAAGTTACTTTACTCAGTGCAGTTTTCCTGCGCTTTTGAGGTTGATAGTGTGGGGGTCCAATCCCCTTTCGCAAACTTTGAATAGGCTCTTCTGCCCAATTTTACAGTTTGGCATATTTGTGTGCTATTATTTTTCAGCTTTACTTAATTTTCACTAATCTTACCAAAAAATCTGCACAGGTGAAAAGTTTGAATTTTGTGTTTTTTGTGATGTCACTGGTGACATTCATTAGGCGTAGATTTTCCTATAAACACAGAGCTCTTGCTCATTTCAAAATGCACCAAAAGAATTAAAAAGGAGAGGAAGGAGAGTGAGGCATCAACAGAAGAAAACTTATAGGAAAATAGCGATTGTGAGCGATATTGTAGTGAGGTGGAAAATCAAAAGATGTTATTTCGTTTGAATGTTTATTGGTCTTTGGAGTTTTACTCCGGTACCAGTGTAAAATCCTCTACTATAAGTGATATTCGTGGCTCCTCTCGGTCGTGGTTTTTTCTCCCTTATTTAGTAGGGTTTCCACGTAAAATCTGGTGTCATATTTCTCTTTTATTCTCGTTGATTAACCCGCATTGTTGTGTTTCCGCAGTTATTGCCTTTATTTACCCGCATATATTATTTCTTTCTGTTACGGTTTATCAAAGGGCACTGATAGTAGGCTGGATTTTAATAATTCCTGTAACTAATCCTCCCATCACCTTTTATTTAAGAAGGGTCTAGTTTGCTCAGAAATTGGACCTAGGATCTGGTTAGTCCAAGTATCAACTACCAACAGTGAGTATAACTTTTGTAACCATTTATTGTTTTACTTTACGGCGTGAGTTTAAAATTCCTAATTTTGACTTCTGGACTTTCCTGACATTTTTTTTATTTCCGCTACCTAAGTGTAGTACTTATCATAGTCCTTTTTACCTAATCGTTTTATTCTTCTTCGGTTACAATTTACAGGAATGTGGCTCAAGGAGCCTACCAAGTTTTTAGGTTTACTTCTTGAACATTGATCTATTGCCTTTTTCCATTCAGCATTGCATTGTACACATTATCCTATGTGAAACCATTGTCAACAAAGACATGATGCTTTTCTGTTCGGCATGAAGTGTACATATGGAGAGTAGAACCTTGTAATAATTTGATGGTCCTTTTCTGATGTGCTTGTGACGTTGGTACCTTTGCCTTTTGGTGGCCGCCTAGATTGTTTAATTTTTTTTAATTGTGGTCTCTGGTCTTTTCCCTCTAAAAAACATTTTCTTGCTATTGTTTCAGCATCCTTGGATACTCGTGCGTCACCTTACATTTTTGACCAGTTACTTTGTGTATTTGTGATTAACTATATCCATGTGGCTTTTGCTTTTCGTTTTATCCACTTTGGTTTCGAGTGCAACACACTGGTGTTTTGGACTCTCTTTTCTCTTGATCCATCCTGGCTTAAAACGTTCTTTTTGTTCTTTCTTTTGGGCATGCTTTTTGTGGGTGGCCCGGCAGCTTTGGATGCGGACCATTACTTGCAAAGAAATCGGTGTCCTAGAGGGGTCGTCTCTTCTTCTTTTTCTTGCCCTGTTATCCTTTATTTGTACTTTCCATGCACCTCTATACCTTAACCATATGTTGCATGTTTACTTTCTGAGAATCATGGAAGTGGAATCCATCACCGAGTTAACGCCTCCTGCTGAAACAACTACCTTCATTCCAAATCTCGGTAGAGCACCCAAATTTGGCATCCATTAGTAACGGAGTTTCTAGTTTACCTGTAAGTTTCACAATGTCTGCATAATTAATGTTGCTCCTGGAAAACATGTGTTCATTGGTCTTAAATCAAGTACATACTCACTGGAGTTAATGATGTTTTGGAATGCCTCAGTACTATTGCTATAAATTGTAAAATATCAAAACTAAACAAGTAGTCCCTTTGTAACTTTCAATGGACGCAGACACTTGAGGCAGAGGTGGATAAACTTACTCTTGATGCCACAATGGAGAGATGGACCTTGTCTACCCATAAGATCTGATGAGAATTTTCAGTTCAAATCAGATTGAATTTGCTTGCTACTTACTGATAGAGTTCGATTTGCTCTCAAAATCTATAATGCTGTGAGTGAGGTTACGGGTCATTATATATAGAGATAGGATAAGAATTAGGTAGACTATATCTGGTCCTTTATAAGGAAATCTATAATATGACGATTTTTCATTAACTTTTTGTGTATTCTGAATTTTTCTGTTTCCCCCTTTGACAGCTCTCAACTTTGATTACAGTAATTTCTGAACAATTTACACTATTAACTCCAATGAGAGAAGAGTCTTAGATTCCTATCAAATTAAAAGGGGGTGGGAATTTGGGCTTGGTGTGGGTGGGTGGAAAGCGATGTTTGGGGGTGATTGTCATAATTTTTGGCCTTTATCTAATATTGCTTATTTAAGTCACTGAATCTTAGTCAAGGAATTGGTGTGAACAGTTTCAAGATGATTAATTCAAATATCTACGAGTGAGAGTTTTCAATAATCTAAGGACATATCTTCTATGTTTCTCGGAACTCTTCAAAAATGTCAGAGTGCAATGTTTGGATTCGCTTAAAGTAAGTGTAGTTTGAGAATCCGACATGGGTGCAACTCAAAGTGAACAGTCTGTGAAGATCTGAAAAGCAATGACTACCTTCGATTTCTTTCCAAAAACAATTGCTTTTTTACAATCATTTCTTCTGCTTTCACTAGTACATTAATCAATCAAAAACCGATTTGCCTAAATATAAGATTGTCTCAAATTAATCTCTGCCTGGTGAGAGATGAAGTGCCGTACAGTGCTTGTGACTGATATGTGGATGGATTACTTTCTTATTTGGGTGAGTAGGCCTCACTTGAGAATTAAATTGAGTAGATCATGGAATTGCAGAGTTCTGCTGGCTATTTCCTTGAAAATTGTCTTTTAGACTTTGGCTTTGGCTCCTGATTCTGTTTTCGGTGCAAACCGAACACCACAGTACTGTGTGGTTAGCAAAGTCTCAAGCTTCTGAAGCATGTTGGCCTCCTCAATAAAGGATTTTAAAATAAACAAAGACATTTGTTTGCTTCAGACAAAATCACGTTTTCTAGAAGACCAAACAAACATTGTTCAAAAGAAACAAGACCAAAAAACTTTCGTGTGACTCTCCTGCTTGTAAATGAATTTACTGTTTTGATCAACCTTCTTTCCAGAAAGAAATGAAAAGTAAATCAAGTCCTCCAAAACCTTCCTATAGACTGTTTTCAATCAGACACACTTAATGATTGCCAAATCATGATGTTTCTCGTGTTTTTGTTGTCAGTTTAATGCCACTTTAAGAGTCTTTATCGCACTTAGTCCTGAAAACATTTCTTTTTTCTTGAAATGCAAGATTCCTATAGGTCTTCGTGACCACTTTATTGGTTTAATCACTATGTATGAATGTTTCTTTTTTAGGTGAGATTTCCCTGCTACTGAGATGCAGCAATGACACTTATGTTTCCATCTTACCATGCTGCAACATTTATATGCCACCATTGACAGAATTTCATGGTATTTATCCCTTTATGGCATTAAAGGGATCGAGGAATATTACGTGAGCCTCACAATATAATAACACTGATTTTTTGCCCCTAATCTTTCTAATCTGAACTTAATTCATATTCCCTAATTAAAAAAAAAAAATTTAATTCACAAGATCAGTATCCAGATGGAGATATCATTTCAGACAATTTGGAGAACCCAGAACTCTCCGCATATAAATATGTCAAGTAGAAATTTTTCTAATTCAAGCAAGAATATTACTTACTGCATTATCTTTTGGATAGTAGTATTGGTCAGTGTTTTATTTGATGGTATGGAGTTATCTAAGTTCTTTATATGAGAGGATGCCGCTATTAGGGTTAATTTGCGCTTTCCTGGTTCGAGAAAAATGGGTTTAGAAGGGAATACTGTTTCCTCCGCCCTCATTCCAGTCATTTTCATTTTTGGAATAGGCCACATAATCCATTATACTAATTATGTATTTCTGAAACAAAGTACAATGCAAGACATTGAATGCAAATGAAAAGCATATGCAAGTCAAATGGCCTGTGAGATGTCACAATGTAATTCTAATCTAAATCTTCTACCACGGAGGTCCACAAAAACTAACAAACTTTAGTAAGCACCTGGTATACCATGGGAAATTAACATATTAAATGCACCCAAAGTAGAATTTTATCTATATCTAATTCATGGAAATTCCAATCCAATATAATTGAACTTCCCAGACCCCCCGCACATACGAGAGTTTTAGTTCACCAGGATCCTTATTCATTCACCTCAAAATTCTCTATAGTATTGATTTTCTACGGAAATTCCCCAAAAATTTTGAGTCAACAGCATTATCTTCGTCTGCCATTTGGAAAGTAAGAGAGCATTAGTGTTTTGTAATTAGTCTTGGGATATTAGCAGCATCCTCCAAGGCCAATTTCATTAGGATGAATGTATTTGTGTCCTTGCTTACATTAGAGTAGCATCTTCATCACCCACAACCGTCTGTTATGTTTCCAAATTCTGTTCCTGTAGAATGTTTAAAGTTGCCTTTGGAGCCCTTTCCAACAGTTGCCAAATGTGTTGTTAAAGCCTGATCGCTTTCTTTTTTTGGGACACTGTTAGGATTCCCAGATAGATCTGTCCTGCTTCTCCCTCAACAAAAGTTAAATATTAGTGCACATAAAACCGTAATGTATTATACAATAGAATTTATTTTGGTCAAGCTAGTTTTTTATTTGTATGGTTATGGTTGGGACTAGTCAGTTAATATCTTTATTGAAAATCCCAATTCAGTTCATTGTGTAAAGGAAAGTTTAGATCTCAAAATTTAGGATAGAACACTATATAAATGATCTTTAGGCAAAGAAAGAAAACAAAGATTGTGCTTTAGAGTATCATATAATAATTACTTCCTACGCTTATTTGTTAAAACCTGAATGTGATTTGACATTACATAATTTGACAAGCACATCACAGTAATCGACAATGATAGGAAATTTCCTGGCATAAAATAAATTCATGTCTCCTGAATCTTATAGATGCTTATCAAGTTTTTCTTAAGAGCTTATGGTTAAATGATATCTTTTGAATATTAGATACCACATAAAACAACCACTTGAACATGAAGAATGCTGAAAACAAATTTTTTCCTGCTCACACGGTTAATTGGTTGTGTATGTTCTGTAGATTCTCTTCCACTGTTTTCCCCGCTCTTTTTTGGGGTGGTTCAAATTTAATCCATTTTCATCGATAGCAAAGCTAAGTTGTTGTATTTGGAATCACTATATTATCGGGTTAACTAGTTTCTTTTTTTCTAGAATTACTTTATGGTAAGGTTGCATCTACAATGATTTGGTTGTTGTCTTCACGCTATCTCATATTTCTTTGTGAACTAGAGCTCGTTGGTACAAGATAGGCATAACTAGTCTTGGGATTAGTTTAGATGAGCCTTTACCCCCATGGTTTATAAAGGGATAAGATCTAACTTATCCCCGAGGGAGTTATCACAGGGAGATTTAGTGTTATTTTTATTCCACATTGAGGTGGGATAAAACAATCCCGTGATAACCTCGTTCCCAGCCAAACGTGCTCCTAAGAGTTTTGCGATTACTATCAGCAAAGTGAAGAAAGATTGGCAGAAATTAGCAGAAAATATTAGTTTCCACTTTCTTCTTAATACTTTATGCTTAAGAAAGGATTTTATTCAGAACATCATCATATTGCTGAGCTGGGGTGCATCGTCGATGTTCGTTTTTCATTATAGTTCGTTTTTAAAATATGCTAACCCAATAATAACAATAAGAATTTTTATCGATTTAAATCGGTTTTTTTGATGTTATCGGTTCGGTTTCGGTTTAACCAATAAGAAATTTCGATCAATAATATATAATAGTACGTATGTTATAATTCCATGTTACCAACTTACCGCCAAAACATAATAGAAACTTTGAATGTTTGAGCAAATTACTAACATTCAAAACTTGAAAAAGCTATGCCTACATTATGACCTAGACTTAAAACTAAAATAAAATATTTTCAATGAGACAATCTTGATCAGTTGTTTGATAACCAGATAATATCACCAAAGTTTCTTACCAATTTCCTTCCTAACCAAACAATCACATAGCCTGAAAAGCTATATGAATCTATTTTATGTATTAATTATGTATAATTTAATATGCGGGGATAAAGTAGTAAATAACTATCGTCTATTGAGGTTAATCGGTTTACCTCAATAACCCCATAGGAACAACCGAAACCGACCCAATCACCCAAAATAGTTTTTTCTAAATCCATTAAAAAACCCAATAACCTAATAACCCAATAACAATAACCCAATAACATTTTTATCGGTTCGATTATTGGTCGGCCTTCTATTTCTGCACACCCGAGCTGAGACAAGTTAAGTGCTCTCCTGTTTGTGGAAGTATTTTACCATTTGTTTTTCTTCCAAGCTGCACTCTGTTTCTCTGTTTGCATTCTAGGAATATAGTTCTGTAGTGTCCCCATAACGCGCCACCGATTGTTCCATCAGCATTCCAGACACTAGTTTTTCAATGTGGCCCAGGTCTCCCATGGGGGGTTTCTGTTTGAGTTCAAAATCATTAGTGTTTCAAACTAAAGGCACAATGATCATTGACAATTAAGAGTTGTCACTATAAGCTAGGCCCGTTGGTGTCTAGCCTGGCCCCAATCCGTGATTTGATAGGGTTGGGATTACTCCCGTGAACATATCGGCTCGAAGTGTATGCAAAATTACAAGGTGAAAATGAAAATCAATAAAGATGAAGGTGGAAAAAGAGAGAGAGAGAAGAAATGGGGGGCATTTTTAATTAGGTTCAGGAAATATTAAGGAGTTGTTGTCGTTAATTTAAATTAAGAGGTCAATGAAGATAAAGACCAAAGGCAATGACATTGCCAGCTTCCTTTAAAAGGTACTATCGGGAGTTCAACATAGTTTGGCTTATAGAAAATAAGCTATATAATCTTAATATAGAATGATAAATATCAAGATACATTGACCTTGGCTTTTATAGATTGTTTATAACATAGTTTTGTTTGTTTTGTTTTCCTCCTCCTGTTTAATCTAAAATGTAATATAATGTTCTTATAGTTTGGGAGTATTTTTAACATTGATTACGTGGGCTGCTTCGGTTTGTGTAATTCCTACCCATCTGGTTTTCTTGTACACAAGCTTTATTGATCTTTCTCTTCAAAGAATTTTTACCACTGTATATTTCCGTCAATGTCCCGAGTCTCTATTCAAGACCCAACTCTCCACCTAGGATCGTCTTGTACCCTTCCGACCCCGACCCACCCGCCTGCGCTGCCATCACGTAACATTACCATAATTGCACTCAAACCATGAAGCCCTAAGCCAGTTATAGAGTACTTAAGTGTGCATAAACAACAAAAATGGGCACCCATAACAGCAATACCCTGAATCTTAACATTGACAGTCACACAATACAATGACGACAATAAAATAAAGAAATAAACCTATAGAAACGATTTTTGCGAAGTAGGACCCAAAAAATTCAGTATTGTTTATAACGCGCTTCAATATATCACATTAGGAAATCAGTAAACAAGCAGCAACAATAAGGTGTTGTGCAACATGGGTGCACCACTATAATAAGAGGAAAAAATGTATTGAGTGGAAGTATATAACCAATATTTAATTAAGTGCACCATTTATCTTTTTTTAGCATGGGTGCCACATATAATTGAGAGGATGCTTGGAACATTTTTCGGTAATGATGGGTTGCCTAGAGATCGATCCCTTAGCCTTGGTTCATTTTTGCCTTATGATGGAATGAATTGACACTGTATATTCCACGGAGGGTATTGTGGTTTTTTTCATTCCAAGATGACATAGTATGGAATACAAGATACGACGTAGAGTTACGAAAAATTGGAAGTTTTTGGGACATATCTTACGAGGTTATCAAAGTTAAATAAAGTATCCACGTGTAACTTCAACAATGATGTAACACTTGAGGCAAAGAAAAGTTGGAAGTGAGCACCACTCCAAATTTTATCCAAACCCCACAAGGCGGAAACTTCAAGTATTTGGTGTCATTAACTTTAGGCTTATGATGTCGCACATTATATTTGAGTAGGGTGGTTACTTTGAAGGCAATTGAAATCTCGGTATAATACTTTGCGATAAAATGTTTGGCCATGCTTAAAGGTATGTTGCGTAAGTAGTGTTAGATCTTATTATTGTATGGGTAAGGGGTTTTTAAATGCTTGTGGTGTATGTAAAGATCCCTAGGGATCACGCGAGTTGTATTTGGTGGGAACATCATCTAAATAAGGAGATGGTGGTCCAAACATTAAATAATGGGACGAATGTGCATGGATGGTAAGAAAGAACGCCAAATCCCAAATTTATCCTAAATGACATCATTCTGTTTAACTGATGATAGATGTACTGAAAAATTAATTAACAGTTTCTCGGCAGTTGAGAAAATTATTGTACTCTATATTTTACTTTTTTAGTAGATTCAGTCACCATTTATGATCTTTGGGTTTTAGTGTTGTTCTTCTGCACCGCAGAGTCTTCAAATGTATTTGGGCTGATCATCAGGTACCAATCTAAGCAATACTGATCAAGTAACCCGTAAGCATAGACCTATTCGATAAACATAAAAGGACGGGATTTAAGCAATGCATATAACTTATGCTGATTCCACATGGGAATAGACTTTGTTCTACCCATTCAGAATCTGATAATGAATTATTCAGTTCAAAAGTCAATTTTAAATTTGGTTGATTCTAACCGTTATAGTTCGTTTGCTCTCAAAATCTAAAATGTATGAGTAGGGTTTATGGGTCACAGTTTATATAGACAAATAAGAATAATAATTCGGTAGACTATGTTGGTCCTTTTATGAATACTAATTTTTCGACACGTGTGTTGCACGGATTACCAATAAAAGAATATACGTTATAGTAAATAGTTTGTTATTTAGTAAGAATATTAACTTAAATAATAAATATTCCATCAAAATAAAATGTCGATTTTTTTTGTGATGTGCATGTTGGATCATCATATATACCTCTATTCACGGCGAACTAGAAAGATGGTATTTTTTTTATTAAATGACTATATCTATTTCATTTGTCGAGTTCATCTGTATTGGTTGTATCTCAATAATATGACCTTATAGACGATACGTTATTGTATATTTTTTCTTGTTATCTACTCAAATTGTTGTCCAATAAGATTAAATAATTGGGAACTAAAGGTGCATGGGATGGTAGGAAGTGGGGACCAATCGCAAAATTTATCCTAAATGACAGCAGTTCAATGTTGAGATGATGGTAGATGTACTGAGATTAATTGAACATTTGCTCGACAGATGAGAAATTATTGTACTCTATATTGGTTATTTAGTATTCTCTGCACTGACAGGTTCCTTCAAAATGTATTTGTTGATCATCACGTAACATAAATCTTAACCATAACTGAATCAAGTGTCCCGTAACGCTGAGACTATTTATAAACATAAACGACAGATTAAAGCGGTGAATAAACTTATGCTTGATGCCAAATGGCGACAGACCTTGTCTACCCATACGATCTGATAAGAATTATTCAGTTCAAATCAATTTAAATTTGTTGATAGCTAACGTTAGAGTTCGATTTGCTCTCAAAATCTAAAAAAAATGGTCTGAGGAAGGTGATGGGTCAGGTTATATAGACAACAAATTCGGTAACTTTGTTGGTCCTTTCATTAAAACTTTTTTTTCGACACGTGTTGCACTTGATTATCAGTTCAAAAAATTAACGTGCTAGTACATAGTATTTGTTTTATTTAGTAAAGATTTGAAATATAAATTTTCCACAAAGATAAAAATTGTAGATTTTTTTGTGAATGTGCAATGTGGATCATCATATCTACCGTTATTCACGAACCCGTAAAGATGGTCTTTTTTATTATTTTTAATTGCATAATCTATTTCAATGGTTGAGGTTCATCATGTAATGGTGGTACTAATAATCGTACCTATAGACTATAGGGTATTGATTTTTTTTCTTTCTCTTGTTTCGTAATCAAATGGTTGTCAAAAGATTAAATAATGGGACTAAATTTGCATGGATGGTAAGAATTGGGACCAAATCAAATTTAATCCTAATGACAGCAGTTCCATGTTGGACTGAGTAATTACTGAAAAATAATTAACATTTTGGCTCGACAGATGATAAAATTATTGTTACTGCTATATTTTACTTTTTAACAGATTCACCATTTTATGGATCTTTGGGTACTTCTGTTTTTGCACGGAGTCTTGCAAAATGCATTTGCTGATCATCAGGTACTAAATCTTAAACATAACTGAATCAAATCCATGTCCCTGTAAAGCATGATACTATTGGTACAACATAAAAGACGGTATATAATCGGTGAATATAACATAGGCTTGATGTCCAATGAAATAGACCTTGTCTACCTATAAGATTCGATAAGGAATTATTTCGTTTCAATCAATTTAAATTTGTTGAGCTACCGTTAGAGTTTTCGATTTGCCTCTCAAAATCTAAAATTCTGAGTGTTGATGGGGTCACAGCTATATAGACGAACACGAATTCTGTAGACTATTGTTTGGTCCGCTTTATGAAAACTAAGTTTTTCAACACGTGTGTTGGCACGTGATTCTCAATTCAAAAAATATATTTTATATGTATAGTTTGCTTATTCATTAAAGATTTGAAAAATAAATTTTCCACACAATAAAATTGTAGTAATTTTTGTGATGTCAATGTGGAGCATCATATAACCTCTTATTCCACGCAAACCCATAAAGATGGTATTTTTATTAGGTAAATCCTCTATCTATTTCAATTTGTTTGAGGTCAATCAAGTATTGGTTGTATGCTCAATAATATATCACCTTATAGACGATATTGTTTGTATATAGTTTTCTTTTATCTAATCAAATTAGTTGTAAAAGATTAAATAATTGGGAACTAACTGTCATGGATGGTAGCTTGGGACCATCCAAAATTTATCCTAAATGAACAACAGTTCACATGTGGACTGATGGTAGATGTACTGAAATTACTTAACATTTGGCTCGACAGATGAGAAAATTATGACTCTATATTTTATTTTTTAACAGAATTCACCCATTTTATGGATATTTGGGTATTTAGGGTTTCTCACCTGATCCTCAAAATCATTGCTGATCGTGCGATACATTAATCTTAAGCATAACTGAATCAATTTTCCCAGTAAAGCAATGAGACTATTGATAAACATAAAGACGGGATATAGTGGTGAATTATAACTTAGGCTTGATGCCACAATGGAGAAGACCTTGGTCACTACCCATAAGATCTGAATAAGAATTATTCATTTCCAATCACTTTAAATTGTTGATGCTAACCGTTATAAGTTCCGTTATGCTCTCTAATCTAAAAAAATGTCTGAGTAAGGTGATGGGTCACGTTTATATAGACAACAAGATCTGTAGACATTGTTGGTCTTTTATGAACCTAGTTTTTCGACACTTGTGTTGCCTGTGCTTATATACCCATTCACAACATATACGTTTATGAAATAGTAATTTGTTTATGGTTAAGTAAAGATTTGAATAGCGTAATTTTCCACAAAATAAAATTGAATATTTTTTTGTGACTGTGCAATGTGGATCATCATATATACCTCTTGTTCACCGCAAACCCCTAAAGATGGATTTTTGATTAGTTAATGCATATATCTATTTCATTTTGTCGAGGTTCAATCATGTAATTGTTGTATGTCCATAATATCACCTTATAGAGGATATGTATTGGTTATATTTTCTGTATCTAATCCAAAATGGTTGTCCAAAGAATTAATAATTTGGGAACTAATGTGCATGGAGGTACAATTTGGGACCAAATCCCAAATTTAATCCTAAATGACAGCAGTTCAATTGTACTGATGTAGATGTACTGAAAAATTAATTAACACTTTGGTTCGACAGATGAGAAAATTATTGTACTCGTATATTTTACTTTTTACAACAGATTTCACCATTTTATGGTTATTTGGGTATTAAAATAGTGTTTCTCTGCAAAACACGCGATAGTCTTCAAATGTAATGTTGCTTGATCATCAGTTATAATAAATCTTAAGCATACTTGAATCAAGTATCCCTAAAGCATGAGACTATTGATAACATAAAAGACGGGATATACGCGTGAATATACTGTATGCTTGATGCCACAATGGAGACATAACCTTGTCCAACCCATAAGATTTTATAATGACTTATTCTCAGTTCAAATCAATTTAAATTTGTTGATGCTAGACTGTTAGAGTTCGATTCGCTCCTCAAAATCTAAAATGGTCTGAGAAGGTGATGTTCATCACAGTTTATATAGACAATAGAATTTTGGTAGACTATTGTTGGGTCCTTTTATGAAACCTAGTTTTTCGGAACAGCTTTTATTGCACCTGACTTACCAAGTCAAAAAATTACGTTATAGTAAATAGTCTTGTTTATGTTAAGTGAAGATTTAAATAATAAATTTTTCAAAAATAAAATTGTAGATTTTTTATATGTGAATGTGCAATGTGGATCATCAGTATACTCTATCACCGCGACCCATAAAGATGCTACTTATTAGTTAAAATCCATATATCTATTTCATTAGTTTGAGGTCAATCATGTATTGGTTTTATTTCAATAATCTTACCTTCTAGACGATTGTATTGTATATTTTTCTTGTTATCTCATACAAAAAAAAAATGGTTGTCCAAAAGATAAATTATCGGTAACTAATGTGCATGATGGTAGGAATTGGGGACAAATCCAAATTTAAATCCTACATACAACACAGCATTTCCATGTTGGACTGAGGTAGAGGTACTGAAAATTAATTAACATTTGGCTCGCCAGATGAGAAAATTATTGTACTCTAGATTTTACTTTTTGACAGATTCACCATTATGGATATTTTGTATTTAGTTGTTTCTGCACGTGAGCTTCAAAATGTATTTGCCTGATCACCAGGTACATAAATCTTAAAAGCATACTGACTCAAAGTGTCCCCGTAAGCATGAGACTATTGATACACATAAAAGACGGGATATAAGGGTGAATATACACTTATGCTTGATGCCACACATGGAGCCTAGACCTTGTCTCCCGTAAAATCTAATAATAATTATTCAGTTCAAATCAATTTAACTTTGTTTGAGGCTACCCGTTATGCGTTCGATGTGCTCTCAAATCTCAATGTCTGAGTAAGGTGATGGGTCCCAGTTTATATAGACAAATAAAATTGGTAGCCTATTGTTGGCCTTTTATTAAAACTAATTTTTCGACACGTGTGTTGGCACGTGATTCCAATTCAAAAATATACGTTTATAGTAAATATATTTGCTTATTCAAGTAAAGATTTGAAAAAATAAATTTTCTACAAAAATAAAATTGTAGTATTTTGTGAATGTGCATGTGGATCATCATATTACCTCTTATTTCACGCAACCCATAAAGAAATGTATTTTTATGAGGTAAATGCATATATCTAAATTTCATTTTGTTGAGGTCAATCCATAATTGGTTGTATCTCAATACTATTACCTTAGTAGACGATATGTATTGGATATAGTTCTTGTTATCTACTCAATGGGTTTCAAAAGATTAAATAATTAGGAACGAATGTGCAGGGATTGTAGGACTTAATTAGGGACCAAATCCAAAATTTTCCTAAATGTAAACAGTTTCATGATTGGACTGATGGTAGATGTACTGAAAATTAAATTAACATTTGCTCGACAATGGAGAAATTATGCGACTCATAGTATTCTTTTGTGACAGATTCACATTTTATGGATATTGGGTATTTAATGTTTCCTTCTGCACGTGAGTCTTCAAATGTATTTGTTGATCATCAGTACATAAATCCGTAAAAGCATAATGACTCAAGTTCCCCTTAAAGCATGAGATATTGATAAAACATAAAACGGGATATAGCTGTGATATAACTTATCTTGAGGCCACAATGGAGACTAGACCTTGTCTACCATAAGAATCTGATAATGAATTATTCAGTTCCTAATTCTAATTTGTTGATGCAACCGTTAGAGGTCGATTTGCTCTAAAAATCAAAATTTTTCTGAGTAAATGATGTGTTCACAGTTTATATAGACAAATAGAATTCGGTTCGGTAGACTATGTTGGTCCTTCTCTGAAAACTAATTTTTTTTCGACACCGTGTGTTGCACGTGATTACCCAATTCAAAGAAATATCGTTAGAGTAAATAGTATTTGTTTATTTAGTAAAGATTTGATAAGAATATTTCACAAAAAAAACTTGTAGATTTGTTGTGAATATGCCAATGTGGAGGGATCCATCATATATACCTCTTATTCAACAACCCATAAGATGTATTTTTTTATAGTTAATGCATATATCTATTTCATTTATTGAGGTTCATCATGTAATGGTTGTATCTCATAATATTAACCTTATCAGACGATATTATTGTTATTTTTTTCTTGTTAATCTATCAATGGTTGTCAAAAGATGAAATAATTGGGACTAATGTGCATGGAATGGTAGGAATTGGGGACCAATCCAAAATTTGTGTCCTCATGAAGCATTTCATGTTGGACTGATGTAGATTTACTGAAAATATTAACATTTGGTCGACAAATTGAGAAAATATTGTACTCTATATTTTACTTTTTAAACAGACATTCCCCATTTTTATGGATATTTGGGTATTTCGTGTTTTTGCACGTGAGTCTTCAAATGCATTTGCTGATCTTAGGTCAGAAATCTTACGAAACTAAATCAAGTGTCCTGTGAAAGCTGATACGTATTGATAAACAATAAAAGAGGTATTATAAGCGGTGAATGTATAACATATCTTGAGGCCACAATGGAGACATAGACCTTGTCTACCCCATAAAGATCTGATAAGAATTATTCAGTCATCAAATTTTAATTTGTTGATGCTAACCATTAGAGTTCGATTTGCTCTCAAAATCTTAAAATGTTGAGTAAGGTGATGGGTTCACAGCTTGTTATAGCAAACAAGGAATTCGGTAGAACATTGTTGTCACTTTTATGAAACGAGTTTTTTTTCGACACGTTCGTTGCACGTATTTACAATTCAAAATATATTTTATAGAGAAAAGGGAGGGAGGAAAACAGAACCCCATCGTACCTCGTCTCCTTTGTCACACACTTCATCACTCCTCCGTCGACAGCCAGCATACACCTCCACATCCAGCCCATCTTGGACTAGCAAAAATCTTACCAGGAAAAAAGCCCGTGGGTAATAGTCTTTGCTTATTCAAGGTAAAAGATTTGAAATAAATTTTCCAACAAAATAAAGTGTAGTCTTTTGTGGTGAATGTGCAATGTGTATCAATCATATATACCTCTTATTTCACGCAAACCCATAAAGATGGTATTTTTTATGAGGTAAATCTATATCTATTTAATTTGTTGAGGTTCCATCAGTAATGGTTGTATCTCAATAATATTACTATAGACAATCTGATTGTATATTTTTTCTGTGTATATCTAATCAATGGTTGTCAAAAAGATTAAATAATTGGGAACTAATGTGCATGGATGGTAGGCAGTGGGGACCAAACCAAATTTATTCAAGTGGACAGCAGTTCATATTGGACTGATGTAAGATGTCCTGAAAATTAATTAACTTGGGCTCGACAGATGAGGAATTATTGTGACTCCCATATTTGACTTTTTAACACATTCCCATTTTATGGATAGTTTGGGGGGGGGGGGTATTTAGCGTTCTTCTCTTCTTCTGCACGTGTCTTCAAAATGTATTTGCTGATCATCAGGTACATAAATTAAGCATAACTGAATCACAAGTGTCCTAAATTGCATGAGAATATGATTATCATAAAAGACGGGATATAAGCTGTACTATATCTATGCTTGAAATGATCCATAATGGAGACATAGACGTTGTCTACCCATAAGATCTTGATAATGAATTATTCAATTCAATTAAGTTTAATTTGTTGATGCTAACCGTTAGAGTTCGATTTGCTCTCAAATCTAAAATGTCTGAGTAATGGTGAATAGGTCACAGTTTATTATGATTAAAACAAGAACTTCGGTAGACTATTGTTGGTCCTTTTATGAAAACTAGTTTTTCTACACAATGTGTGTGCACGTGATTATCAATTCAAAATGTCGTTATAGTAAATAGTATTTGTTTATTTAGTAAGATTTGAATATAAATATCCACAAAATAAAATGTAGATTTTTTTGGACTGTGCAATATTGCTCATCATATATACCTCTTATTCACTTGCGAACCCATGGTATTTTGTATTAGTTAATGCTATATCTATTTCAAATTTTTGAGGTTCACTCATGTTATTAGGGTTTATCTCAATAGATACCTTATAGACGACTTTATTTTCTATTTTTTCTTGTTATCTAATCAATGTTGTCAGAAGATTAAATAATTGGGAACTAAATGTGCATGGCCCGGTAAGGAATTTGGGGACCAAATCCAAATTTAGTCTATGACAAACGTTCATTTTGGCTGTGGTAGATTACTGAAAGTAAGTTAACATTGGTTCGACCGATGAGCAAATGTATTGTAACTCTATAATATTACTTTTTAACAGCTTCACCATTTTAATGGATATTTTGGGTATTTAGTTGTTCTGCACTTGAGTCTCAAAATGTAGTTGCTGTCATCAGGTACATAATCTTAAGCTAACTAATCAAGTGTCCCTTAAAGATGAGACTATTGATAAACATAAAGACGGGGATATAACATAATGGCTTGATGCCACAAAATGGAGACATAGACCTGTCCGACCCTAAGATTCTATAATGCATTCTGCGTTCAAATCATTTAAATTTGTTGATGCTAACCATTAGTTTCATTTGCTCTCAAAATCTAAAATGTCTGAGTAGGTGATGGGTCAAAGTTTATATAGACAAACAAGAATTGGATAGACTATATTTGGTCCTTTTGTGAAAACTAGTTTTCGACACGTGTGTTGCACTTGATTACCAATTCAAAAATATACGTTTAGTAATAGTATTTGTTATTTAAGTAAAGTTTGAATAATAAAATCCACAAATAAATTGTAAATTTTATTGTGAATGTGCAATGTGGATCTCATATATCCCGTCTTATTTCAACCCAGCGAACCCAGAGAAGAATGGTATTTTTATTAGTTAATCTGCATATATCTATTTCAATTTCTTGAGTTCAATCTCATTTATTGTTTATCTGCAATAATATTACCTATAGACGATAGTATTGTAGATTTATTTTTATAATTTACATAAATAAATAGGAATTTTTATTAAATTTAGGAGAGGGGACAATAAAAATGATCATGTCCATCTTATTGAAAATAAACTTTACTTTGTAAATGATATTTTTAAAATGATTCACTTTTCACATTTGATTGTGAGGTTTTTTTTTTTAAAAAAAAATCGGAACAATTTAAATTAATATATTTTTTGAAGTTAGAAGATCTTGTTGACTTGATAATACATTTTGTTATATATATAAATCATTTGATTAAAATACAAAAATCTACCCAGAGAAAATTGTAGTGAAGGAATGTTCCCGTTTTTTGCTTAATTCTTCTATTGTTGGTAGATACCTTGAAAGCATATCATCAAAGGGATTAACAAAATATACATCAACAACCATGCATTACCAAGTTAAAATGTACCCCATTAGCAATAGATTTAATTTTGATATGATAAAATTATTGTAGAAAAAATGTACCACCACGTTGCAAAACCTAGGTACAAGTAATACCCGACAAAATTATCATTTTCTGGTTTACCAAAAATAATTTTTCTTTCCACTCACTACTCGCGTACAGTAGATCAGCATATATACTAAGAGCAAGGGCTCACACCACTTACTGCCTAATTCGGCTCCACCCATGAACAATAACTCACCACGAAATAATTTACTCATTTGGTAAATAAACTTAAAAACCAACAAAAGAAAAAATAATATCAACATAAAAATATCAGTCATTATTTTTTCTCTTGAGGTTATTACTGTAAAATATTTTTATAATTATCTTTAAATATATATATCTTGCACAAAATTATAATGATCAATTAATATTAAGAAGGCGATTTATAGATTAATGTTTCTAAAAACAGAAGTGTCTTAAATATTGATGTCAATACTTTTAGATGTAGAATGTAACAAAGAAACGTATATACGTCATAATTAGTTTCTAAAGAAAATTATCCTTTATTTTGCCGCCTACATTTCAATATACTGTGTCTTAATCAGTATCTAGTATCATAAGAGATGTTTCTATCGTGATAAACACCAATTAACCTTTTAAAGTAACAAATTGGAAGATGAAGAACATTACAGTATTATCTAGAGAATTTTCTATTTGTATTTAAAATCATTTTAATTGATCAATTACTATTTTTCTTTTTAGTTTTATATAGCTAGCAAAGGATGTACTTGTGACATACCATTTTCTTAGATCAAAATAACAAGAAATTCATACTTTAAAAATTAATACCACATAAATATATAAAAGTAATATATTGGTTCAATTCATTTCAAATTGAAGAAGGAAGGTGAAATTTATGTTCATGATATTCCACCCTACATGTTTCGATTTGATTAGGTCTCTTGCCACCAACACTTTACTTTTTCTCCTCCGTTCATTTTTACATCCATATCTATATAATTATAATTATTATCATGGTAAATATATCATATTATGAGTAAAGTGAATATTATTTTTGAAAACACAGACTAACTTCAAAACGTACTAATTCAATGAACTAGTTGATGCCTGGTGTTTTAGAAAAATTGAAAAAAGAAACTCTTTCATTTGATGTTAAAGATAATAAATGGAAATACAAACAGAAATATTTTTCCAATCATGTGCGTTTTGTCTTTTTTATTGTTATTATTGCTCGCCCACTCTCATCATTTATTTTAAATTACATAATTAAAGAAATTGTCATATTATTTAAAGTCTCTGGCAATTGAAAAACACACAAGTATCAAGAAAAAAAAAAGAAAAATAAATTAAAGTTTCAGCGCCCTTTATATAAGATTTATTTGTGAACAGTCCATATATAAGTGCATATTTCTTTGTTCTCTTCTTTCTTCCTTTATAGAAAGTCAAACTAAATTTCAATGCTAAAAACTTCGGGGCGAAATATCCAAGATGGGGATAATTTTCTGAAAATTTAAATGATCTCAAATTGTCCACACTAAGAGATCCCCAAGAAATTTTATGAAGGAATAATTGTTTGATTTATTATTGAAGAATATGAAGTAGAAATTGTTGGGACTATTCTAGGAAAGTAGTCTTTTTTAATGAATAAATCATGTATGTTAATTAAAGAGTTTAATGTCTAAATTTTAAATAATATGATGGATGTACGTTATGAAATCGGAGAGGAAATCGAGTGTGGAATTGATTGAATGATTTGTTTATTATTTGTTCACCACTCTTTCTATGTTGTACCCTCGAATTTTGTTGGTTTTCGACACTTAATCAACCTTGCAACTCAAGTTGAAGATTTACAAGAAAAGAATAGTATAAAGCTAAAAAAATTTGTAGTTTAATGTCTGAAGAAACTCCTCGGATAATTCACAACTTTCAAAAAAATGCACTGCTCATCAGTTAGTCTTATCACCTTTGAAAAATTCAAAACTCATCGATCAGACCACAACACTTTGGTAACGTCACCACTCTTGAAAATGTCCATAGCTTTGAAAAAGTCACTACTTAAGCGGAATGTCACAACTCTTTAAACCAAGTCACAAACCATTGGAAAAAGACACAACTCATCAAAAGTCACAATTTGTTATGTGCAAAAGGTATAACCTTTTTATTATATATAAATTAAGATAAATTGAGTATTTTTAATTTGGGGGTATTATAGTAATTCACCATTCATGCTTGACTATTTATAGAATAATTACACATTTCTTTGTCTCTACTTTTCTTCTTTAATTAAAGTCGAATACCTAAATTATAATGCTAAGAAGTTCGGCGAAAACATATCAATGATTGGAGATGAATAAGTCCACAGACAGAGTAACCCCAAGACTTATAAATGGTTTTAAATTATGCTTGAAGAAACATGAGGTATAAACATTGTGACTATTCTAAAATAGTCCCTTTCTTTTCAATAATAAACATGTAGGTTATTTTAAAGAAGTATTAATGTTTCCAAAATTATACAAATAATTTGGATGTATGTATGTGATGATGAAAATCATCAGAGGAAAATATGAGTAAATTGGATGATGATTTGCTACATTTGGTTCATCAAGTCTTTCTTGTGTGTACCTTGAAATTTCTTAGTTTTAGGACGTAGCAGCATTTTTTAGAACAATTTATTGCATCCCTTGATTTAGTATCCACATGGGTTTGGAAAGAGTCTATTTTCACATGCATTTTGCTTTTTCATCCTCATTTCAGTAGTTTCCTTTTGCATAGCCACATGATCCAGTACATTGTTGTTTCTCCTTGACCAAGTACAAAGCATTTGGCTTTCCGTCTCTCATTTCCATTAGTTTCCATTTGGCAATCGGCCACATGATCCAGTACATTGTTGTTTTCTCCTTAGACCATTACAATGCAAGACTTACATTGTAATGTCAGCATATGTAATCAAATGGGCCTTTGTGATGTTACAATTTTATCTATAACCGTGACATCCACAAACTTGAGAAGCACACTGGAATGACCAACTAGATGTCTCAAAACACCCATACTGTGCGCGTTGTGGGGGAATCCGTAATGTTGCACAAGCCCAATGTATTTAGGCCAACATTGCACTGGCTAGAACAATCAGAGCTGACTTCGTATACCAACTTGAATGATATTCAATGCATCTAAAACCACTTATAGATGAATTTTTTATTTAAAACATCATTGAAAAAGACAGTATCTTCCTGCCATTGCGAAGAGACTCACGCGTTCCTGTAGTAGTAGTTGGTGTTACAGAAGCATACTCCATACCGATCTCATTAGGAGGAATTATTTGTTCTTGGCATAAATAGAGTAACAGGTTCATCTCGCATATATAATTTCACATCTGGTGCTGTAGATTGTTATAAGTGTCCTCTGAGTCGTTGAGCAGGTGACAAACTGCTTTGTGGTAAGCTTTGAATCTCTTTATCTTGGGGCCGTATGGATCCAAGTGAGGATCTTGTCTGCTTCTCCCAAAAAATGTGAACGTTAGTCACATAAAACAATAAGGTATGAATAGCATAAATTGTGATTTTTTCGTGAGGGGGTGGGGGTAAGCAGTTACAAAAATTTTGTTTTAGTTAAAGATATTAGCTTTGTCACTTTCTATAACCTTACGCTTAAGTAAGGATTTGCATTCAGGACATAGACTCCAAGATAAACCTTTTTGAGGTCCCTTCAGGGAATACTACACTCCTTGCCGGTGGTAAACTGTAAGGCTGAACCTCTTAACAAAGACAAAAGGGGGGGAGGGGGACGGGGGGGTGTTTGTGGCTATTAGAGATTTGGAAGTCTCTGAGTCGTTTGTGGAGGTAACATTGAGGATGGGAAATGGTTTCTTGAAAGAGGTGATTAAAGCCGAGTATGTTAGCTAACCCCATGTTGTAGCAGAGAACACAGTTGAACCTTACCGGTTGTGGGAGTGTGGAGAACAATCAGTCAAGTTTTGGCCTCAATGAAGGCAGACTTATATATGCGAATTGAGAATGATAGTAAACAAGAGTCCTGGAAGGATTTTATGGCTAGAACAATCCCCTCTTGGGAATCTCCTCAAATTTTATGTAAATATCCTGATGCTAATTTAGGTGCCTGTTGGCCAAACAGGGATGGGATTTTTAGCCTTCAGTTAGAACTTGTCAATGATTGGGAGGAGGAAAGGGTTGCAAAATTATAGGAAAGATAGTGGAATAACAGTATCAAGACAAATTCACAGATAAATGGTGCTAAGCATTTTAAAAAGTGGTGGTTATTCCAGTTAGCAGTGTCTACAGAAGAGGTCTCCAGCTGATGGCTGGGGAATCTACAAATCTCTGAACTAATTCTGGAATGGGCCACTCTACAAAAGTGAAATGGTCTCACTTTGGCTATTGATCAGCGGCATTGTTTAACACAGGAATGCTACAAGAAGGGCAGACCTTGTCCTGGGTGCTTTTTATGCAATTTGACAAGAGAACAGACGCCACCGAATTCTTGCTTTGTAATTTACTAAGCAATCTGGAATTTGTTCTCATTATCTCTGTCTGAACTGGACAGTGGCCATAACATACGTCAGAGTTGTTTAAAGAGCTGGATTTAGGAGAGAGGCAGCAAGAGTCCACAAGATATAGTATAGCGTCAGTCCACATGTAATATACGTGAATTTTTTTTTTGTACCATTTGTTCTTGCATCTGCATGCTTTGTCTGTGGATGATCTTGCTGAAAAACCTAAGCTCTGATATATGAATCATTTCCTCTTCAAGACAAGCTGCGAGGCCATCCTGTCCAGAAACCACTTCGCCAACTTCCACTTTTTGGTCATCACGAGCTATTAGGAATGTGGCTCACCTCAGAAGGTAACTGATAGCTTCTGTTTTCCTTTGCTTGCATGTTTGGAAGATGTCACTAGTGTCCCCCCTAGTTTCCCATCTTGATCCACAATGCATTGCAGAGCACCCGGTTTTGCAGTTGGCCCATGTTCTCCCATAGGGGGGTTTTCTGTTTGAGGAGTTCACAATAATTAGTTTTTAAATGGGAAAAATTGAATAAAATCTTAACAAGGTAACTTGTCTCAGAAACTAAGACCATTATCATTGACAATTAAGATTTCTGTAAAAGTTGAATGGTACTGCAACGAGAACAAAAGCGTCACGAAACTAGATAAATATAGCGGGGAATATCTTTGGCAAAACAAAGAGTAAATATCTTTCTGTGAAACATATAGACTTTAAGATGTGTCACTTGCTTTTAGACACACCTGTTGCATCTCCATTTATGGTGGAAAGAATTATTACAAGGATTTGGATAATGTGTTAAAGAACCATGCAAAATAGTTACCCTCTTGGCAGCTGCCTTTTTATTCATGATATGTTGAAGAGAACGCTATCATCTAATCTTATAGTGGTGAACTGTATATCTTCAATAGTAAATAATTCCCCCCCTCCTCCAAACGGATTCACCGACCCACTCACTACTCTCCTCCACTGCAATCCCCTCTGTCCTCTTTCTTTCTCACTTCCTCTGTATTTTTTTGTCGCAACTGACTGGCACCACACCGACCGGGGCAGTAAAGAATCCCAACGACTCCATCCTGATGACCGACGACCGACAAACCAAAGGAGTATATCGGAGCCACTGGATTTCGGTAATCAGTCCATCTTTTATTTTTTTATCCCATCAACTCCTAATGTATTATCCACCACCCCTTTAATATTTCCTGATTTTTCCTACAGATTGTTCATACTCCTTAATTGTTGTCTCATTGTTACCTGATTTCCTTGAAATCTGATAATGTGTTATGAATTTATTATCGTGCCCTTGTGACATATTTACTACATTCTTGGTTCTAATCTACTGTATCTTTGCTATATGTTTATTGCTCCTTTTTTTATTTCTTCATTGGATGTGGTGCTGCCACTTTTAAAATTTAAGGGGTTTAGAGGTTACGGGTGCCCTTTTTGATTATTTTACCTTGATTCTTCTATAACTGCGTTAGTGGCTTCAAAAGATATGATTGGTAGTTAAATTCATGTCAATGATTTGGGGTGATGGCAAGGGTACCAAGGGAACTCCTAGGTTGACAGTTCTGTCTTGGAACATATGGGACATTGGCGAGTAGTCAATAGAATTGGTGGATTATTCTTTAAGAAGGAAGATCTATATAGCTTGTGTTTAGGATACCTTATGGTAAGACTAAGCTAGGTAATATTGGCGGGTTCAGTTAATGGTTGCTCAAGAAGTTAAGGTGGGTCTTTATGGAGAAGACTTTAGTCTATGGGATGCTCAGATTTTCAAAAATGTCAACAGGTTCATGTTCCAGATGCTCTCCAAAGTGGTGCATTTGGATAAATCGACACGGGGTGCGGCAACAATTTCGAGAGTCCCAAGCACAGAGATTTTAGAGGTGGGAATCTAGTGTATCCTATAAAAGGAAAAGTACCAGCATGAACTGCAGCTGCTATAGACATGATTGAGAAGTTGGCAGTTCTGCCACCAATTTTACTTGGTACTTTACCTCTGGGGCTAAATTAAATCTATAGAAATATGGGATATGGGTGATAGAGACGTGGTTAAAAATGGGTAGCAGCCAGGTAGGAACTTCTCCTCTTTCTTCTTACGAGGAAAACTAAGTCTCATTAATTCAAGTCCTTGATGCTTTGTCCAACATTATGATTCCTTTATTTCCCATCCTACCAGGGAGGATCAAAGGTTGATAACATAGGAGAAATTGTGTGGCGGGAAACAAGAAAAGGAGTGGGTAGGGTACCCTTAACAAAAAATCTGAATTTCAAAAGCACAGCTCTAAGAATTGAGTGGGTTATGGAGATATCCAATGACAAACATCGTTGTAGAGCATTGTCATTTGGTGCCAATATGAAGAGAACACAGCAGGTCTAAAAAGTGCATCTATGCTAGGGATTGGGACCAAATCTACAATATCCAAGATGTCTCAGTTCCTGTATTGACAATTATTTAACATGTGGCTCGAGAGGTGAGAAAATTCAAGTATGCTATGTTTTAATGTTTACAGATCGGGCATTAAGTGGGGAATTTGTTTAGTTAGTTTTCAGGCATGTGAGCCTTCAAATTTTATTTGCTTTAACATCAGAAACATAAATTCTAAGCCTCACTGAATCAATTTTCCTGTAAACATGAGCATTATTGATAACTAAAAGGTGGGATATAGGTGGGTTAATAGACGTCGCTCGATGCCCCGGCAAAGGCCACATGTGTCCTTGTTATTCCATAAAAGCTGGTGTCTGAACGATTCCAGTTTTAATCAGGTTGAATGTAACTGCTGCTAACTTTAGAGATGAATTTGGTTTCAAATTAGAATGTTCTGACTGAGGTGACGGATAAATATATAAGACAGATAAGAATTCAGAGACTACAACTAGTCCCAATCTATATTATGGAAAAATATTTAAATCATATAGAGGTCTGAACTTTGATCTATTCTGAATCCCCCTTGTGTGACAGCTCATAAATTTTGATACTTATATTTCTCAACTATTTGAAATAGAACTCCAATGATATAGTCTTAGATTCTCCATCAATAAATGGGGGTGGGGATTTGGGGTGGACTGGCTTGGGTGAAGATGGATTTGGTGATCTTCATATTTAGTGACTTTAGTCTGTTGTGAAGGCTGCCTAAGCTTACGATTCTTAAGGCAAGGTGGTGTTAAATATTTCATATGATCATTGAAATATCTAAGAGTGAACAAAAAAAAAAAGGTGGAAAAGAAAATAGTTTTTCCAAATACCAAGTGAAAAGAAATCAGTTGCCAAAAACTTCCGACTTGCAAACTGTTTGAACACTACCTTAGTGAGCTTCCAATCATGAATGTTCTCATGTTTTTTCTTGTGCACTTTTTATTGTCAATTTAGAGGTCCTTATCTGTTAGTCTGAAGATCGAATCGCAATATTTTGGTAAGATGGTATTGACTTATCTAACAATATTTCCTTGTTCTTGAAATGCGATAATCGGTTACGGTCTGGCAACCTTTTTATTGTTTAATGGACTCAGATATGGATGTTTCCTTTTCCAGGCGAGTCCTGCTACTGAGATGCAGCAGCAGTACTTATTTTTTCTATCTTACTATGCTCTCACATTTATCTGTCGCTATTGACAGAATTTCGTGTATCTAACAGATGTTATTTTCTTTGTCATTTTTACTGACTTAATTAACACCACTGTCATGCCTCACGCAGCTAGGTGGGGCGATTGTGAATCTTCATTATTTTTTTCATTTAAGATCATGATTAGTGACGAAAAAGTGACTATTTTGATTAAAGAGTACTAATATATTGCCACATGCATAATATTTATGGAATATCACTTGGCTTTATGTACTCTGTTATCCACTGCTCTGTGATGTGATACCCAAAATGTGTAGTTTGACCTGGGAGGAAGAGGAGAAGATGGCTGAATTTAGTTGTGTGCATTTGTTGTGTTGTATTCATGTGTCTACTTGCCAGACTCTCTTTTTAACATCTATCCAACAGACTAGAAAAACGTTTAAATTACTATAAGATAAATTGGGTCTGACAAATTGATACTTGTAATAATGGTATTTCCCTTGCTTGCTGGATTACTAAATATGAAGTAGGTAGATATATTAGATACAGGAGGGCGTCCTTTGCCCCACGTTTACGGATTTATATGTTTCAAAGTCAATGATGCTCAGTGTGTTGCTTTGAGCTTATGTTGGTTGTTTTTCCAATGTTCCCATCTCTTGTGAAAATCACAATCTTGATTCAATAGCTTAATCAGAGGTGTTTCAGCCCCCCCCCCTGTTCATATGTCAAATTGTTCGAAAAGTAGTGCAATTGATGTGATGTTTTTATGGGGTTTAATGTGTTCAAAACGCTTATTGGAGTTGTTTGAAGTTTATTATGGACAGTGGGTGGGCTTTCTTGTCTGTCTTCAGCTACAGATCCAAACAAAAGATGTTCTAGCGTAGCCATCTGCCTCTGTGATGATTAACGTGCTAGCTAGATTCTCATCACAAATGTTACGGGGGACAGCCTACAATCTTTGTTTAATCTTATATGGAGAAGGTAATTAGTTTTTATGTCAAGTAGAAAATAATCTTCAGTGATTCAATGCATAAATGGCATATTGATTCCTAAAGGATACATTCAAAGTACATTGAGAGTATTGGTCACTAAAACTAGAAATAAGGTAATTTGTTTGGTAAACACAATTAGAGAATTTGTTTCACCCAATATTAAGCAGTGTATGATGATTATCTACTTTGCTTTGTTCGAGATAAGTGAGGGCTTTGACTGTATATTCCCATTTGTAGGTTGGACAATGGTTGACCAAATAGACCTTTCAAGCTTCAATAGTTGATTTTAATAAATAAGGGTGCTAATTTAATGGTCTAAATAAAAGCGCTTCTGAATATCTTTATTTAAATATTCATTGTCCAAAAAAGTAGTTTGCGTGTTCTCTAATTCAGATTGCCCCATGGAGAATGTAAAATTAAAACGTTGTTCAAATATGCTTGTGGACTTTAAAATTCTAAAATTTATTAATATTTTTTCCCAAAATCTCTTTCTGTAAAATATTGACCAATGTTTAATAAAAAACTCATTTGTAATATTAATAATTGACTTTTTTAATGATAGTGTGTCAAAGCTTTAGAAAATTACCTAAAATGGAACTAGATTCAAATTATGAATGCTAAATTTAAATAATTTCCAAGTGTATGAGGGTGTCAATTTTTAGAATAGAATAAAAAGGAATTTGGTCGAATTTTTTTTTAAAAAAATAACTTAAAATAGGAATTAATTTAAACAAAATTTGGAAAGAATCGTTTTATGTGTTGATCAATATCCAATATCAAGAATATATTTGTAATATCTTGTGTACTCTTGGTCATTTTAATTGTCCAATTTTTTTTGTGTGTGTTTTTTAAAAAAATTAGTATTTGAAGGATGATTTGATATTCTTATGTGATTATTTGAATTTCAGTAAGACTTGTATTCCTTCATGCATTAAATCCTAATTGTTTTCATCACGATTAATTTTTTTAAAATTAATAACAATAAATATTAAGTATCGTTTAAAAATTGTATAACTAATAATTAGATAGATTTATTTTCAACATGTGATATATAAAAAATTTCCTTTTGTTGAGAATTAGATAAATATTAAAATTAAATAATATTAGATTATTGTATATGATATTAAGAAAAACGTGAAAGAAGTTATATGACCAATTAAAGGTGATAGTCTAAGCCACTGGATGGTGGAGGTTGCGCTTGGATTATGTTGGGAGACGGTGGTGTGATATTGATTGGTCTTCTAAGTAGAGTAATGGATGAATGACACATATAATTAATTATGGTTGTTGATCGTAAGAGATATCGTATATAATGATAATTAATAACAATGATTTGCAATATATATTTTATAGTTATTGTGGTAATTGGTGTTTGCGATAGTAGATAGTGTATGATAACAATGGTTTGCATATATATTTTATATTGTGGTGAGGTGTTTTTTTGAATTAAGGTGGTAATTGTAATGACGATTATAAGTTGATGTGATTTAATGGTGGCTTATGATAGTGGAAATTAATACAGTGATAAGGTGATTGTAGATATTCGTGAATATAGTTAATAATAGTATTACGGCAATAAGTCCAATGAATATTATGAATGAACAATAGAGAAATAGTGATAAATATACGAAAAAATTAGACCATGCTTTTTGTATTTATTTCAATGTTTCGTTAAAGTAGTGCCAAATTATAACAAATAAATAACACTTAATAATTAAAATATAAATGATTAATATTAAATGTTAATCGTCCTATTTGATTCCAATTTTTTTTGGAAGTAAATAGATTATTTTTAAAATGAGTGTTCAATCAAACTTTTTGATTTAAAGAGTAGTAAAAAATTGTTTCCCAAAAGCTAAAATAAGTAGCTTTTTTCTACGATGATTTTGGATAAATAGTATTAAAAAAAACAGTTAAAAACACTGGTAAAAAAATTGATCAAACACTAATATTTCTTTAAAATGCTTTTAAAAATTTATGTGAAATACAACAAGCTTTTTTTCTCAAGATTTAAAAAATTTAACCAAATGAAAAGAAATAATTACTATTATTATTATTTATTTTGATCAAATGACTACTATTTAGAATTTAGGCCTTGAAATTTTGCAACAAAAAAATCCACATTCTGAATTAATTTTTTTCTGATCTACCTAATTTCAGAAAAAGAGAAAATGAGTAAAAATAATTATCTATGAAAAAGATTAACTTAAAAACAATAAATATGAAAAAGGATTTAACTTAGATAGCAAGCAAAATATGTATTATATAAACTATTCCAAAAAACAATAAAAAAAAATAATTATATAATATATCTATGCCATGTAGTAGATTTTTATTTATTTTTTCTTAGTATCTTGTGTTACACAAATTTAAATGTGGTATTAAGATAATACTCAAAGAAGGACTATGAATAACCTTCTTTGAGCAATATAAATTTCAGAGAAAGAGAGAAAATAATGATCATTATAGAAAATTTAGTTTACCCTCAAAAACTTTCACTATGCGAATTAAATTAGGGACGAGGAGTAGTAAGTAACATTATACTTAAAAATTATGTTAAAAGATTACTATAAACTCGCAATAATTAAGGACTTAAAAATATTTAAAAATTAATTATCTTAGAAGATTCACCTATGTCACATAAATTTAAGAGAAGGGATTAGTAATATCCTATTTGAAAATTATATTAACTAAGAAATACCAATAAATAACAATAATTATAATTTAAAATATTTCAATAAATATATTAAAAATGCTTATCTTCAAAGTTTCACTAGTCACATAATTAAGGAACGTAGTAGTAATATTATTATTTAAAAATTATATTTACTAAAGATACCAAAATCAGTAATAATTAAATAACTGTAAAATATGTAAATAAAATATATTTAAAAATTGATGAATTATCTCAATATCACATGGGCACATATAGTACTAGAAAAATACTTTGAAAAAACATTGCACTAAATAATACGATAAAAATATCTAACAATTTAGTTTAACTTTCCTAATTCTTGTATTAAATTAAAAAAAAATTAAATAAAAATAATATTTAAGTAATTATTTTAGTAATTTATGAGGAAAACAAACGTGTTTTAAAGATATTAGCTTAATAAGCCAGCAACGCGCTTTCGGGTTAATATCTGCGTATTTCTTATTTTCACTCTCTATAATATCAAGGGCGCTCATTTTTGTGTCTGTCGTCGATATTCCGTTAGGGCTTTTGATGCTGCATTGTCTATGTTTCTTTTGTAAGTTTCTTTTATTACTTGGCAATTCTCTTTATGAATCCAGAAGAAAATTGAAGTGCGAATGATAGTTCTTGGGTATTAATTAGTACACATAGTTACATTACAAAACATAAGCATATGAAAACAATTTAGTGAAATCAGGTTCTTGATAGCAAGAATTGATAGATTAACACTACTATGAGTCAAGAAAAAGTGCCATAAACGGAGATAAACCTTATGAGGAAAAGAAAAAGAAAAAAAAAAGATTGAGGACCGGGAAGCTGGTTCTTGATAACAATGACAAAATTGTTAGGGCAGGAATGCATTATAAACTTCCGGCTTTGGACCATTAACGCATCCAAAAAGCAGAATAGACATGTCTAAAAATTCCATCCAGAAGGCGGCGAAGAAAGACAAAAACTATGCATAGCCAGAACAAAGATAGACTAGATAGTCTCGAACTACCAGGACTGTTGCGCGTGTCTGTGGGGAAATCCGTAAGTGGTAAGCCCAAATTGTTTTTAGCAATATTTGCACTGCTTGACAATAGGAGCTGGGCCAGCTTCACATACCAGCTTAAATGTTATGCATGCATCTAAAAATTCACTTATAGATGGATTTACTTGGAAAAAACATCCATTGAGCAAGAAGACAGTATCTTCTTTTGCCATGGCTGATTGAGGCGTCGAGTGTTCTATAGTAGTCGTTGGTGATACTAGCAGCGTAGTTCATGACCATATCATAGGAGAACTGCCATTGCTGATAGAGGCGTCGATGCGTTCTGTAGTAGTAGTTGGTTCTACTAGTAGCATAGTCACAAGACCCAATCTCAATTAGGAAGAATGTATTTGTTCCTTGCATAAAATTAGAGTACAGGGGTATCTTCGTTCAAATATACTTTCAAAGTCTGGTCCCTGGAGATAGTTATCAAGTGTTAGCGGATTTGAGCAGGTGACAAAATTGCCATGTCTAGGCTTTGATATCTTTCTTCTTGGGAGAGGCTCTTTGGTATGCTTCTCAAAAAGATGTGAAATAGGCCATTACAAAAAAAAAACAAACAATAAGGTACTACTTGCAATTGATATTAATCTTTTTTGTGGTGTGTAGGAGTGGAGGTTAGATGTTGCACAAAAATATTTGTATTTTTGGTAAAAATATATTAGTGTTTCCACTTTTTTATAACCCTTACACTATGAAAGGAGGTGATAGAACACGACTGATTACTATCTTACAAATCCTGTGTGCTCCCAGATATGACGTCCAAGATAAACCTTTAGAGGTCCCTTCATGGATTCTAAAATCCTCTCCGGTGGTAAATTGGAATACTGTACTCCTTGAGCAAAGATAGGAAGGGGGAGGCTGGGAAATTGACATTTGAGATTGCAAACTGGAAGTTTGTCTGACGAATCTTGTGGAGGTACATTGAGGAGGAAATGGCTTTCGGCAAGAGGTGATTAAGCTGGAGTATGGTGTGCTAACCCATTGTGTACAGAGAGCACAGTTGAAACCTTACGGGGGCTGTGGAGTATGGAAGAACAATCAAGGTGTGTCCCGGTCACAAATGATGCAGACTTTTATATCAAGTGGGAAATGACAGTTAAAACAAGATTCGGGAAGGATTTCTGGATAGAACAATTTCCTCTAGGGAATCGCTTTTCAAAATTTGTGAGATGCTATGTAGTTGCCTGTTGGGCCAGAGAAGTCAGAACAGGATGGGATATAGCCTGGAACGGCTTGTAAATGATTGGGACCGGTGGATGGTTGTAGAGTTACAGGGAAGAATAGGTGGAATAAGTATGAATTCGTAAGCATGTCACAGAAGAGAGGTCTCCAGTGATGGTGGGACCCAAAACAACCTCTGGAAATATTTTGGAATGGGGACATTCCTAGAATAGTGATTGCCTCCTTGGCTTGTGATAAAAGAGGGCTGTTTAACACAGGGTAGTACTAAGAGAAGAAGAGCATACAATTGTTATTCATGTATACCTGAAGTGAAAAATTTTCTTACCATTTTGTTTCTTCCATTTGCATGCATTGTATGGGGAGGATACTGGTGAACCTAAGCTTGATTATTTTAAATCATTTCTCTTCGAGGACAAGTGAAGAGCATCCTGTCCAGAACTCTTTGCCAACTTCCAGCTTTTGGTATCCGAGATAAACAGATCCGGCTTCCTATACGAAGGTAACTCTGTGCTTCCATGTTTGGGAACATAGTTCATTAGTGTCTCTTTAGTTCGCCCATCTTAATCACATTGCCTTCAGAGCAATGGTTTTTCAGTTGGCCCAGGTCTTCCATAGGCGGGTTTTGTTTGAGTTAACAAATAATTAGCGTTAATGGGACAAAATATGAATTAAAAAATTATAGGTAAAATTGATTCAGGAAAAACTAAAGCACAATGATCATGACGATTTATTAAGATTTTTTGTAGAAGGTTTAAGAAGTATGCACGAGAACATAAGGCGTCACGGAACTGGAGTACGGTATAGCGGGAAATTTATTGCAACAAAACAAGAGGAAATATCTGGTTCTGTGAAACATATATAGACTTTTAGGATGGGTCACCTGCTGTTCAAAATTTTTATCACCATTTTATGGCACCATACAGTATAGTTGAACGAGCTTGATGGTGGAAAGATTGAAAAGGATTTGCTTGTTGTGTTGAGGAACAATGCAAAATAGTTAACCTCTTGGCAGACTGCATTTCTTTGCATGATATTTTAAGGAGGAACGCTATCAACAGTAAAATGATTCCCCCCACCCCCCCTAAGCAAATCACCCACTACTCTCCTGCACTGCAAGCTGCTGGCCTGACCTCTCACCACCACCGGCGACCAGGTACGGAATCTCCATGCCCTCTTTCTTTCTCCCTTTCTGGGTTTTTTTTTGTTGCACTGCCACCACCCGTCAACAAGAATCAGTTACCCCATCCTGATGACTGACGACCGACAGACCAAAGGAGTATATACATTGTATTTTTTATCCCCATCAACTCCTAGGTATGATGATCCACCACACCTTTTATATATTTCCTGTCTTATCTAGACCTGATTTTTCCTTGAGAGATTGTTCAGACCCTTATTATTGCTTGATTGTTAAACTGATTTCCTTAAATCGATATTGTGTTTGTGAGTTTATTATTGTGCCCTTGTGAATATCACTACATTTTTCTTGGTTCCTACTTTGAACTGGTATCTTTGCTGTTGCTTTTTTTTAATGTTCTTCATTGTATTGTGTGACTGCCACTTTTTGATTTAGGGTTTTTGACGTTACGGGTTGCCCTGCTTGATTATTTACACTTGGTTATTCTATAACTGGAAAGTGGCTTCAAAAGGTTTGATGGTAGTTAAAAGACATGTCAATGATTTGGGGCGAGGTCAGTTGTGGTAAGGGTACCAAGGGAACTCCTCAGTTGTGAGTTGTCTTGGAACACAGGGATATTGTAGAGGATGTCAATAGAGTTGGTGATTATAATAAAGAGAAGGAGGATCAATATACCTTGTGTTTAGGATACCTAATAGGTAGGAACTAAGGCTAGGGATATAGGAGGGTTCAAGTTAAGGTACTCAGGAAGTTTGAGGATTAAAAATGGAATAGGTATTAGTCTATGTTGCTCAGATTTTTCAAAAATTTCAAGAGGTGCATGTCAGATATTCCAAAAGTAGTGCATTTTGTTGAATTCGACACAGGTGCGGCAACAATTTCAGAAAGTCCAAGCAACATCGATTTTAGACGAAGATCCTAATGTATTGTATAAATGAAGTCACCAACATGAACTAGGCAGCTGCTATACGTGATGGAGTATTTGGCACTTGGCAGTCTGCCAACAATTTACTGACTACCTCTGGAGGCTAAATCTAAATCTATAGAAAAATGGGATAGAGTGATAAAGAATGTGAAAAAAAGCTAGCCAGGTGGAAAACTCGATAACTCACTTTAGAGGAAGACTGACTCTCACAATTCAGTCCTTGATGCTTTCTTTACCAACTTGTATTGATGCCTTTATTTCCCATCCCACCAAGGGTTATCAAAAGGTTGAACAACATTAGGAGAGAGGTTTTTTTTGCTGGGAAACAAAGAAAAGAAAGGGTACCCACATGGTAAAATAGAAATCTGCGGCTAAGAAGAATGGGGGTTATGGAGATATGCCAATGACCGACAGTTGTTGTGGAGCAGGGTTCATTGGGCCAAATCTGACCGGAAGACGCCACACCACGGGGGGGGGCCCCCAGGGGTCAAGATTTGGCATCTATGCCAGGGATGGGGTATAGTGACCACAGGTTCCTGTAGATGAGAGAAAATTTGGTTATTTACTGTTTCAGGCATGTGAGTCTTCAATGTTTTTTTTTTTAACATCAGGCACATAAATTCTAAGCATCAATGAATCAATTACCCTGTAAAGAACGAGATTATTGATAAACATAAAAGGTGGAATATAGGTGTTTAATAGAACTTACGCTTGATGCCACAATGGCAACATGGCCCTTGTTTACCCATATAATCTTGTTCTGAATGTTTCCAGTTTAGGTCAGGTTGATGTACTGCAGCTAACTTTAGAGTTGGATCGGCTTTCAAAACCTAAAAGCTGTCTGATGAGGGCGGATAAAAATATAAAGACAAATAAGAAATCAGTCGACTACAGCTGGTCATTTATTTATGGAAATAAGATTAATCATGATAGAGGGCTAACTTTGATCTATTCTGTTTTCCCTTTTGTGACAGCTCATCAATTTTAATTACTGTAATTTCTTAATTATTGACAAAAGAACTCCAATAGAAGAAGTCTTATTTTAAAAAATGGGGGTGGGGATTTGGGGGTGACTGCTGGATTTGGTGAACCTTCATAATTTTAGGCCTTTAGTCAGTGGTTCAAAGGGTTGTTTGTTAAGAAAGAATCTTTTAAGGCAAGGGCGTTAAATATTTCAAATATGATATTGAAGTATCTAAGAAAGAGCATATAAGATAGCTGCCCAAATGATCAAGTGAAAAGAAAAATTAGTTCCAAAAAAACTTCCCATTGAACCTTCGGGTGGCCCGTGGTTTGAGCTGGGGACTTAATGTGGGAGGTCTTCAAGTTCAAAAACCCCTTGCCCCCGAAAGGCAAGGGGTTTGCCTTGGGGTAGTTAGAGCTCGTCGCAAGTCTTTCCTAGTGCGGCTACCTCTTCCTATGTGGTGCGAAGGGGGCTACAAAAAAACGCATCGGAGCGGAGCTTTTACCATGTGCGCACTCAAAAGGTAGCGTCTTTGGGTTTCCTAATCAAAAAAAAAAAAAGCCTCCCCATTACTGTTTGAACACACCTTAGTCAGCTTCCAAATCATTGAAGTTCTCATGCTTTTTCTTGGCACTTTTATGGCCAAGTTTTTTTAGACAAGGGGAAACCCGAAGTCGTTTCTTTGGATGCGCCACAGTGGAAATCTCCGCTCTATGCAATAGCTTCACAAAACCACCATAGGAGGTATCCGCGCTACTAGGCAGCCTTGTGCGACGAGTTCGACCCGAGACAAAACCCGTGCTTTCGTTTTGGGCAACCCGAAGGGTTCAATGGAAGTTTTGGCGACTAATTTTCTTTTCACTTGGTTATTGGCAGCTATCTTAATTGCTGATTTTAGGTGGGCATTTCTTTTCTATTACCTTCTAGGTGCAAGATGGCATAAGTTAGTTTTTCTTTTTTTATTCGTTTTGATACTCTTGCATAATTGGATATTGAATTTGGTTATAAACTTCACTACTGCTATGAGGAAATGTGTAACAATGATGCCTAATAGACTTTATTTTTGTAGTTCTTAATGATTTTGCAGGGCTAGCGTTTAGTCTAAAAACTATGAAGCATTATATCAAAGAATTTCGGTGGCTGTTTCTTATCAGCAGCTATGAGTTTGCTCTTGTTTCCATAAGTATGTATTGGGGAAAATCCTACCTAAAAACATGATCATTTTAGGAAGCTAGCTTGCTCATCTTTATTTTCTTAATTTCCAAGCTCTGTGAACATCTCAGGGTCTCCTGGCCAGATCGCTTCTTTTAACTTCCTATCCGGCATGACTTTGAAATGTTTGAATATACTAGATAAGATTGTGTTTGACAAATTGATACTAGTAATAATGGTATTTCCTTGCTTGCTGGTTTACTCAAATGTGAAGTAGGTACAGTATAGTCCTTTGCCCCGAGTACATAGATGTATAAGTTCTAACTGTCAATGATGTCTCAGTATGTTGCTTTAAGCTGATGTTGGTTGTTTTTCACTGTTCCCATCTCTTGTGAAAATCAATCTTGATTCAATCAGCTTAATCTAGTGGAAACATTATTTATTGCACTTGTGAGTTGTGATGTTCAGTTCATATGTCAAACTTGTTCAAAGTAGTGCATTATTAATGTGCTGTTTTTATGGTTCACACATCATGTTTTCAAGGCTACCGCTCAGACTCTACCTCTTTGAGTCTTTATGATGATTTAGCTTGCTAGGTTCTCAGAAATGTAATGGTCAACCTGAAAAACAAAGTGATCATACCCACAGTGTATGAAATATGAGCGAGATGGGTTATGTTTCGGTTTTGTTTGACCCATTTTCAACTCATTTGCCGCCGCCACCACTAATATGTTATGGGGTAGAGCCTTGAAATCATTTTAGTACGGAGAAGTATTTAGTTTTTATGTCACGATAAAATCATTTTACATGAGAAAATTAATGATCAATGCATAATGGCATATTGATTCCTAAAGGAAACATGAAGTACATTGAGTATTGGTCAGTAAAACAAGATGAGCAGGGTATCCTTGCCGTCGGTACAAATACCGAGAACTGGTCACCAAATTAGGCAGTGTGTGGATTAGGGTTGAGTGATCTCATTAGTGGACAATATATATACTATATATGTGATATAGTAATATATAATATATTATAATATATATATAGAATATAGGTATAATACATATATATATATATATTAAATGGTTAATAGTCTATTTAATCAATTTTTGGAAAGTAAAATATATTATTTTTTTTAAAAGTGAGGTCGTAAAGAAATCAAAAACTTTTTTGAAAAAAAAAGTGGTAAAAAATATTTTTCAAAAAGTTAAAATTAATTTAAGCTGTAAATAGCTATTAACATTTATATTAACCATTTCATATCAATATATATAATAAAGAGTGCATCTCCACGGGCGTACTCTCAGTTGGTCAATTGACCATTTTGTCCTTTCCCACAAAATTTCTCTATTTTGCATGTACTAGATCTTTGTTTATTTTTTGTTAGTATATTGTGTTAAACAAATACAATTTATGTATTAAGATAATACTCGAAAAGTGACTATGAGTCACCTTCTTTGAGCAATATTTTATTTTTGAGACGGAGAATAAGATCATGGTAGAAATTTAGAAATTACTTATAAAAAAAATTTAATGTCCTCTCAAAATTTCGTCTAGGACGAAATAAACGGGGTTTGAGGGAGTAAAGTAGTAGAGTAGCATATATATTTCGCATAGACGAAATTTTTGAGAGTAAATTAATTTGAGGGAGAGTTAGCATATATTACTATAATCACAATAGTAAACGACTTAAAAACTGAGAAAAAAATGTTGTGAGGATTGGTTAAATGAAATCAGTACAAATTATTCTCGGTCGCCGTTGCCTAGGGATGGTTTAATAATGGCTCTCTAGCTCTCTGTTAGTGTGATAGCTATTATGGAAAGTTGTAATGTCTTATCGACTTGTCCCTAGTAACTTAAAAGGAGATCGAAAAGACTTGTAGTAGACTTTTTCAAACTTTTTGTGAGGAGCTACCTTATGCAGAGGCTGATATGCCTATTTCTTCAATAATAAGATGTTCATTCATATACAAAGAAAATTTCAAATAGCAGCCCAGCAGTTTTTAGAACATGATTGACATTACCCTTTATGGAGTATCCATATGCTGTGGAGCGAAGTCCATTATCCATGCGTCTGATTTCCCGTCCAGATTTCAGTAGCTTAATTTGCATAGCCACAAGAATCTAGTAAATTGTTGTTTCTCCTGAAACACAATGCAGACATACAGTGCAATGAAAGCCTATGGGTATGTTTCAAAATGGCCATTTGTGATGGACAATTTAGTCTACCGTTTAGTCCACACCAATGACAAACTTGTAGGCAAGAATGCATTATAAACTTCGGATTTGCACATATTAACATGCATCCAAAAAGCAGAATAAGATGTCTAAAAATTCCATCGATAAAGCGGGAAGGAGGAAAGAAGCCAGGAAACTATGAATATCCAGAACAAGATAGACTTAGATAGTCTCGACTCAAGGACTGTGACGAGGTGTCTGTTGGGGAAATCGTAAGTTTGGTAAGCCCAAAATTGTTTTTAGCCCAACCCAGTGCACTAGCTTGACAATAGGAGCTGGCTTCACATTACCAGTTAAAGTATGCAGCATCTAAAATTACTTATAGAGGATTTTACTTGGAAACATCCATTGAGCAAGAGGACAGTCTCTTCTGCCATTGCTGATTGAGGCGTCGAGTGTTTATAGTGTAGTTGGTGATACTAGCAGCGTAGGTTCATGGACCCAATCTCATAGGAGGAAATCCCATTGCTGGATAGAGGCGTAGAGCGTTCTGTAGTAGTAGTTGGTGATTACTAGTAGACATAGCTCCAAGACCAATCTCATAGGAGGAATGTATTGGTTCCTTGCATTAAAATTAGAGTAACAGGTTAATCTTCGTCAGGATATTATTTCAAAGGCTGGTCACTGGAGATAGTTAGCAAGTGTTCTCTGGATTTGAGGAGGTCGACAAAATGCCATGTTAAGCTTGATATCTTTCTTCTTTTGGAGAGGATCTTTGTCTGCTTCTCCAAAAAGATGGTGAACATTAGTTCACATAAAACAATAGGTACTTATTAACAATTGATATTATCAATCTTTTTTTTTGTGGTAGGAGTAGGGTGGTTAAGCTGTTTGCAAAAAATTGTATGGGTAAATATGGTAGTTTTTCCACTTTATATAAACCCTTACACTTAGAAAGGAGGTGATTCATGACACGACCTAGAGATTTACTATCTTAAAAAATCCTTGTTGCTCCTAGATATGTGAAGTACCCAAGAAAACCTTTCGAGGTCCTTCAGGCTTCTAACCTCCTCTCCGGTGGTTAAACTGGACTACGATACTCCTTAGCAAAGACAGGAAGGGGTAGGCTGGGAAATTGAAATGTGAGATTGCAAAGGAAGTCTTCTGAAGAAGTCATTGTGGAGGTACATGAGGCGGGAAAGGCTTCAGGAAAGAGGTGATAAAGCCCTAGTATGCTGAGCTAACCCCATGGTGTACACAGAGACAGTTGGAACTTAGGGTTGTCGGGAGTAAGTATGGAGAACAATCACAAGTTGTGGTTCACAAATGAGGCAAGACTTTTATATTCAAAGTGGGAAATGACAGAAAACAAGATCCTGAAGGAAATTTCTGGATAGAACAATTTCTAGTAGGAATCCTTCAAATTTGTGAGATGCCTAATGTAGTTGCTCTGGTGGTCCGAGTCAGAACAGCATGGGATATAGGCCTTCGGAGGCTATGAAATGATTGGGAGGTGGAAGGGGGTTGTGAGTACTAGGGAAAAGATAGTGGGAATAAGTATAATTCAGTAAGCAGGGTTCTACAGAAGAGGTCTCCAGCTGATGGCTGGGACCCAAAAAACCTATGAAACTATTTCTGGAATGGGGACATTCCTAGAATATGATGATGCCTCACTTGGCTCTTGATAAAGAGGGCATGGTCAACACAGGTAGTACTAAGAAGAAGGGCATACAATGTTATTCATGTATATAAGTGAAATTTTCTTACATTTGGGTCTTACATTGTATGGATTTGTTTGGGGATGATCCTGCTGAACCTAAGCTTGATATTTTAATCATTTCATCTTCGAGACAATCTGAAGAGCCCTCCTGTCCAGAAACATCTCACCAACTTCCAGCTTTTGGTATCACGAGATTTTCGATGCGGCTTCATGATCAGAAAGTTAAGTCTGTGTTCCATGTTTGGGAAACATAGTATTCTAGGTCTCTTATTCGCCATCTTAATCCACAGGCATTAGCAGAAGAAACTGGGTTTTCAGTGGCCCCCCAGGTCTCATAGGGGGGTTTCTGTTTGAGTCACAAAATTAGAGTTCAAATGGGACAAAATATGAATTAAAAACTTACAGGACTTATCTCAGAAAGAAAGCACAATGAAGAAGTACGGTGCGGAAACCATAAGCATCACGAAAATAGAGTACGTGTAGTGGGGAGGGAATGATCTTTGGCAAAACATGAGAAATAGCTTCTGTGATGAAAACATGTATAGACTTTGAGGAGTGGTCAACTGCTTTTACACAAAATGTCATCACCATTTATGGAACCATACAACATAGTGAACGAGCTGATGGTGGAAAGTTGAAAAAGGATTTACTGGTTGTGTTAAGGAACCATGCAAAATATTAACCTCTTGGCAGACGGCATTTATTGTATGAGTTTAAGGAGGACACTATCAACTAAAATACACGAAATCTCCATGCCCTCTGTTTTTCTCCCTTTCTCGTTTTTTTTTGTTGGCACTGCCACCACCGGTCAGCAAGAATCAGTGACCCCCCTTTATACTGAATGACGATGCCGGCAGCCAGGACAAAAGGAGTATAGCGGAGCTAGCTGGATTTAGGAAAATCAGTGTATGTGTACTTGTTATCCATCAACTCCTAGGTATATCCACCGCACCTGTTATGGATACCCTGTCTTATCAGACCTGATTTCCTGAGAGATTGTGTCAGACCCTTGTTGTTGCGTTATGGTAAACTGATTTCTTAACATTCTGATATTTGTGTTTGTGACGTATTATGTCCCTGTGAATATTACTAAGTTCTTGGTTACTATTTGCCTGTATCTTTCTTTGCTGTTGCCTTTTTTTTATTTTTTTCTTCACTTTTGGATTCAGGGTTTTGACTTAAAGGTTGCCCCATTTGAATTATAAATGGTATTAGTGCTTCAAAAGGTTTCATGTAGTTTAAAGGGCAGTCAATGATTGGGGTGAGGGCAGTGTGTAGGGAATTGTCGAGAAAGTCAATTAGAGTTGTGATTATAAGCAACGAGAAGGGAGGATCAAAATAATTGTGTTTTAGGAACATAGATGGTAGGCACTAAGACTAGGGATATAGGAGGGTTCAACATAAAGTTACTCAGGGAAGTGTTGAGGAGTAGGTAGAATGGAATAGGTATTATAGTCTATGTTGTTCAAATTTTTCAAAAATTTCAGTAGGTGCATATCGGATACTCCAAAAGTAGTGCATTTTGGAGAATTCGACATGGGTACGGCAACAATTTCAGATAGTCCAAGCAACATAGATTTCAGGGGAAGATCCTAATGTATCCTATAAATGAAGTCACCAACATGACTGGTTAGCTGTTATACATGATGGAGAATTTGGCAGTCTGCCAACAATTTACTTGGGACTACCTCTGGGGGCTAAATCTAAATCTATAGAAATATGGGATAGAGTGATAAAGAAGTGTGAAAAGAAGCTAGCCAGGTGGAAAACTCAATACCTTTCCTTAGAGGAAGACCAACTCTCATTAATTCAGTCCTTGATGCTTTACCAACTTATATGATGCCTTTATTTCCCATCCCACCAGGGGTTATCAAAAGGTTGGACAACATTAGGAGAGAGTTTTTGTTGCTGGTAAACAAAGAAAAGAAAGGGTACCACCTGGTAAAATAGAAATCTGTGACTAAGAAGAATGGGGGCATGGGATTACGAATTTTGAATTTCAATACAAAGCTCTAATAATGGAGTGGTTATGGAGATATGCCAATGACAGACAGTTGTAGTGGAGCAGGGTCATTGATGCCAAATATGAAGCGGAAGATAGCAGGGTCTAAGATGTGCATCTATGCCAGGGATTGGGGACCAAATCTACAATCTATCCAAGATAACCGTAGTTCCTGTTAGACTAAGGGGCGCTGTTTTGAAAATCAATTAGCATTTGGCTCGAGAGGTGAGAAAATTCAAGTTTCCTATGTTTTATGTTTAACAGATTGGCAATTTAGGGAAATTTGGTTATTTAAATGTTCAGGACATGTGAGTTTCAATGTTTTATTTTCTAACATCAGGGCACATCTAAATTCGATCTAAGGCTCAATGAATCAATTGTCCTGTAAAGCACGAGATTATTGATAAACATAAAAGGTGGGATTCGTGTGGTTAATAGAACTTACGCTCGATGCCACAATGGCAACATGGCCCTTGTTTACCCATAGAATCTGGTTCTGACTGATTCCAGTTCAGATCAGGTTGAATGTACTGCTGCTAACGTTAGAGTTGGATCTGCTCTCAAAACCTAAATATGTCTGACTGAGGCGACGGATAAAATATATAGACAAATAAGAAATTAGTAGACTACAGCTAGTCATTTATTTATGGAAATAAGATTAATCATGATAGAGGGTCATTAACTTGGATCTATTCTGTTTTCCCTTTTGTAACAGCTCAACAATATTCATTACCGTTATTTTCAATTATTGACAATAGAACTCCAATGAGAGAAGTCTTATTTAAAAAAATGGGGGTGGGGATTTGGGGGTGACTGCTGGATTGGTGAACCATCATATTTTGGCCTTTAGTCTAGTGGTCAAGGGTTGTTAAGCAACGAATATTAAGGCAAGGGAGCGTTAAATATTTTCAATATGATAATTGAAATATCTACGAGTGAGCAAATAAGATGGTAACCAAATAACCAAGTGAAAAGAAAATTAGTCGCCAAAAACTTCCCAAGTGACTGTTTGAACACACCTTAGTGAGCTTCCAAATCGTGAATTTTCTCAAGCTTTTTCTTGGCACTTTTATCGTCAATTTTAGAGGTCCTTATCTCAACTGTTAGTCGTGAAAACTCGACTGGCAATATTTTGTAAGATGATATTGACTCATCTAAACAATAATTTCTTGTACTTGAAATGCAGATAATCTATTACGGTCTTTGCAACCATTTTATTGTTTAATGGACTGAATTAAGGATGTTCCATTTTTCAGGCCAGTCCCTGCTACTGAGATGCAGCAGCGGCACTTATTTTTTCTCTCTTACTATGCTTGCGTATTCATTCGTCGCCATTTACAGAATTTTGTGTATCTAACCAGATGGATTTTTTTTTAATTTTATTCTTACTGACTTCCACTTCACAAAGCACTATCATGCCTCACTTCAAGCTAGTTGGGCCAACTCTATGAATCTCTATTATCTTGCTTCACTTAAGCTCATAATGCTTCATTTATCTTTATGATAATTGCTCTCAGATTATTTAATAATGGCTCTCTAGAATCTCTTTTAGTGTAGCTATAATCCTGAGGCTGATATACCTATTTCTTCAATAATAAGATGTTCATCTCCATATACAGATGAAAATTCAATAGCAACAGCATTTTTAGAACAGTTTATTGACATACACTTGATGTAGTATTCATATGATGTGGAGTGAGTCTATTTTCACATGCATTTGCTTTTCCACCTCATTTCAAGTGTTTTCATTTTGCATAGCCACATGATCCAGTACATTGTTGTTTCTACTGAAAACACGTACAATGCAAGAATTACAGTGGAATGTCAAAGCATAGTAGTCAAATTGCCTTTGATGTTTGATGTTACAATTTTAGTTTGACCGTTGAGTCCACCAAAGAAGGACAAACTTGGAGGTAAGCAACGCATTGATAGACTCGGAATTGACATACTACATGAATCCAAAAAGCAGAAGAATTGAATTGACGTGTCTAAAAAATTCAATCCAATTAAAATGGAGAAGAAAGAAAAGAAATTAATAATATCCAGAACCAGACCAAATAGATGTCTCAAAACACCGAGGACTGTTTGGGGAAATCTGTAAGTTGGAACAGCCCATTGTTTTTAGCCCACGTTGCACTAGCTAGAACAATAAGAGCTGGATTCACAGACCAGCTTGAAATGTTATGCATGGCAGCTAAAAATTCCTTGTAGATGAATTTTTTTTAGAAATATCACATGAGCAAGGGACCAGGTATCTTCTGCCACACTGATTAAGGCGTTCAAGCGTTCTGTAGTAAGTAGTTGGCGATACAGCAAGCATAGCTCCAAGGACCAATCTATTAGGGAGGAATGTATTGTCCTTGCATAAATTAGCAGTAACAGGGATCATATCCAATCAGAATTAATTTCAAAGTTCTGGTGCCGGAGATTGTTATCAAGTGTCCTCTGGAGTCTTTGAGCAGGTGACAAAATGCGTTGTCTAAGCTTTGATCTCTTTCTTCTTGGGACACTGTCAGGATCCAAGTGAGGATCTTTGTCTGCTTCTCCAAAAAGATGATGAACGTTACTGCACATAAAACAATAAGGTACTAATAAAATAGATCTTTTTTTTGTTGTGGGGAGACTTTGTATGGTTAAATATATTAGTTTTCCACTCTATTATAACCCTTACGCTTAAAAAAGGATTTGATTCAGGACACGACCTAGATACTATCTTACAAATCCTTATCACTCTGAGACATGGACTTCAAGATAAACCTTTAGAGGTCCCTTCAGGCTACTAAACTCCTCTCCGGTGGTAAACTGGAAGACTCTACTCCTTGACAAAGACCGGGGGGCTGGGAATATGAAATTTGAGATTGCAAAATGAAAGTCTGAAGAAGTCGTTGTGGAGGTACATTGAGGAGAGAAATGGTTTCTGTAAAGAGGTGATTAAACCCGAGTATGGTGAGCTAACCCGATGGTGTACAGAGAACACAGTTGAACACCTTAAGGGGTGTGGGAGTATGGAGAACAATCAGAAGTTTGTGGTCTTAAATGAAGGTAGACTTTTATATTAAAGTGGGGAAATGACAGTAAAACAAAATTTGGAAGGATTTCTGGATAGAACAATTCCCTCTAAAGAATCTCTTCCAAATTTGTGTGAATCCTGATGCTAACTAGGTGCATGTTGGGCCAGAACAGGGATGGGATTTAGCCTTCAGAAGACTTGTAAATGGTTGGGAGGTGGAAAGGGTTTCAGAGTTACTAGGGAAAATAGGTGGAATGTGTATGGATACAATTTCCAGACAAGATGCTGTGGAAGCATTAATAAAAGTGGTCTTTATTCAGTTAGCAGTGTCTACAGAAGAGGTCTCCAGCTGATGGCTGGGGATCCAAAACGTCTCTTGGAACTATTTCTGGAATGGGGACATTCCTACAGAAGTGAAATGTCTCACTTGGCTAGTGATAAAGAAGCATCTTTAACACAGGAATTACTACAAAAGGAGGACAGAAAGCTTGTCCCTAGGTGCTTTTTATGCAATTTGACAAGAGAAACTGACAGCTACCTATTCTTGCATTGTAATTTACTAAGCAAACCTGGAATTTGTTTCTCAGCATCTCTAGTCTGAAATGCACAATGCCAGAACATACTTCAGAGTTGTTAAAAATCTGGGTTAAGAGAAGAGGCAGCAAGAGTCAAAAGAGATGGTGGAGTTAAGTCCATCATGTATATATATAAGTGAAATTTTTTTACCATTTGTTTCTTCCATTTGCATGCATTTGTCTGGGGATGATCCTGCTGAACCTAAGCTTGATATGTGAATCATTTCCTCTTCAAGACAAGCTGAAGAGCCATCCTGTCCAGAAACCTCTTCGCCAACTTCCTGCTTTTGGTCATCACGAGCTAGGAGATGCGGCTTCATCTCAGAAGGTAACTGATGGCTCTGTCTTTTTTGCTTGCATGTTTGGGAAGATAGTCATCTCGTGTTCCCCTAGTTCGCCATCTTATTCCACATGCATTGCAGAGCACTGGTTTTGCAGTTGGCCCAGGTCTCCATAGAGGCGGGTTTTTGGTTAAGTTCACAATTAATTAGCATTTAAATGGGACAAAATATGAATAAAATCTTACAGGCAACTTATCTCAGAAACTAAAGCACAATGATCATTGACAATTAAGATTTTCTGTAAAAGGTTTAAAATGTACTGCATGAGAACAACAGCTTCACGGAACTGGAGTACTTGTAGCGGGGAATATCTTTGGCAAAACAAGAGAAAATATCTTACTGTGAAACATATATAGACTTTTAGGTTGTGTCAACTGTTTTTTTACACTCATTTTCATCACCATTTTATGGCACTATACAACATAGTTGAACGAGCTTGATGTTGGAAAGATTGAAAAGGATTTGCTTGTTGTGTTAAGGAACCATGCAAAATAGTTAACCTCTTGTCAGACTGCATTTATTTGCATGATATTTTAAGGAGGAACGCTATAATCTAATCTGGCAGTGGTTAACTGTATAATATTCAACATGGACTATCTTTTTCTCTAGCGCTCAATAGTAAAATAATTCCCCCACCCCACCAACCAAGCAGTTCTCCCACTACTCTCCTCCACTGCAAGCTACTGGCCTCTCACCACCAGTGGCGAGCAGGTACAAAATCCCCCTGCCCTCTTTCTTTCTCCCTTTGTCTGTTTTTTTTTTACTGCACTGCCACCACGGTCAGCAAGAATCTAGCAACCCCATCCTGATGACCGACGACCGACAGACCAAAGGAGCATATCGGAGCTTGCTGGGTTTCGGAAAATCAGTCCATAGTTTTTTTTATCCCCATCAACTCCTAGGTATGATATATTTTCCTGTCTGATATAGACCTGATATTTCCGTGAGAAATTGTTCAGACCCTTATTGTTGCTTGATTGTTAACTGATTTCCTTAAATCGGATATTGTGTTTGTGAATTTATTATTGTGCCCTTGTGAATATTACTACATCTTTTTTGTTCCTACTTTGAACTGGTATCTTTGCTATAGTTCATTGCTTTCATTTTCTTCATTGTATTGTGTAACTGCCACTTTTGGATCTAGGGTTTTTGATGTTACGGGTTGCCCCACTTGATTATTCTATAACTGGCATTAGTGGCTTCAAAAGGTTTGATGGTAGTTAAAAGTCATGTCAGTGATATGGGGTGAGGGAAGGGGTGGTAAGGGTACCAAGGGAACTCCTAGGTTGAGAGTTCTGTCTTGGAACATAGGGACATTGACGAGGAAGTCAATAAAGTTGGTGATTATTCTTTAGAGAAGGAGGATCAATATACCTTGTGTTTAGAACACCTAATGTGTAGGAACTAAAACTAGGGATATATGACCGTTCAAGTTAAGGTAATCAGGAAGTTTGAGGAGTAGGAATGGAGTAGGTATCATAGTCTATGTTGCTCAGATTTTTCAAAAATGTCAAGAGTTGCATGTCAGATACTCCAAAATTAGAACATTTTGGAGAATTCGACACTGATGCGGCAACAATTTCAGAGAGTTCAGAGAGTCCAAGAAACATACATTTCAGAGGAAGATCCTAATGTATCCTATAAATGAAGTCACCAACATGAACTGGTTAGCTGTTATACATGATGGAGAATTTGGCAGTCTGCCAACAATTTACTTGGGACTACCTCCGGGGGCTAAATCTAAATCTATAGAAATATGGGATAGAGTGATAAAGAAGTGTGAAAAGAAGCTAGCCAGGTGGAAAACTCAATACCGTTCCTTAGAAGAAGACCAACTCTCATTAATTCAGTCCTTGATGCTTTTTTACCAACTTATATGATGCCTTTATTTCGCATCCCAGCAGGGGTTATCAAAAGGTTGGACAACATTAGGAGAGAGTTTTTGTTGCTGGGAAACAAAGAAAAGAAAGGGTACCACCTAGTAAAATAGAAACCTTTGATGAATGCTAAGAAGAATGGGGGATTGGGACAAAGAATCTGGAATTTCAAAGCAAAGGTCTAAGAATGGAGTGGTTATGGAGATAGCCAAGACAGACAGGAGTTTGTGAGAGGGATTGGTGCAAATCTGAAGCGGAAGACAGCAGGGTCTAAAATGGCAACTATGCCAGGGATTGGCTACCAATAAATCTACAATTTATCCAGATGACTCGCCGTCCTGTTTAAGGACTAAGGGGAAACGTTTTTGAAAATCAATTACCATTTGGCTTGAGAGGTGAGAAAATTCAAGTACGCTATGTTTTATGTTTAACAGATCAGCAATTTAGGGAAATTTGGTTATTTAGTGTTTCAGGTATGTGATTCTTCAATGTTTATTTGCTTAACATCAGGCACATAAATTCTAAATATTACTGAATCAATTATCCTGTAAAGCACGAGATTATTGATAAACATAAAAGGTGGGATATAGGTGGTTAATAGAACTTACGCTTGTTTACCTATAAAATCTGGTTCTGAATGATTCCTGTTCAAATCAGGTAGAATGTACTACTGCTAGCGTTAGAGTTCAAATTGCTTTCAAAATCTAAAAATGTCTGACTGAGGCGACGGATAAAATATATAGACAGTTAAGAAATCAGTAGACTACAGCTGGTCATTTATTTATGGAAATAGATTAATGATGATAAAGAGTCATTAACTTTGATCTATTCTGTTTTCCTGTTTGTGATAGCTCATCAATTTTGATTACTGTAATTTCTCAACTATTGACAATAGAACTCCAATGAGAGAAGTCTTAGATTCTCTATAAAAAAAAATGGAGGTGGGGATTTGGGGTTGGAGTGGATGGGTGAATGCTGGATTTGGTGAATCTTCACAATTTTAGGCCTTAAGTCTAGTGGTCAAGGCTTGTTAAGCAATGAATCTTAAGGCAAGGGAGCGTTATATATTTTCTATATGATAATTGAAATATCTAAGAGTGAGCAAATAAGAGAGTTGCCAAATAACCAAGTGATCCAATTGACTGTCTGAATACACCTTAGTGAACTTCCAAATCATGAATGTTCTCATGTTTCTTCTTGGCAGCTTTATTGTCAATTTCTGAGGTCCTTGTCACAACTGCTTTTTTGACGACTCGACTCACAATATTTTGGTAAGATGATATTGACTCATCTAAACAATATTTCCTTGTTCTTGAAATGCAGATAAGCTGTTACGGTCTTGGCAATCTTTTTATTGTTTAATGGACTCCGTTATGGATGTTTCCTTTTCCAGATCAGTCCCTGCTACTGAGATGCAGCAGCGGCGCTTATTTTTTCTATCTTACTATGCTTTCGCATTTATCTGTCCCCATTAATAGAAATTTGTGTATCTAAGCAGATGGATTTTTCTTTGTCATTCTTGCTGACTTCCAATTAACAACCACTATCACGCCTCACTTCAAAATATATGAAATATCACTGGCTCTAACTCTGTTATCTACTTCTGTGTGATGCCAAAAATGTGTTTTGAGCTGTGAAGAGGAGAGGAATGCTGATTTTAGTTGTGTGCATATTCTTTTTGTATCCATCTAGTTGCATGAGGCATTAGTGTTTTTTTTTCGTTTCAATACTCTTGCATAATTGAATATTGAATTTAGTTATAAATTTCACTGCTCTAAGCGGAAATGTGTGTAACACATGGTGCCTAAGAGACTTTATTTTTGTAGTTCTAAATAATTTAGCAATGCTAAGCCTTTAATCTAAAAACTATGAAGCATTATATCAAAGAATCTCAAAGGGTGTTTCTTATCAGCAGCAATGAGTTTGCTCTTGTTTCCCTAGTATGTTATTGAGTAAATCCTATCTAAAGATGATCATTTTATATGCTTGGCTCATCTTAATTTTTCTTAGTCTTCCAGCTCTGTGACTGATGAGGTGTCTCCTTGCCAGATCTCTCATTATAACTTCCTATCCAACATGACTTGGAAATGTTTGAACATACTAAGATAAGATTGTGTTTGATAAATTGATACTAGTAATTATGGCATTTCCCTTTTTTGCTGGTTTACTCGAATGTGAAGTAGGTACAGTATAGTTCTTTGCCCCGAGTACATGGATGTATAAGTTCTAACAGTCAATGATGTCTCAGTATGTTGCTTTTCACTGTTCCCATCTCTTGTAAAAATCAATCTTGATTCAATCAGCTTAATATAGTGGAAACATTATTTATTGCACTTGTGAGTTGTGATGTTCAGGTCATATGTCAAACTTGTTCAAAGTAGTGCATTATTGATGTGCTGTTTTTAAGGTTTTCACACACTCACACATCATGTTTTCAAGGCTACTGGAGTGTGTGTGATGCTTATTAATGACTAAATGGTGAGCTTCTTTGTCTGTCGGCAGCACAGATGTTCTGGCTATGCCTCTGCCTCTGCCTCTTTGTGATGATATAACTTGCTAGGTTCTCAGAAATCTAAGGTCAACCTGAAAAACAAAGTGGTCATATGAGCTAGTTGGGTTATGTTACGGTTTGTTTGACCCATTTTCAACTCATTTGCCGTCACTACTATTATGTTACGGGAAAGATCTTACATATTCTTTGTTTAATCTTTATATGGAGATGTATTTATTTTTATGTCGTGATAAAATCATCTTACATAAGCAAATTAATGATCAATACGTGATGGTATATTGATTCTTGAAAGAAACATAAAGTACATTGAGTATTGGTCACTAAAACAAGACAAGCAGAACATTTTTGTTGTCAGCACAAATATCAATTAACTTTGTTCACCGAAATTAAGCATATGTGATTATTTCGTATGATCTTATCAAGACAATTTAGTATGTACTTGCTTTGTTTCAACAATGGTAAATTGACCAAATAGTAGCTTATAATCTTCAATTGGTTGATTTTAACAAATAAGGTAATAGTTTTAAAATGGTCTACTGTCCAACTCTAAAATAAAAGTCTCGCTTCTGAATATCTTATATATCTTTATATTGTTGGTGATGTGATTCTTTTTAATTGATTCACCATCAAAAAATTAATGCTTTATTAAATCAAAATTGCACGGTAGTAATGTAAAATAGAAAGTTGTCTAAATATGGTTGTTGAAAATTCCATAAATTTATTAATATACTTTTTTCCCAAAATTATCCTTGTCTAATAAAATATTAAACAATGTTTAATAAAATAACTCATTTCATTAATATTAATAGTTGACTTTTTTTAATGAGCAAATCTTTTTAAAAATTCACTTAAAATGGACCCGGGGGGATATTTTCTGAATATTAGATTAAATAGTTTTTGAGTGCCATTTGATCATTTCTAGGATAGAATAAAAGGAATTTAGTCAAAATCTTTAAATATCACCTAAAATGAACTACTGAGAAGCAATATGTAAATGCTAAATTAAATGGTTTCTAAGTATACGAGGGGTTGATTTCGTTTTTAGGATAGAATAAAAGAAATTAATATTAAATAGAAGGAATTTGGAAGAATGACTTCTTTGTGTCGATCAATATCAAGAATATTTTTAATGTTTCATAAGTATGAGATATTTAAATTCAATGCCACATTAAAGATTTGATATTATACCAAAATAATTTATTACTAATAAATTATTGTTTGTCAGCATGAAATCGTATAAAATATTATTTTATTTAGAATTAATAAATATAAAAATTATATGACAGTTAAAGATTATGATAGCTAGCAATTGGTTGTAGCCTAGGAGTACGGTGATAATGGATGGTCTAGTATAATGGTGATTTGTTGTAATAGGTTTCTAAAAAAATACTCAAACGCTAATTATTACTTTAAAATGCTGTTGAAATTTATTGGTAAAACATAATAAAAATTTTCCTGGATTTAAAAAATTTAACCAAATGGAAAAAAAATTAATATTATTTTAATTTGAGGAGTAACTATTTTAGAATTTTGTAGCAAAAAAATGCACATTCTGAAAAGAAAAAAAATAATCTGATGTATCCTTGACTTTCAGAAAAAATGACAACATAGGTGAAAATTGTTAAGAAGAAGTGGTGAAGTGAAGGAAGTGAGTAATTGAGGAAGATGAGGAGCAAACCAGCCGCTATTTTCATGGCTTTCGGTACTAAAGGCGATATCTACCCTCTTGCCGTAACCCTCTTCCTCCTCCTTTTTTTTTTTCTGGATTTTGTGCTGTACTGGTTTCTGTTGGCTCAAAGCTTTTGGGTTATCTTTACTTTCATTACAGGCCTTGTATATTCCCTTCACAATATACAAGGGAAATGTTTGTATGAATCATTAATTACCTGTATAGAGATTTTATTTTTTTTCACTTGTGCCATATATTTTAATTAGTGACTTGATGAATAGGCCATTGCTGCAGCGTTTGCTTGTGATCAAGAGCAGTATCAAGTGTTTTTTATCACTCATTCAGCTCATGAGGTTAGCAAAAGCAGAACAAGTTGACATGTTATTGTGTTGTTTGTGTTTATATGAAGTGATCTAGTTTGATTTCAGCAACTTGGAAAGAAAACCCAGAATTAATGAGCCGTTAGGGCGGGAGAATATGACATTTCAGAAAAGTTGACACTGCAGCTAGAGTTTTTTCTTTCTTTTATTACTTTTGTTTTTTTTTTCCTACAGAAACTGATGGGGCACTGAGAGCAAATAAGTTATGTACTATTACGGTTTCATCGCACCTGTTGTTTCCCCTCTTGAAAACATTATGGTAGTCACTTATACAACTTCGTTATATGTGTTCTACCAAATCATCAGGAAGTACTGCATGTTGATCAGGTAAGATGGAGTTATCTTTTTCTGCCCACAAAAGGGAAATTATCCAGAAACATAGGTATGAGTGTACTTCGATTATTGAGGATATCCTTGGAGATAGCTCAGTGGAAGGCGATGTTATTGCTATTAATTTCTTCGCTCTGGTAAATTCTCTGGCATTTCATTGTTCTAGATCCCTTCTAATTTTTGTTTTTGTAAAGGAAATTTCCTTTCATCAAGATGAGCTTGGCGAGTCTATCTCCTTAGAAGGGTAGAGAGTTTGGGGGAGGAGGATGTGGAGAGAAGGAATGAGGGGGTGAATTGCTTTCAATTATATGTATGGGAAGTAAAGTCATTGTCAATTATAGTAAAGTCACAACGCTTTATTTTTTTCACCCTATAACTTGAGTTCCAGGAAGGTTGGAGTCTTGCTGAGCTTTTTCAGGTCCGTTGCATTGTGGTTGCTCCTTATGTTGTTCCCTATAGGTAGCAAGAGAAACTTTCTTATTTTCCTTCTTTTGATAACAATCTTATTGTCTTTACCTCTGTCTTTACAAGTTACAGCAATTTATAGCTCCTTTTTTTTAATTGGTATGCCATTGATTTGATTCATATGGCAATGAACTTGATGAACATTTCTCCATGAACTTCTTGTTCTGGACACACGCTTGCTTGCTTCCTGTTCAAGTGTATGGAGGCCAAGCATTTAAACTCATGAATCCCTTATGTGTAAAATATGCTCATCTGTTCATTCTGAAGCATCTTGGGCATTTGAAATTACTCTAGTATCTGGATACTTAGGTTGGATAATAATGCAGAACCTACACTGCTTGTTTGTCTGACTTTTAGCTCTCCTCATGCAATGTAGTGCTCCATCATCATTTGAGCGGCAATTTAGGAAAGAACATCCAGGTTTATATAACCATCTCCGGGAAGCTCCCACTGACAAGGTACTTGACGAATTCTGTAGCCACTTGGTATATTATTCACTGACTTTCATGTGGAAATTCAGTTCCATTTTTCATTTAAAATGTACAGTGAGTTAATGGATGGACTTATGGCTGTGATTCTAGTAAAATCTTCATCCACATTTCATATTTTGTGCCTGTGGTATAAGCTTCTTCAGTACAAATACGAGCTGATTGATCGTCAATTTTGTTTCAACCCTGTTAGGTTGTTAATGTTATATGAGTCGTTCCCCTGCATTTCAGTCTTATTTGCTTTGACTAAAAACAGCATCACAGCAATTGCATGAGTTGAGGCTTTTGCTGATGGTAGGTTGGCTGGAAAGATGTCATCCATTGGATGTGGCCACTTTTCACTGAGGAGTGGGGGTCGTGGAGAAGTCTCGAACTGAATCTGAGTGCCCTTCCTTTTACGGTGTGTTCTTTACTCCAGCCAATAACAATTTTCCTAAATTTTCCTTTCTAATCAGAGCGTTGAACTTTGAGGCTGGAATTCACTCAGTTTAGATATTCGTCTTTAAGGGGCAAGCCAATCACTGAACCACACGGTTCTATTTCTTAGCTTATTTTATGATGCAACGACCAGGCTTTTTGATAACCAAAAACTTTGTAGAACTTATATATTGCTAAATCAAAACCAGTAACCAATTCAGAACTGAACCCATTAACTGAATTGTTTGGGTCACTAGTGTTTTGGTTAAAGGTGAGTAGTGCTCCCTCTACTATTGAGTCTCTGTTAATTTTGCTGCTTCCTTGTATTTACTGGTCTCTCATTTGGACGCAGGACCCTGTAACTGGTCTTCCAACATTTCATGAGAGGCTTCCGTCTCCTCTACTATTGTAAGATAATTGTACCTGCTAAAAAGTATGGCCCTTACTAGCTTTTCAATATCTCTATAAAAAGTGCTTTAAGATTGTGTCTTCCCGGTCATCTTGAGTATTCTATAGAAAGCTTACCTGAGATTTGGTGTTCCATTAGCCATGTTGCCTTCTAAACAAAGGAGCAAGAAAAAATTGTGTAAAGATGTATTTTCAAAGTATTTCCAAATGGAATAATTCAATATTTTATCTTTGGCCTATAGGTTATTGGCATCTTAATATATATGTTTCCATGTGTCTATTTATTGTAACAGGATTATTGTTTTTGCACTCTTGACATATTGTGACTTGCTCACAGGTATGGATTTAGCAAAGAAGTTGTTGAATACCCTGGTATGGATTATGATGAAATGTCTATAGACATTTGTTCTTAGTTTCATGTGAATTTTCCTGACACGAGAATAAAATGCTATAAAAGTTAATATAGTATATATCTCTCCATTTTGGTGATCTTTGACCTTTTGTAACATGACGCTTAAATTCTGTATAACTGCATGATTACAATGGAGAACTGCAATAATGGTGTTATAAGGAATCAAGTTGATGCTTCTGAGAATATATGTCTGCCTTTTTGTTCTTTGGAGTTATAAAGTACATATCAGTTGAAAGCCACTTTGCTTTTCGACTTTAGGGTAAATCCAGCTATATTACACATTCAGCTACTCTATTCACTCTAAGGCTACAAGCTTTCCGGACTTTGGCTATGTAAGATAACCTAACTATGGTCTTTGTAAAATCGTGAGAAGAATAAAAAGTTGAGCCGCCTGCTTTAGATGGTTTGTCAATGCAAAAAGTTATTATTGACGAAGTTGTATTAATAAAGCTATTATACCGTTGTTATTAAGCTGATCAGTGGAACCCTATATATTAGGTTATTGGCCATCAAAAGTGCATGTTTGTGGCTTTTGGTTTCCTCCCAAGGAATGGCAGTTTTCTTTCATTGACTGTGCAGAAATCTCTGCATCGGTTTCTCCAGGGAGTTCAAATAAGCAAAACAAATTGTGTTCTATCCACCTCAGCTTGCAGTTTTTCATTGAATTTCCCGCTGCAGAGCTGCCTGTTTTCATAGGTCTGAGTTCAATTGGAAGGTAAAGTCCCATTTTGACTTTTATTTTCATGCAAAGCTCTGTTCTTCTCTCAGTATATAAGTTTTGAGGGACTAATGAGAACTCTTTTCCTGTCTTGAAGTTAGTTTGGTGCTAACTGCTTATGTTCATTTCAACTGTCCTTTCTGTTTCCTCTTAAATAGTACAAAATAATTCTAGCATTAAATCCAATTTGGATATAAGAGGTTTATTTTGGTTCTCTTTGTTAGTTTTGAGTTTGATTTTTTTAATTGTCCCATCATCTTCTGTGTCTTTTTGAAGATTAATAATCACAGGCTGATTTTTTTTTCCTGATAAGGTAAATCAATTTTATTAAAAGAGGTGTAGGCCTAAAAATTAGAAAACCGACAATATATGATGGTTTTCTTTCTACAAAAGATACCCAATAAACTTGACGAAAGGAGAACTCGTGGATGCATCAAAAGAAAATATGGGACAAGTGACTACCCCTTAACTTTACAACATTCATCCCTACACCCTCAAAAACTCTTCTTTCTCTCCACTGGACCCACATCAATGCTAGTGGGGCAACAATCCAAGCCCTGCTTCTTCTCCTGCAGTTTCAGCTAAACATAAGATCTTTTACACTGCCTGGACAAAACCATGACACAATTTCCCACCATACCTCGAAGCAACCCGACAGTGAGGAAGGAGGTGATCTGCATTTTCCCATAGCCATAGATGTTTGAATGTTTTTCTTAAAAAACCATAATTTTGTTTAGGCTTTCTACTTTTTGGTATACCTCTTGTAAATTAGGTTTTTCCCCATAACATTAATAAAAATAATTACTTCCATAAACAAAATTGCAAAATCAATATAATGTTGTCTCTAATTTTTTGCAACTTGATTCGTGATATTTTAATTTCATTCCTTAATTTTATGTTTTTAACGTGTATGCTTTCTGCAGGACGAATTTAGTTGAATTTTGCTTAATTGCTCTCTGTGCTATCGTTAAATATATACCTTCTTATCATGAACTTGTCTCTGATTGGCTCTGCAGCATGGGTTTCTTGAGGAACCCACATGCATTCCTTCGGGTGCTTAGAACTGCATTAGACATATCAGATAGCAGATTTATTTTATTCTCAGCTGGCTATGAACCTTTAGAAGCAGCAATTGAGTCTTATGCCAAGGAAGCATCCTCTTGTCCGGAACAAACACAACGGAGTAATGGAGGAGTTTCTTTTTTTGGAGGCCGACTCTTTTGTTTCTCTGGGTATGTTCATATACTGGACCCACTTGGATCCTTAACAATTATAATAGAGGGAGTATTAGGCCTACTGTTATGCTTTGGACTATGTTTTTGCACTGAAAGATGCACAAAGGACCATAATGTTCCATTTTTTAATAACAAATGGTTGTAGGTTATTGCAATACTGGAGCCTGTTTGGATTGGCTTATTTCAAGTATTTTTAAGCCAAAATAGCTTTAAAGCATTTTTTCAGTGTTTGGGTAAATTTTAAAAAAAAAGTGCCTATAAGCACTTGATTTTAAGCGAAAATGATAAAAATAAGCCAAAAGTCGTAATTTAGGATTTCTAACTTATATATGACGATAGGCTAACAAGCCAAAAAGCCAATCCGAACAGGCTCTTAATGTTTAATCTCCATGCTAAGGATTCAAACTAACAGTGTGGAAGCTATAACTAGAAACATCCTATACAATTATTCTGGTGACTGAGATTTGGTTATTTTTCTCCAAGTTCCGTCCCATACAATTGGCTGTTTCCAAGGTGTGCTGCTGCAATTCATCATGGTGGAAGGTTGGATGTGTTCCACTTTCCTTTTTCCATTTTCTCTTTACTGTTTCCTACCTCCACTTGTTCTCTGTCTCTCTATCCTCACTCTGAGTGAGGAGTTATGCTAACCATTATGCACTTTTTCTTGTTATTAATGTGTTTGCTTTCCTTTGGCTCTCAATATCCCCAGTGGATCCACCGCTGCTGCTTTACTGGCTGGTGTTCCTCAGGTTTGTTTCATCGTTGGGTTTCTGCAACTTATGGCAATCTCTGCAGCCTGTCTGAAATTACAGAAATTGCAAATGTGAAAGCAATTTATTGTCTATAAAACTTGGTATATTTAGGAAGAATCTTGATTCCTTTTTTCTTTTATAAGGTTTCAGATCTGTGGAATCTTCATTTGACTATCATCTTATTCATAATTCAGTAGTAAGTCATTCTTGCTGGAGTGGAAATATGAGAAAGGTCAATTCAGAGAAGTTAATGTAACGCTTCTGATCTGCGGTTGACTGTCTTTAGGAATAAGATTTTCACCTAGCACATGAGATGGCATATTGTTTTTTAGCAAAACTATCATATGTTGTTTAAATAGATTCATTTGTCAGTTTAAAGTTTAAAGAACTTATGGTATGGAGAAGTTAAATTATTGAATATTGGAATGAGACGGACCATAATGAAGTGAAATGAATAGTGAAAATTCATATAGCAACCTGAATTAGTTGGGGATGGAGGCGTAGTTGTTGTTTGTTGTAATATATTGATTAAACTGCGAAAGGAAGCTTAGAAAGATTAAGATTGTCTAAGGTAAAATTCGGTACCATCATGTATATGGGCTCACTTAACCTATAATTGCATTAAAAATTGGATGGAATTTTTTGATAGCCGGTCAAAAAGTATTTCATGGAATGTTTAGAGTTGATGTTGTGAAAGACAGACCAACGTTGATGTGTTTGACCGTTAAGATTTTGCGTAGTAAAGGTAAAAATGAATCAGAATTGGTTGGGACTTCTACCTACTATGATGTCTGCTTTACATAATGACAGGTGATATGTCCGTTTATGCTGGATCAATTTTACTGGGCGGAGAGGATGTATTGGCTCGGTGTTGCCCCTGAGCCATTGAAAAGAGAACACTTGGTGCCCGATAAAGATGAGGATTTCTACATCAAGAAAGCTGCAAACATGCTTGTGAGGGCCCTGGACTATTCGCAGTCTTCTGAAGTCAAAACCCGTGCTTTGCAGATCTCTAATAAATTATCTAATGAGGTAAGATCAAATTCCTGATGACGAATAAACACAAGGTTCTTCTATATTCCTACATCGTAATGTCTTGCAATGCTGCTGATGCCTGTCAACACTTCCAAATAGATGTGATCTATTATAACTTCATTTTGCATATGTATAAGTGATGTGAGTTGAAAGTAATGAATTCAGCCAAACTCGCTCTATATCTACCTGTGGCTACTGCTATTACTAATACTGTTATAAAGCACATTTTATAGGCAGTGTCAGTTTAATAGTGAGATTGCTGATATCTTTTGGAAAATGTTTCGATGGGTGTCGAAGCAGTGGCATCGGGGGGGGGCATGTAGAGGAGGAATTAGCTTAGAAAAGATAGTGATGATTACTATACTTGTTCTCATCTTTTCTTGTCCTTTTGGGTAGAGGATAATATTAGTACTGGATTATTTTTGTTCCTTTGAAACAAATTTAACGGCATTTCATCTGGGTTTTCTCTTTTCTTTCAATTATTTGCAAACGCCCTTTTGCTTGGATAATTGAACTTCAGTATCATATTGATCTGCAATTTTTTGCTTGATTGGGTTAATTAAATGTTTTTCTAATTAACACATCCTATTTTCAAGTAAAGTTTCTCAATGACAAATTCCTTATAAAAGAAAAAAAGAACGCCCACCGTGGGGCTCGAACCCACGACCACAAGGTTAAGAGCCTTGCGCTCTACCAACTGAGCTAGACGGGCTATGTTGTGGGACCTATTGTAAGCAATGATTAAAAAAGTAAAACATAAAAATGAGTAAGCTTTTAACAAATGAAAGCTCCTAGTTTAAGAACACTGTATTTTGTTTTCTAGACATAGTAAAAAAAAAAATTGGATCCTTTCATTGTTAATTAAAGGTGTTAGGTTCAAATTTTTGATGATGAAAAAATTTGTTGAGAGTATCGCCTCTAGAAATGAGTTTTCTAATGCATGCATATGAATTTAGTCGAACTTTAACATAGATATCGAATATTATTAAGTAAAAAAAAAAAAAACTGTAGAAATGATCTCCTTCTGGTTCTAAATTTATGTATTGAGGGTTTTCGCCAAACTAATTAGAGTCAAATTATTGGAGGAAAAATGGAGTAGAAAAAACAAGTTTATCTAAAAATCAAATGTTGGGTTGGTTGGCTCAAATAAAGTGTGAAAAAAGTAGTTCAACTTTTTGTAAAAGTCAAAGAGTGTAGATTTCACCACACACAATATGATCTTAGTCAACTTGAATATCAATTCATCTCTTGAACCAGTAATTTTTTGTTTTATTTTTTCGGTTTGGTATTCAGTATTCGCATTAAAGTCACTTTTTAACAAAGAAAATTTTATATCTAGAGGGACTTGAATCCGAAAACTATTAATTAAAAATGAAGAAATATTTATCACTACATCACAATCCTTATTGGCGAATCAAATAGTTTACTTATCTTCTCTCTTTTATTCTCTTATCATATATTGTTCGATATTTAGATTGAGATTCAATTGAACCATTAACTTTCACTTTGAATTAAAACATTCTTCACTAAAAATAATTTTATTTTCTTAGCTCAAATCAAGAATATCTTACTAAAGTCAAAAGAGATAATATATACTTATCCTCACAATATCTAGTTAAGCATTTTAAAATATGATAAAATCATTCACAAGTGATCTATCAAATATAGTAGGAGCAAAATAATGGTAACTTGACATTTCTTTTTCTAAATTTTCCCTCCTACTCCCACTTTCTCTGGTAACTAAATCCACTGAGACATAAATAAGTCATAAAATTAAAATACTCCTGCAAATCTGCAAAAAAAATTGACTTTTTTTACTAATTTTAACTATTTAATTGCCCCTCTTTCTGGACTAATAATGTTCACATACAATCTTTAAAATAGTGGGTTGGTAATCAGCATTGAAAATTGAATGCCCTACTTTCAATGATATACGTAGATTGTCTCTCCACTAATTCATCTCTTGCTTTCTTATTTTTTTTTAACTTATTGTGTATATAAAATATTTATAATAAAATTTACATATTTAAAAATTAAACGAAACGGAGTATAAGTCGAATGGAAATCAAAGGAGTTATCAATTATGTTTTATTACGAGAAAGATAATGTAAATATCCGTTAACATCAATGGTATATCAAAAGATCCTAGATAATTACTGAATATGCGAGTTCAATCGAACTTAATTAATGTGTAATTATTAAAATTAGATGTCAATTATTAAAACTAACTAGGGAAAAGGGTCTGATTATACCCCTCAACTTTGTCATTTAGAGCTGATATAAACCCCTTGCTTACAAAAGTGACTCATATATACCACCTATTTTGTAAACAAAATGACTCACATACTAACCCTTTTCCTTACTGAAATGAAAAAAAGAAAAATTTTAATTAAACATTTTATTTTTTTTTCTAAAAGTATATCTCATTGAGTAAATTTAATCCTCGTCAAACCTATTTTTTTTGACTTTTTTTTGTTTCAATGACTATTATATTATTATTTTGGATAATCATAATTTATTTATGTCATTCACTATATTCTTGAAAAACTTATTGTGATACTCACTTTTTCTTCGAATAAACGAAATTAAATTGCAATACACAACAAAAATATTTAATTTTTTTTCTCTAAACTAAGGAATGAAAGATAAAATAAAATAAAGATAGAACTTCAAATAATTATAATAAGAAGTCAAAAAATAATTTAATGTATGGAAACATTATCAATATACCTTGAACTTTGATCCTAAGAATCATATTCTAGCCCCTAATAATTTTTAAAAAAAAAATTAGATAATAAATTAAATTAAAAACTAATTTTTTAACTTCCTTTGAATGAAGGGTAATATGTGAGCCATTTTGTAACGGCAGAGGGTATATGTGAGTCGTTTGTATAACGGTAAGGCATATGTGACCACTTTTAATAACGAGGGTATATCACTCCAAATGACAAGTTGAGGAGTATCTCACCCCTTCCCTTAAACTAAATAAAATTCAAAAACACTCATACAAAATTAAATTCACAGACTGGTTTTGTATCAATCCGCTTTTAATTTTATTTTCTCGAGAGTGGAATATTGTGGACCTACACTACATACTGCGTGACCCAAAACCAGTAAATTAAAGAATCCAAGGACCTACACTACATACACCATCATAATTTTCTCTATAAAATGTGAGCTATAACTATAATATATATATGTATCCACACTACTCATAATTAGTTATTTATTGTTACGATATAGAGTTGTCAATTTTAATTAAAATAATTTGGTCAGGGAAGAAGCAGTGCAAATGGAAATGAACATGAAAATGGTGTTTGTGTTATGTATTGTGGTGCTCATTCAAGCTGAGATAGCTCATGCTGCTGTGTACAACGTTGGAGGTTCTGGTGGCTGGACTTTTAACACTGTTGGTTGGCCTAAGGGAAAACGCTTTTAGCTGGGGTGATATCCTTATAGTCTCAAATCATCGTCTTTTCACTTGTAGTAAGTTTTTGACCATGCGATTTTTTACTCGTATTTATCATAACAAAAATAATTTTTAGCGATAATAAGTAGACACATTAATGAAGAAAGCTAAACTCTTTAACAGCACTAGTTAAGTGTCATTAGATCATGTGTCGCTAAAATCTTTTAGGGGATATATACAAAGAGTGTTAATTGTCGCTAAAAATACATATTTAGCGACAATTGCTAATTATTATCATTTAATCTCATTTTTTATGTGTGACTGAAAAAAATTATTGAATCACATCATTGGGTCTATCTAAGTGCTCCCCTTTTTTACTTGTTCCTTTTATTTATAAAGTTTACCTAATTATTTGTCTCTTTTGACAAATTAAGAAAGATAATTTTTTTTTTTATCTATATACCACCTTAATAAATGACTAATTACTCTTTGACAAAATGTAAACTTGTTCACATCTACTTCATAATTATAGGATAAAAATATACACTCACCTACGTTTATTATTATTTTTTAATAGACATGTCAATTCAAAAGTGAATAGTGAATAAGTAAAAAAAGGGGAAAAAAAGTAGTAGACTAGTAAATTCAAATTTATTTGAGTGGTTAATGTTCCTAATTATTTTGTTCGCGCTCCAAATATTCATTAAAATGTTAAATGTTCCACAAAATGTAATACTCCTCCCCCCAACCAAAATAAATGCTTTGTTTCCTTCTTTTAAGGTCCCACAATGTTGACTGGTTATTAATTTTGTCATCCTAAAACATTTCAAAGAACAACTCTTTTCGTTCGAAATTACTTGTCATGTTACGCTTATTAAAAGTTAATTTAATTAACTTTTAAAGGTAAATTGTATCACGTTAATTCAATATTTTAAACAAAAGAAAATCATATATTATAAAATTACATAAAAAGTACTATAAATTATTTTTTTTTTGCATATTCATATGATGAAAATATACATCTTAAAATATTATTCAAAATTTTTATAATTTAACTCTAAAAATAGAAACCATGACAAATAATACCGAACAAAGAAATTACTGCCAAAATTTATGTTTCATGGAACCAGTTTTACTATTTTTAGTGTGATTTTGACCCTCTTGACTCTTGAGGGTAACTCAAACCAAGTATCCTATTGTCCTTTGGGGGGGGGGGGGGCAAAATAAGTTTATCTATCCTATTTGCCCTAATTTAAAAAATTAAGAGATTTTCATATTTCATCTTTAAAATTAAATATTATTTAACATTTATTAAAATATTAAATTTAATAATTTGCCTAATTTAAAAAATTAAGAGATTTTCATATTTCATCTTTAATATTAAATATTATTTAACATTTATTAAAATATTAAATTTAATATATTTAAAGAATAATATAATAACATTTGACTGTTGCTCTTGTTATTTATTGTTTCCAACTTTCGTATGGAATAGAGAATCATATAATTTGTTTGTCTTTTGCACCTTCACACATTAAAATGAGTTTACCGACATAATAAATTTAATAATTCAAAGGTACTCCGTCTTTAATTACTTGTTCATTTTTAAAGTGATATACCTATTGAAAAATAATTATTTGAGTTTATCATTTTAATCAAATTCATTATTAAGCAGATGAATTAAAAATTTAAGATTTTCAAAAATTTATACTTTTTCAAAATAATTATTTGAGAGTATAATTGATAAAAGAAATTGCCCTTTTTTAATTTATCGAATAGACAAGTAATTCAAAATAACTAAAAGAAATAACAAAGTAATTAGAGACAAATGTTCAACTACCACTTTTAGACCTAAAAATTTAACTTTCCCACTTGTGGTTATAATGACAATGATTTTAAATGTTATATTGCGGTTAATGATAATTACACCTACCAATATGTGGTCCATTTGAGAGAAATGTTTTATGATTAATGTAAAGCATTTATGTTCCAACCAATTTTGATTTTGTTTGTCACCCACAATCATGACACTGCAAAAAAATAGTACTACTATAGTATATAAACAACATGAAATACAATTGGAACAACATCTAGGACACCACAATCGCTGAAGGGCTCAGAGGTGCGGTCTTCGAGGAACGCAGGAAAAGGAAAAAGAATCACATAGCGTAGGGGACGGGGGCATGAGCTGCTAATGCGGAATGTACTTTGTACGCTTATAGGGAGTGGAGTGTGGTCGGTCGTGGATGACTTAAGCTGCTGTGGAGGAGAGGCGTTGCCTCTCCCATTATCCTTTTCTTCCCCCCTGTCCCTCTCGTATCCCTGCAGCCAATGGAGGGAGACAAGACCGCCACATAAGCGCGCGATTGACGGCCCGTAAGACGTCTCGGTCATTCCAGGGTCGCATGTGTTGCGAGACGGTAGATGAGCTCCTGTGTTTAGTTGTGTTGGGTGGAGTGTAGGGCCTAGGGGAGGACGCGCTCCAATCTTCTGCGTGAGGGGTTAACGAGGGACTCGGAAGCAGCGGCGGTAAAGGATGCGCCGTGGGATTCACTAAAGGAAGGTTGGGGATGGGAGCGTTGAGATCACTGCGGAAGCATGGGGCGGGGAGGGATGTAGTTGTTAGCCATGGACGGTAAAAGCTGGATACGTCAGGAGTGTAAGGGCAAGGTAGGGGGGAGGCAGGGGAGTTGGTCGGTAAACAGAAACCTCTTAAGAGGGATGGGGGGTGTCGCTTTGTGCTGGGAGGGTTGCAATGTAGATTATACTAGGAGGGAATTTGGTAGAGATCCTCGGTCGGGAGGGATAAGGGGTTTGGAGAGAAACTGCGAAAAGCCTCTCATGTCTCTGCCTTTCCCACTCCTCCTCCCAGTCTGATACGCTGCTACCAAGAGCATTTAACTAGCCCGGTGGTGCGCACAATGTGGTGGTGGTGAATAAAGCTGGTTATAACAGTTGCAGCACACCAAGAGGTGCAAAAGTGTACAACAAAGGGGGTGACAAAGTAAAGCTAGTAAAGGGACAGAACTATTTCATCTGCAATTTTCCTGGTCATTGTGAGTCTGGAATGAAGATTTCTGTCTTTGCTATGTGAAATTACCAAATCAATTATCCTACAAACTTTCTATCATGTGTCACCTATGTTGGTGTACTAGTACTACTACCATATAATATATGACAAATAATGGATTAATATGAACTTTTTGCTACTTCTATATTGGATTTTGTTTATGTCTTCGTACGCATACACAAAGTTATTTGATATTTATACTGACAGAAGGTAATAGGTACTTCAACATTTACCTAAGACAATCGGAAACTTTAAGTTAAAGCGATGAACGGATGATTTACAATACTTTTGGCCAAATGCCTCAAATTGTTCAACATTAATTCTACATTATATATACATATATCTAATTAATAATTTCATACCAGAGTTCAAGTTAAATAAAGTTAATATACATGCGAATTCATATCTAATTTTGATCTCATATATCCATGATACATGTATATGAATGCATGCCGTCAAATAATGTATTCGAAGTCCCAAAAATTGCGAAGACAAAATTTCCAGCTGAATCTTTGCAAGGCGATTCTGATAAATGTGATCTTCAGCCAATTGAGGAATCCCGAATTGGCCATAAAAGAAATAACGATAAACTGGCCCCATTGGTCCTAGAAGAAGGAAAGTCAAGAATATGGTAGTAATTGGGCTAGAGCAATTAACTGGAAATATACCTAACATGAGTTGTGGACCACAACTTAGTGGTGCAGCGGTAGGTCCTTAATCAGATGTCTCGAATTTGTGCATTCGTATGGAGAAAATCCTATCGGGGGCGTTATCACCAAATGGGCCTTGCTGAGAGAGCGATTTAAATTTAACCAGAGCTTCAATGTGAACTTCGGACACCACTTTTTTCCTTTTTAGTCCTTCTAAAAAATTATAATATTATTTATATTTGGTAAATAATTTATTGCTAAACTTTTCATCTATTCTTAATGAGATGATTTATAAGTCCATAAAATCATTAAATTCTATTTGACAATAAATTTCAAAGATCTTTTTTTTTATTCTTAATAAAATTTGTGTTTAGTCAAATAATTTATAAGAGTAAAATTTTATGAAGTTCTAGCTATCACTACTATAAAAGGTGGTAACTTAAAAGCATTCATCTAAGTTCTAAGTATATACAATTAACACCTTTAAAAATTCCAAAAACCTTTGAATTAGACAAATTCCCATTTAGAGAAGCATAAATAAATGGCATGGAAATTAGAAGGATGTGCTATTTTCCTTGTAATATTCATGATGTTGTTTGCCATCAAAATAAGTAATGCATCAACAACTTATTATGTTGGAGATAGTAATGGTTGGTGATGTGCTTGGTATGAAATTATTGGTATATCATTAGTAGACAAGTAAACACATCTATGTGGACGAAAGAAATAAAACATTATATTATATAGTTTTTAGTAACTCCAAAGTTATAATTATCGACTAGAATGAAAATAAAGACTATAGAATTGGAGTAAGTCAATTGGCGGTAACGGCAGCTTTGACACCATTAGCACAATGCTGTCCGATAGTACAAATGAAATATGATGTTCCTTTTGTAAGAGTTATCTTATCATCTCCGGAAGAAAAAACTTGTCCACCAGCACCATTACAAGAGTTAAATCCTGCTTGGTCCACCTTCACCACATTGTGCGCTCCGGCTGGATACTTAACTCGTAATTTTTGTTAACAATAACCAAAAACAATACTACACTCAAGCACAATTTTTTTTCAACATTATTGCCTGTAATTTTTAAAACCAATAAATTCTTACCGATAACATCGCCAGTCTTGAAAGTCTTGCCATTAGGCCAACCATTCAACTGGAAACCCCATCCATTAGCATCACCAGCAAGAAATGTATCTGCTTTTGAAAAATTGGTTTGAAGGAAGATGCAAAGCATCATAGCAAAGGCAACAATTCGTGACTTTGTTTAATCCATACATCTTTAATTTGAGAATTAATATATTTTATGAAACTATAGATAGATGCAAAAAGGGGTTAGAATGAAGGCTCTTAGTGTTGTTGTGAGTGACAATTGAGTAGGAATGTAGGCCTTTATATAGGGGACTTTACACATACAAAATCATAATATTGGAACCTTTTATAGTAACAAAGTTGAAAAAAAAATGTCCATTTTTTAGTGTCTTACTAACATTTAACAAAATGGTAAAAAAAGGAAAAAAGAATTGAGTGAGTTTCCAAATATGCAAAAATGATGAGATGAGATGATAAGAAAAGATAAATGCAATTATTTTGAGTATTGAAGGGAGAAGAATTCACATTACATATAGTTAAAATTCCTAATATGTATAGTCCCCTTCTTTTGTCCCAAAAAGTTGTTGACGTTTATTTGATTACTATATTTTGAGATTCATATCACCTGGACAATTTCCTATTTGTTTAATCGGTTATTATGTTCTGAAAGTTGAATATCATAATTCAATCACTTATTAGCATCAATCACTTGTAAGTTTTAGTGAATATTAGTCTAGAAACTCACAAATGACTCGAGGAGGATATAATTACACCTCAACTTTGAGACTATTTGGTGAGATTTTGAATTGAATTTCATATTGAACTTCGAGATCGAAGATATAACCTCATAAACGCCATTTGATAAACATAAGTAGTACTCATTTGTATGTCACTTATTTATCATATGTCAAATACAATATTGATGCACATGATATACATAGAATATATACTAAATATATGGATGATATACATATTTGTCGTCTTAGCAAAATATGACTTCAATTTTTATTTTTATTTTTATATCAAAACTAGTTTGAAAAAGTTGTAAATGCACCCAAACTTTATAATCAACTCCTCCTAAATGTTTCTAATATTATCGAGTAAAACTCAATTATGATACCATTGTGTTTTGGCTTGCATTTAAAAATGGAAAAGAAAATTATTATTAATTAAGTTACAGAATTTTTGAAAGTATTTATCAAAAAAAATAATAATGATTGTGGTAGAATGATAAGTACTTCTTCATTTTTTCTACTTTTAATTTTAAGAGTATCAATTTAAAATTTGAGTTCACATTAATTAAATAATTTTAATTATGGTTAAATGATTAAAAGAAATTGACAACATATCAAACATTTACTGATTTAACATAAGTACCGAATAAAATTAACTTCATTAAATAGATTTTTGTTTTGGAGAAAAAAAAATGTTTAGAAATTAGAACCTAATTTTATGAATTTGATGTGATATATGCTGGAAAAATTCTTTATAAAAATGAAAAAAAAACATTATGTGTCACGTATATTGATCACATCTTATTCTCATTTTTTTCTGTCAAAATACTCATGAGCTATTAAATTATGAATTCTTTGGAACATTGTCAATATTTTTCTCTATTTCTTTATGTAATTTTTCCTTTAGTAATATAATATTATTCTTTTCTTCTTTTTTGAAAATTATATCAATCTTTTTTCTTTATTTTTTACAGTTCTATGTACCAAAAAGTTAATGTTAAGATCCACAAAATGTATGAAGTGGAAGAGAATAAGATTTCTCGAGATATAATTTATTAGTACGTTTTATTTTATAAATATCTTTTACTTATGAAGCACTTGTTATTTGAGTTTTACTCAGTCTTTTAAGAGAAAAAAAACACCTTATAACATGAAATATTTTGTATTAGAGAAAGTTAAGAAAGAACGCAATAGCCCTCAAGAGATGTAAAGTTGTACACATCACATAACTCTTAACCTAGACAAGGAATTTAATTTGGTCATACTTTTCAAGAAAATTTGTAAATCTTGAAGTCTAATTTTTAATTAGTTATATACACAAGTGAATTGTATACTCCAAAGATATACAATATACAAGTGTCTGTGTAATTTTTCTAGTGAATAACTTAAATGATCATATATTAAACAATCATATCCGTTCATTAATGTTATGACGAAAGAAAGACAAAGTGCCAAAATAATTAGCTAATTTCATTTTTCACTAAAAGTACTCCACAAGCAAAACCCATGCATACATTTCATGAAATAAAATATTTTATATCATTGATGTTCGAAATCATAATTATAAATGTGAAATAAAATCATTACATTTCGATACATATAGTTTGAAACAAATTAATTAGCTGTAATAGCAGCCTTGACAACTCAGAACTGGGGTTCCGATAGATACAATAAATACGTGTCCCTTATTCTTCAGTGGTATTTTTGTATCTCCTGAATTGTAAACTTGTCCTCCACTAGTCTTGCAAGAGTCATATTCTTCCTGGCTCACTTTTACCACATTGTGCTCATCAACTTTAATATTAAACATTTCTGAAAAGAAGAAACAAAGGTATAAATATAGTTTTTAAAAATAAATTCTCAAGAGTGAAAATGATTTCTTTTAACCAAGATTTTATTAATAAATTATTACCAATAACATCACCAACGTTGAAAGTTTTGCCGTTAGGCCAACCATTTCATATTAAAACCCCAACCTTTACCATCACCCAACCATCACCAGCAGGATATGTAAGCTGCATTGGGGGGGGGGGAGAATGTTGGCTTGAAGTAAATTCCACAACATCATACAATGACAAATTGTTCAGATTTGCTTACTCCAACATGTTGAGAATGGATGTAGTACTTTAGATATTCAAATAAAGGATATAGAATGAAAGATTTGATTGATATTGTGTGCTAACATTTGAGTGAAAAGAAATAGAGAGTCCATTATATAGATTTTTTATTTTACAGAAATTTTCAACTCAATATTTATTGGATTTGAAATATTTTACTTGTTATTGATGTTACTTTTATCTGTAATTAAATATAATTTCCTCATAAGAGATTTTAGTGTAACAAATTTAAAAGGTTTTTATTTCTATGTTTGACTCAATTAAATTTAAAAAAGCAAAAAAAGGGAAAATTTTATAGAGCTTCTAGATTTGCAAAGTGAATAATATTGTTGTTTATGAAAAAAAATAAATTGTTGTGCAATATATTATAAGAAGAAAAATTGATATGTTTCTCACAGATGCAAAGTGAGAAGAATAATTTGCTATTATTCTAAAGTAAATGTAAATTCTTAACTAATATATTGAAATTTTATATATTTTTAACTGACTTTAATTTAGAGTTATTCATTATTGGGTGGATGATTAAATTTTAGTGTTAAAGTACAAAAGTATCATATATTTGAAACTATTTACACTCATTCTATTTCGAAATTTTTTCAATAACAAAGTCTTGGACTTGTTATTGCTCTCAGAAACATTCCTTGATTGATCGGTACGTTGCAAATGCTACACTATATAATGAGAGAATGTACGTAAAATTGCTTACCCAAGGCGACAATCGACACCAATGGAAAATAATTATCTAAATCAATTCATCAAGTCTATTACTTAATTGTTCAAGAGAATTGTTTGAAACTTTTTTTTCATACTTACCCTTCGTTTGAAAAGGTTGTTAACTACTTTACATTTTCTGATTGAATAGTTCTAGAATAATCAAAAGAGTAATAATAAAAATAGTTTTTAATTTATATCTTTAAATAATTTTTTTAAGGGTGTGCCGAATCTTAATACTTCACGATAGACTAGAGGAAATCACACTTAACACATGTATATGTATATATCTGGAGTGATTCATATATATCTGGGATATTAAATATATGGACAGTGGCGAGCGAGACGGAGAGGAGTGAGGAAGTCGAATTATTTGCTATCACCATAAATGAATGTACCCAACTTACCTATATATCAATCCCCTTAGATACAATGTACTTAAACAATTTTACAACTAAAGTTGACCCCATGTAATTTGGAAAACCTGTTTTTTATTATTTAAAAAAAAACAAAACCAAACTTTTTTTTAAACATGTATCTCAGAACGTATCTTGAGACCTAAAAAATCTATAAATACATAAATATTGGAAATCATAGTGGTATCTAAATAGTTAGTTCCTAAACTAATGAAATTTATCTAAGTTTCCTTTGCAAATTTGGTCCCCAAAATTATGCTAATGCGGTGTTTCTTCACTTCATAATTTTAATTATAAGAGTATCAATTTAAAATTTGAGTTCACAAATAATTATAATTATGATTAAATAATTAAAAAAATTGATAATATATCAGATATTTACTAATTTAACATAAGTACCGATAAAATCAACTTCATTAAATTAATTTTTGAACAAAAAAAAAGATTTAGAACTTAATTTCATGAATTTAAATATGATATATGGTGGACACATTCTTTATCAAAAATGGACAAAAATATTATGTATCATGTATATTAATTACACTTTCTCTTTTTTTTTTCCCGATAAAATACTTATGAGTTATTAAATTATAAATTCTTTAGAGTGCCATCAATATTTCTCTCATTTCTTTATGAAATTTTCCCTTCAGTAATATAATCTCAATCTTTTCTTCTTTTTTTTGAAAAAATAAAAATAAAAATAAATTATAATAATAATAATAGTCATAAATACCGAATAAAATAAACTTCATTGATTTGATTTTTGAAAACAGGATTAACACGAACTTAATTTTAATCATGAATTGAATGTGATATATACTATGAACAGATTCTCTAATCAAATGAACAAAAAATATTTATGTCTCATGTATTCAATCATATTGTTTTGACAAAATACTTGTGAGTTATTAAATTATAAATTCTTTGGAACACTATCAATATTTCTTCTCATTTTTATAAAATTTTCCCTTTGGTAATATAATTCTTAATCTTTTTCTTTTCTTTCTTCTCTTCCTCTTTTTTTTGAAAAAAATAAAATACATATACATATATATATATAATCATAATATATATATAATTAATATATATATCAAATCTCTATAATCATATATATATATATATATATATATATATATATCTATATAAATATATTATGCTAATGGTGTTCATCCTTGTTTGGTCACTAACGAATTAATAAAAGGGACTTCACATATAGCAACAAAAATTTCATACTTTGTAGCTATAACAACTTTTGCATATTGCCTCTCCCATAAACACTAAAACTGTAATAATTCGCTATACTATACAAGTGTATAATTCCTGTCCTAATCTATCATTTCGCTGGCTAAATCGGTATTCGCTGGCCTATTCCGCTGGCAATTGTATAATTCGCTTCCTATTCACGTAATGTATAAAATGCACAATTGTATAATCACTGCCTATTTTCGCCCAATATTAGTAAGTGTTTAGCAGAAATATATGTTTTTCTCTCTCTCGCTTTATACAAAAACAGAAACACAGTATATACACTTCTGTTGTAAAAAGCTAGAGAAAAACATTGTATTTCCTGGCATTGTATGAATCGTGTACCTTTTCCTGGCAATCATTGAAGTAAAAATGTTTTGTAAATTGTATAACATTAAGTGTATAACTCACGAAGAATAATATGTTTGGCAATGGGTATATACAGATTTTCTCTCGCTTTATACAAAACAGAACAAATTATACACGTCCTCGTGATAAAGGAGAGAGGCGAGCGAGGAATGAGAGTGGCGAGCGGATTTTCTGGGAGAGAGACGGGGCAAATTTTTTATCTAACGTTTGCTATGGAGCAACAACTAAATCAAACCCTAGCTATCCATTTATTTTATGGTTTTAATTTGCTATTGTATACAATTTTCCCATAAACAAACGTAAATTTTTGAGTCTTGTTTTCTGCCATTGTATCTTCAAGTCAAGTTATACTCATCTTAATCATATACACCAAAGATCTGATGCAAGACCGTTTTTTGTAATTTTTTTCGAGTAAGCTAAACGATCATATATTAAAGAATCACATTCATTCATCAGTATTAAATAAAGTGCCAAAACAATTACTCTAATTTTATCTTAATTCAAAGTACTCCACAAGCAAAATAAAATATATTATACCATTAATATTTGAAATCATAACAATAAATGTGAAATAAAATTATTATGTTTCGATACATATAATTTGAAATAAATTAATTAACTGTAACAGCAGCTTTGACACCATAGGAACAATGTACAAATAAAATATGATATCCCGTTTCAAGTAGTATTTTGTCATCTCCTGAATTTAAAACTTGTCCTCCACTAGTTTGGCAAGAGTCATATTGTTGCAGGCTCACTTTTACCACATTGTGCACACTAGCTGAATATTTAAATTCTGTAAAAAAAAAAAAAAAGAGTATAAACTGATGTGCTAATTGAGTAAGAATATAGGCCATTATAATAGTATTTTTTCAAACATTTACACTCACTATTAATTGAATTTGGAAAATCTTATTTATTATTGTTATTGTTATTTTTATTTGTAATTAATTATAATTTCCACATATAACAATATGTATTTTAGTGTAACAAACGTAAAAGCTCTTTATTAATATGTTGACTCAATTTTTTTTTAATAGTAAAAATGGGGGAATTTAATAGAGCTTCTACAAATGCAAAGTGTATAATATTGTTGTTGGTGAAAAAAATAATAGTAATAATATTGTTGTGGAATATACTATAAAAAGAAAAGAATTGTTTTTCTCAGATGCAAAGTGAGAAGAATAATTTGCTCTTATTATAAAGTAAGTGTAAATTCTTAACGAATGTATTGAAATTTAATACATTTTCAACTTCTTCTTTTTTAATTTAGAGTTAATCATTACTGTGTTGAATATTAAATTTTAGTGTAAAGTAAAAAAATCGCATATATTTTGGGGCTAGGTTACATTCTATTTCTGACTTTTTTCCAATTATAAAAATCTAAGACTTGTCATTGTTCTTGATACATTTCTTGATTGTTCGATACATTGTAAATGATATACTACTTAATAGGAGGGATGTATTTGAGAGGGGATAAGAATGTATTTGAGAGGAGATTTTTGTAATTTTTAAAATGGTAGAAAAATTTAGAGATTATGATATCTTAAGTTGTGTGTTTATTAAACTTTTCCTAAATTCGACAATTTACGAAAATCCCACCAGTTTGAGCAAATTACTAAAATACATGCTAGTTACATATCTTCTAAGATTTTGATACATCCAATCCAATTAAACGTATTTGAGATACATGCGAATCACACTTAATACACTATATACATGTATATGGTGTAGTTCGCATGCATATGAGATACATAAGCAAATCTCGATCATTTTTCTAATATATCGCTGGATATATGATAACCCATGGGAATAACACTATATGCATGTATATATTGTGTATTTTATGTGATTCACATGTATATCACATACATAGATTATCTCACTCACCGCCCTGCCATCTCGATCACCCACCATTTTTGATATATCACTCGTGTATTTGATGTTCTATATACTTGTAATCAGTTCTACTTTAAATGATTGAATTATTTAATAGTGAAATAATTTTGTAGTAATTTAACTATAAGGAGAATGTTAATATGGATAGAATATATGGTATACATTTCGGTAGTTCTTCTATAATTTTAATAAAAATTGATTTGAGTCGGTCCTTGACCACCCGTTTTCTAAACCATTTCCAAATATATACTGCCACTACTAACCCATATATGATCACCAACACTTTGAATTGAATTGGATATGTACACCAGATATTGGTCTTGAATATTTGTACAATTAAGTAGTTTATTTTATAAAAGTTAATAAAATTTGAGTCGGATTGGAGTCTGACCTTTTTTATAAACCATTATCCACCTGTTTCCAACCATGTTGATCCAAATAAATTTGAATTGAATTAGATATTGACACATTTGTTGTCTTGAATATTTGTATAATTAATAATTTTTTTTTTAGAACTTAATAAAATTTGAGTCGGGTTGAGTCTTGATCCGTTTTATAACCCATCATCCACCCAACCCGTGATCCAAACAAATTTGAATTGAATTGAATTTCGATCCATTTATTGTCTTAATCAATTATGACTCACCAAAATTTAACCCCAACTCGTCCAATTATCACCCCTAGATCACTCCTTCGTATGTTCCAAATTTTCTTTTCCACAAACTTTTCTATTTAATAAATAATATAATAACTCTATATTCATAATTATTATTTTTTTTACAAGTGAAAAAATAAATAAATTCTGTTTCAATAATCTCATTTATTAGGAAATATGAAGTAATCTGACAGGGCTAATAGACCCAATGTTTATTGGGCTTCATTTTTCAATATTGGGCCCCCAAAACCCTGCTAACGATGTGTTTCTCCACTTTATAAACCTCTCATCATCTCAAATCTCAAAACCCTAGCAGCAACAGCTCTGTAACAGCAGCCGAAGAAGCAGACCGCCATTTTCTTATCCTCTAAGGTACAAACCCTAATCAATTCATCTGCAGTATCACAATTTCATCTATGTATGAAATAGGCATTTTCTAAGTCATAGTTTCAATTTTGGTGAAAAAATTGCAGGAACAGGTAATTCGATTGAGTAGAAAATGTCGCTCGGAGAAATTGCTAGTACCTACGCTTGTTTGATCCTTCACGACGATGACATCGCCATCACCGTTAGTTTCTCTGCCTGATAAGTTTTTATACGGATCTGTTTTTATCGTTTTGTGAAGTATTCACTATGGTTTGTTTTGATTGTTAATAGGCAGAGAAGATTTCTGCTATTGTAAAAGCAGCAAATGTCACAGTGGAGCCTTACTGGCCTCTCTTGTTCGCCAAGCTTGCCGAGAAGAAAAACATCTCAGATCTCATCATGAACGTTGGTGCCGGCGGTGGTGGTGTCGCTGCCGTTGCTGCCCCCGTCGGTGGTGCCGCCGCTGGTGGTGGTGCAGCAGCTGCCCCTGCTGCTGAAGAGAAGAAGGTAATGAACTGTTTCATCTTTTTTTTTTTCAAATTCGTTTAACCACAAGTTGCGCATATTAATTAGTAGCTGAGTGTTATTGTTTGTTGTACTGTATGTACAGGAGGAGCCAAAGGAAGAAAGTGATGATGATATGGGATTCAGTTTGTTCGATTAGAAAGCTACCGTTAGTATGATCTGTTCTTTTGTTTCCAGAAAATATTGGTTAAAGTTTTAGTTTTGATGTTTGAGATATTTGGAAAGTGTAAGAGTTAACATTTTAATCATGATTTTGTTCTAGTTTTTTGCCTTAGTTTGAGCCATTTTTGTCATTTCACTCAAATGTTTGTCCCTCTATTGTTACAGTTTAATCGTCTGTTTTGTTATATCGTTGGTGATCTTTTACTTGTTAGGTTTTGCTTAACAAGCATAAGAATGCTCTTATTTGATATTAAAGAAGCAAGAAAGTTGCTGTCAATAGTTAACTAAGGAATTATGCAATCACCAAAGATTCCACTCTATTTTGGAGTCTCTGTGTTGACAATTTGGGATGTAAGGCTATGCCACTGTAGTTTTGATTTTGAAACAGTTAGTGATGCAGTTTAACTGCCTTAGCCTATTGCCTGAATGGAAGTTGATTTGGAATTGTCTTCCATATTTACATGAACTGAGCTTTTTTTTATGCTTGAAAATTTGTTCAGTAGATATATCAGTAACAAATAAGTAGGATGAGTTGTTTTAGGGAGTACTCATTTGCAATCCAAGGGCAGTTTGAGAATGTTGTATAATTGATCTTTCTTGAGATTAATGCAAGTTGGATGCTAGCCTTTTGATATCTATTTGTCCTTGAGCCTTGCCACTCCATTGTCCTTCCTTTGTTCATTTTAGTATTTATCAAATTGGTGAAACTTGGTTTTACTTATTTCCAAGCAAATGGCCTATTTGAGCTGAGAACCCGTTTCAGCATGATGCAATCATAGTTTTTGTTGGTTATTTTTTGTGAATGTCTTTTGAAGAGATGGTCCTATTGAAACAGATACGAAATTTGTGTAGCGGAGTCTTCATTTTAGATACAAATGATATATTATTACAAAGCCACCAACTGTGAATTTGAGTCCCATGCTTGTGATTTAAATGGTATTTGTGAGTTGTTGATGACTGTGGTATGTCCATTCAATAATACCTCGTTAACTAATGGAGAATTTAGGACTTGTAATATTTAAGTTGTGGTAATGGCTGCCTGCAACTATCTATCTCAATCCAAAAAACGTACTAAACATGTTCTATGGTGAAAATGAACATTTTTTATTTGATGAAGAATCCACAAGTCACTGTCCCATGTTTGTCTGATTGAATCGATGTTTTGTGAGACATTATAAGACGACCATGGTTGTCCATGATCGCTACACACTCTTTAACTATATTGCATACCATCATTTCTCTTTCCTCCTCTATACCTAAAATCTAAGTGCTTCAATGTAAACTTGTACTATTATTATCAATGGTTAGGTTAGTAATGGCTTCGAGCAACTATCTGAGTTGTCACTTGAGTTAAACGAATACACCTTCCAGAGAAGGTCATTTGAATACTTATTAGCCTTGAAGCCATGATCGGCTCTTCCTATTTTCTACCAAATGCAAGACAAGTTCAAAATCATTCAACTTCTGAAGACGTTTGTTAACAAAAGAAACATCATAAGCAGCAAAGACGACACCTTTGATAAATAACATGTCTGATGTATGTAAAATGCACTAGATTTGGAACATCAACTTAATAACGTATTATCCCCATAGACTTTGAACTTAAAGTGGATCTCCTCCTAGTTGACATTGATGGTGATTATAGATTACATACAACAAAAAATCCAATATAATACCACGGTAAGTTAGACCTTATCACTACCTTGTGATGAGATAGGCCTGATTCGAAGAGAACTTGACTTGCCACTAGCCCACTATCGCCAGGCAACAATTTCTCAATTTCAGGAAAATAATAGTTTGCTTCATCCAACATCCAGTCCCCAGCCAGTTGCTAATTTCAAATTAAATAACGTAATCAGTAAAACTAATCCAACAAGATGTTATCAACATCAATAACAAAAGGTACCTCTAATTGTTTGAAAAATACTCATTACTGTGTAGAATAACATAAAGACAATATCATCTTTTTATATTATATTTTAAAAACTAAAAAACTGTTCAGTGCAACAGAAATTCGAAGGGATTGAATTGAAAATTCTGTGGTCATCCAAAAGCTGTGGTCCTTCTCATGGACATCTCATCACCATAAATAGATCTTGGCGTTGGTTTCATTTGTATTATTAATCGTCCTTGGTTTCCGTCCATTACCGGAAGAAATCACATCGATTCAATATCATTCCATATATATAAAAAAAAATTGAGATTATCAAATTATAGGCCTCTTTATCCATATAAGAAATACAAGTAGTATTATTTCCGTGCTTTTTATTGAATTAGTAATGGAAATTTCATCCTAAGAACAACAAGTAGAGACAACAACAGAATGAGATTCATGACCATTGCACATGAATTTTAAACACAATAATAGTGATAACAACAATATAGTCAAGTGTAATTCACAAGTGAGGTCCGGAGAAGAACTAGAGCGTAAACAGATCTTACCCCTACATATTCATCTGTTGGAGGTAGAGATGGAGGTTGTTTCCATACGCGCACAAAGTACGTAATCTCAGAGGTTTTGTGAAAGAGAGAGAGCTGCAGAGCTAGTTTGGCACTTTGGCCCCCTCCTCAGTCCTCAGCAAGCTGGGAGGTGGACAGAATGCCAAAATGGCTCTACACTGATACTCCTAAGAAACTCTTTTACTACACCATTTATCTTCCAGAAGATGCAAATATATATATATATTAAGAGAGGGCTTTGATTTCTATATATAAATAAATGTAGTCTTTTTTTTAGTCTTTAGGGGCGGATGTAGTGTACTAGTAACCTAGTACTTCGAGCTTACACACAACTTTTTACTGGACATTTTATTGTTGTTTTACGTTGAATTTACGCATGTAAAATTCAAATCTCGAATCCGCGTCTATATACTGACTTTGACTTTTTGAAAGTCTTTTATGTTGAAAAAAAATGTAAAGAAATGGGGAAAGTGAGGTGCATGAGCGTGCATGGTGGTTGTACGACTTAGTGGAAGGTAAAAGGGAAAGTTTCAGTAAAAACAATGTTGCTTTTTTCCTTCTTCTTTACCTCATTCCCACGTTAAAACTTCTAATTTTGCTTCACTACCCTTGTACTTTATGTACAAAATATTACCCTTAATCTTCTTTTTGTAAAATGAAGAATGCATAGTTATAAATTTATAATGTACGATGATATTCTTTCGTCTAACATTTCTATATTTAATAACAATTTGACTTTTAAAATATTTACTTTTACATTTAATGAGATAATTTTTAAACTATACAAATATTTATAACTTATTTTTATGTTAGATCAAATCAAACCGACTTATATAAATTGTATTCTTTTTGATTGATAGTCCATGGACCTGCATGATGATGATGATTCTGATAGCTGTAAGTATATGATTTGGTTTTTTGACTTTTGCAACAATAAAAAGGTGAGTGCAAAATGGGGCTAGCTGCCACTGTCTCCCATTTACTAGGTAATCACCATTGTCAACTCACATCAATTCAACCCTTTTTCACATTTCAATCTTGAAAAATTAACATAATTATATATACATACTGAATTAATTAAATTGTATATTTTAACTTTTTTAATAAATTTTTTGATTATATATTCTTAGCGAGAGAGAACTTTCTAAATGATAATTAGAGACAAAAAGAGGGATGAAAATAATGGTTTTATATGTTATCAGATGATACCATGTTTGGGTATTACTTTCACATTTAAATTAATTAATTCTACTTTCACATGATTGTTGTGTCACATATTTTCATCTGTCAATTTATATAATATATAATATAATATAATACTTATTATGCCAAAATATATATGGATAATTAAGAAAAAAAGGTCATCTCGATCTAGTTTATATTTATATTCATGATAAATCTTGATAAAATGTAAATTAAAAATGTATGATAAAAGTTGGAAGATTTTTGTAGAGTGAATTTTGACTAACATGAATATGAGTGATCCATTATATTCTTGAATTCACATTCAATTTTTCAAAGCATTTACACTACCTTCATTCTAAAGTTATTGTCTTTAATTTTTTGTTAAATTACTCGTATATGTCTTTTTGCAACTAATTTATTCCATTAAATATAAGAGAAGAAATGAATACAAGCATCCGTTATCGTCCAGCGGTTAGGATATCTGGCTTTCACCCAGGAGACCCGGGTTCGATTCCCGGTAACGGAATTTTTTTTAATCATTTTATAACGAATCAGTTTTTTTTTTGGGAAAATTACATATAATGGAAAACTAATAAATCAAATTAAATGTTATAACCAAAGTTTGATTTCACTGTGTCATGTAGCAAACTGTTTGTCAGTCGTCTCTCTCTCAAACTCTCGCTCGCTTTCTTTCGCTTTTATACAAATACAAATGTATGAAATGCATTTGTATTTGTATAAAGCAAGAATTTTTTTTATATACATATTTTCGTTTCACTCTCCCAGATCTCGCTCGCTTCTATCGCTAATATAAACAGAAACAAAATGTATAAATTGTGTTTCTGTTTGTATAAAGCAAGAGAAATTGTATATACACATGCAAATACATATATCTTCGTCATATACACTTAATTATACAATACAAATGTATTTCTGCCCAATTTTCTAATGTCTTGCTCCCTTCTCGTTTTATTAATACACAAATACAATTGATTTGTATACAACTGTTTTTTTATATGTATTGCGAAATATACAATTGATTTCTTTGTATATATATTGCGAATTATACAATTATTTTTTTGTATATGTAGCTAATTATACATATTTTTGTTTGCTATGGAGCGCAATTATGCAAACTTTGTTATAACATACAAATATAAAATTTATGTTTGCAATATGTGAAAATTGTTTTTTTTTTTCCTTCAATATATAAAGAGATAAAAATTCTCTTTTTTATTTTTGGATAAATTAGCAAATAGAAACAACAAAGATATCCATGCAATATTTTGTGATTCTTCATCGTAGCAAAGTAAATTTGCTTTATATAATATTTTTAGGAAAAACAATATAAATAAGTTATAAAACTTAAAATAATCCATGTTCATATCCCAATTCAAAGTAATTTAAGTAATATTCATTCTATCCAAAAAAAAAAGTTATAGCCCACAGTCCCTTTTAGTAAGACTGATAATTTTCGCTTGACTGATACTAAATCAGTATCATATACTGTGTTGGTATCATTAAGACTAATTTGCTTAATTGATACTAAATCAGTATATATATGTATGCATTGCACAAACAAAACTCCTGCTTACATTTTTAAAAAAAAAAACTGATATATCCCTATATGGATCCTCCTCATGCCAAAATAAAACTGATAAGAATGAAAGTCATCTCAAATGTTAATAAATTTTGATTAAATATACAATGCTTGTCAATGTATACTATTGAAACAACGTGAGATCGAAATCCATAGAATATTCACATCGAGCTATAGAAAAGGTAACTTAATGTACTAAATTTTTGCTATGTATAAGATTGGGAAAAGGATATTATATATTTAACCATTAGAATACGTTATATTAGTTTGAAATGGACATATATTTTACCATAAAGTATTCATATTTCAGTATTTTAGATTTGAGAGAAGAAATGAACACAAGTATCCGTTATCGTCCAGCGGTTAGGATATCTGGCTTTCACCCAGGAGACCCGGGTTCGATTCCCGGTAACGGAATTTTTTTTAATCTTTTATTTACTCAGCTTTATTTTTCAATAAATACATATTTAATTTTTTTTTCTTTTTGGATAAATTAGCAAATAGAACCATCAAAGATGTCCTTGCAATGTTTGTGTGATTTTTCATCATAGCTAAAGTAAACGCACTTTATTTATAATCAGGGGTAGCTCAAGCGTATTAGTGACCTAAAGCAAAAATTCACTGTCTGAGGCCTTCGAAAGAAGGCGTTCTTTTGCATTGCACTTCTTCATGACGAATGGGGCCTTAAACTTAAATTGTTAATAACACTTATATAATTGATTTCTTCTAGTTTTCATCTGATAATATAAAACCATTTTTATTTTAAATTATTTCTCATGAGATATAATATTTTAAATATGTCGAATTTCTTCTAATAATCCCTTCATTTTTCATGAATTGTTTACTTTTTTCTACAAATAGTATTCAATATTTGTTTAAAAGATAATAACTTATATATAACCTATGATTATAAAAAATGAGGTCCCTTAAATTTGGGGTTCTAAGACACATGTCTTTCTTTTAACACTGTTGAGCCACCTCTGTTTATAACTTTTAAGGAAAAACTATATAAATGAGCGAAAAACTCAGTATAATTACATCTTCATATTTCAAGGTTAATAATTTTCGTTTAATTGATATAAAATCAATATCATATATACAACTAATGAACAAAGTTGATATCTATACAGAAGCCTGTGCTTACACGATCCAATATATGTTACAGTATCTCAAACTGAAACCTCATATATAAGTTGAATTCTAACCAACAAGCCATCAAGCAGCTGTTTGGAACCAGCAAAACTACTGCTTATATTTAAGAGGAAAATAAATTGACATCTTCCTATATGGATCGGATCCTCCTCATGCCAAAATAAAATTAATAAGAATGAAAGTTTATCTCAAATGTTAATAAATACAAAGTGCTTGTCAAATATATGTTATGACATAACAACTCATCCCATGTGTTTTTTTTTTCTTTTTTGTTTTTTTTGGCTCAAACTGACTTTTGAATAAAATCGGAGCTCGAAATTTCATTGAATATTCACGTACAATCTTTTGGAGCTAAAAGAAAAAGGATAACCTGATGTACTAAATCTTCGCTAAGTATAAGATCGGACCACCTTAACAAAATAAAACTTGTACGGTCCAACTTTCTAAATACATTATATCAGTTTAAAATGGAGAGATATTTACCATAAAGTATTCACATTTTATTATTATTAATAACATTTTGAGAGATATAACTGTAATAACCATCCGTTATCGTCCCAGCGGTTAGATATCTGGCTTTCACCCGGAAGCCCGGGTTCGATTCCCGGTACCTAAAATTTTTTATCGTTTTATATGAATCGTTTTTTTTTTTTTTTCCGAAAAATTACAATATAATTGCAAACTAATAAATCAAAATTAAATGTTATATAACCAAACTTTGATTTCACTGTGTCATGTTGCAAACTTTTTATCAATCATCTCTCTCAAACTATCGCTCGCTTCCTTTCGCTTTTATACGAATACATTATATTAGTTTGAAATGGACATGTATCTTGCCATAATTAAATATGTGTATTTGATCATAATGTTTAAGAGAAAAATTGATAAACGGGCATCCGTTATCGTCCAGCGGTTAGGATATCTGGCTTTCACCCAGGAGACCCGGGTTCGATTCCCGGTAACGGAATTTTTAATCATCAATTTCGATTCTGAACGCAAATAATCCGAAGAAATAAGCAAATGAAGATGTTACTGTATGAAAGTTCAATCATGGTATTTGTCGACTAGAATATTTACTCAATAAAATAAACGTACCATATTGACATGATTGAAATTGAGAAAATAGAATTTGTCATTTGCAAGACAGTTTTGAGTTCCAAAAGAGAAGGAGAGTTGAGATGAAGATCAGTAATTCCGACCACCTCTCCGTCGAGCCTTCCTCTTCTTGTTCTTAGGAGCAGAAAGCTGGGAAATAGAGCGTATTTTCGGAGCTGGTTGATCATCGACTGGATCAGGAGGATCTGGAACACTAGCTGGGATGGTAACGTTTTTTAAAACCCGATGATTTTCTGCAGAATGGATCTTGAATTCCTCAAAGTTACTCATCTCTTCCTTCATTTTTTCATTGTAGATTAGAACGCCATCTTCAGACTACACATGGTTGAATAGAAAGGATCATCATAGTATCCATATGAAGAATATTCATGATCTAAAATACAAGCTTTATAAATCACGTCACTTTATGAGCGAACAAAAGATTTAACCAGAAATAACAATGACACAGAGAGAGTAAAATGCAAGCTTAATGAAAACAAATAAAAGCACATCCCCCATTTACCTACCTATTTTGAAAATCACAGTATTCTTTTTTGAAGGGTTAACGATAAATGATGAGTCATAGGTGTGAGTTATATTGAAGTACTCACATTGGTGTTTGTACCCATAAGTAAGGAACAATCTGTGCTTTCAATCACATCAGGGACGTTCACTGCCTGTCCATGTCTTGCAGCTGCACTGTCAGGAGGCATAACCATATTATACTCAGATATCAGCTGTGATACAACATCATGTGATCCCGCTGGCATTTTGCCCCGATTGTCTTGAAGAAGGGCAGAGCTTCCCAAAACATTACATGGTACAAGCGAATTCAAGTCACCAGTGCTGGAGAACATCCCATTCTCACTTGTTACCTTGTCAAGTCTAGTTTTAAGCTGGATAACTTGTGACTGAAGAACCCCAATTTTGTGGAGTATTTTTTCCAGGGAAGCATCACCATCAGCAGGATGTTGGTGCAAGTCATCATCAGCATTGATCTTGTCAGAGCAGATGGCTACAGAATTAACAAGTGAAATGATTTAATTCTTCGAACAATTAGAAGAAAGCTAGCAGAAGAACTAAGCACACGCAACAGGTGATTTTGTATAGGATTGCATTTACAAAGGGTGTGCTGGGTAAAGAAATTTCCCCACTTTTTTTTTATATCTGTGTGCTTAAATATAATATTCAATGATCGTACTAGTTAAATTTTATTTTGTGGAAAGATATTAATTATGTTGTTATTGTATTTTTTAAAGTTAATACTTTATAATTCTCAATTCAATGTGATCAAATGTTGAAGAAATAACTACAGTCTTCCTTCAAAAGTAGTGTTTTTTTGGAGAAACTGACACGGGTGCAGCAACATTTTTGGAGAGTCCAGAAACTTAGGTCTTAATCATTTAGTGTTTAAATTATCATTGTTCCCACCAATTACTAACAGTCGCTATCACCTTCATTGTTATAATTACATCCACTACCACCTCACCGTCACAATCAGCCACTACCACCATTAAGGTCAATTTCTACTACAAACCATCTTCACCTTCAGAACTAGCACTGTTTCCAACTATCACCACCAGTCTTAACCAACCAGTCTGATGAAACCTAACTGACAGTGCAGTCTCGAGCCACCACCTAACCGCTCACACCAAGCAATCTTGTACCTTTCAATGAAAGTACTAACTAATTCTAACTGATCAATGGAGGTAGAATAGGACTTGTGGCATATTGACAGAATGAGAGGTCACCAGCAATATGCGATTAGGGATCAACTTCACTAACAAATCTCAGGTACACAGAAAAGGAAAAGTTCTAACTGAACTGGAAAACTTCAATCTTAACATCTCCCTGCAACATTAAAGAAACTTGTACTCAAGAAATAATTGTAAATTCTTAACCAAACAGCAGCTGTGTTGCACAAGAAGTCGTAATTCCATATAGCTTCCAAACATAGCCTATGTTGTGTGTGCAAATAGCCATTAATAGAAGACTTGAATAGGAACAACATATGCATTGCTACCATTTTGATGTTATCAAATTATTTTTCCACTAAGAAGCAACAAAGAACCACAACAACTGCAACTGAAAATTAAGAAAAGGATGCATTCGAACCTATTTTGTCCAACTGTTATCCAGAAAAGAACCATCAGCACTTGAATTTCTTTTTTCTGCATGTCATAAATACAAATTCATGATTTGGAAATGAAAATGTGAAACTAGGCTAAAGGACAATGAGGGGAAATATTACCAAAGAAAGAGAACAAGGGATGATGAGACATATAAGCTGCTATATCCAATGTATCTTCAGTTCTTCTTCTCTTCTTTCTCTTCACAACATTATCTCTTAAACTATTACAAGAGAATGGAAGTGACTTTGAACCAAAATCTTCCAATGGAACACTTCCAATTTGAAGCTTCATCTGGTGGTTCTCATCCCGCATTTGTTTCTCATACTTCCGACTTTGAGACTGAAGCAGATGAAGTTTCAATTCAATCAACTTGCACCGCTGCCTAATAGGTTGAATAAAATCTCTCCAATGAGGTGTCACCTTTTTCCTCCTAAAGGAAAGAAAAAAAGAAACATGTTAAGATTTTTCATATATTTTTTACTCTAGAAAAGGTACAAAACACCACAAGGGACTACACTATCCCCCTAAGCCATGTTGAACCTGACACTAAGTCACATAAGTCAAGGATGCTATCATTAGCCTGTTATGTCTGTGAACAAGAAATTCAAGTTACTTAACAGCAAGTTCATGGTCAGACTAGGTTGAACAACTACCCTAGGGGGTAGCCTGACGGTTGAAGATCAGAATAACGACCTTAGGAACCTGGTTCAAACCCAGAAGCAGCGACACAGTATGAATTCTTTCTATATGCTCAACCTTGGTGGCTGAGTTAGCCAATACCTATACTGAATGGTAAAATACCAAGTGAATTAGTCAAGGAATTTACAATGCATTAGGAGACAAAGACCAGAAACTCTTCGCTGAATGTGGCTCATAACCGGTACCGGTGCAGTGAGGTATTCCCATTGAGATTCCCAAACTTTGATGATTATCTCGTCGTATCTAAACCAGTGAGACATCAAAGTTTGACGCACACATTCTTTTCTATCCGGAGATAGAGGAAATAGAAAAAGATCTAAGGTACTAATTCATCAATCAAGATTTTCCTTGCCAGCCGATTCCCCAACTCCTAAAGGTGCTGCAAATCCTAATGTACAGAACGACTATATGAGGGAGTAAGGACATGGCTCCCATGACAATGAGGCCATTTTTTGCATGGGCTTAGGACTGCTTTGATGATGAGTAGGCTTGTCGCCCGGAGTGAAGTGATTCCAGGGCTGCTTAATCAAGAAGTAAGATAGATGAGATAGAAAAGTGATATAACGAAGAGAATCTATAGTGTATGAACCTAAACCATGCATAGATATTTCTACCTATACTGAATGGTAAAATACCAAGAGAATTAGTTGAGGCAGGCACAAGCTAGCCCGAGCACGATTGTCCAATAAAGGAAAACACCTTAGTTGAACAACTAAAGCATGCATAGATATTTCTTCATAGCAAACCAATCCTTCAATGTAACATGAAAATTGACTTCAATAGATTAAATCAATCCCTGCAAATTCACTTTCAGAAGGCAGTTGAATGACTGGGAGGACATGAGAGTTGCTGATTTTTTCAACACCGTGGACACCTTCACTTGACTGTAGATGGGAGGATGAACTATGTTGGACAGGACATGATCGAGGAGTGTTCAAAGTCAGCAAAGCTAATAAGTTGATAGATCAAGCAAATCAGCAGGGTACAAGATGGACTTGGAAGCAAATATGGTATTGTAGAATACCTCACAAAGTATCACGCTTTGTCTGGTTAACCGCTAAGGAAGCGGTCGGTCGTTACATAGGACAATGTCATGAAGAGGGGTATAAACTTGTGCTCTAGGTGCTTCCTATGTTGTGAAACATCAGAGACTGTCAACCATCTATTTTTACTTGCAAGTATACCCAACATTTATGGAGAATATCTCTGATCCTCAAAGGACTTTCCTGGACCAAGCCAAGGAAGGTGTCTGAGGCCTTAATGAGTTGGGAAGAAGAAGGGTATATGGCTATATGCTAAGGACAAAGGTAAATGGAGAATTATCCCTAGTGCTATATGGTGGGTTATCTGAAAAGAGAGGAATTCAAGATGTTTTGATAGCATACTGAACAATGTGCAGAAAGTTAAACTTAATTGCATTCTAAGTTTTTTGGTGTATTTTGTTATACTCAAATGAAACTATCTCTATCATTGAAGTTCTAGACTCTATTTAGTTATAGAGAAGTGAGATTAGTAAACTTGTATATAAGATTTCAATATAACCAGTGTATTGTTTTGAGATATAATACAAGGTTACCTAGTTCGAAAGAAGAAATGTCCAGAAAGACAGCTCGAGTTCTGCAATCAGTTTCATTTTCTGATGAATAAGCGAGGAACTAGAACGATTATTCGCATATGAAGCATCACAATTCAGAGGGAGAAACTGTGAATCACTTGCTACTACATTGCAATTTTGCATGGCAAATTTGGTGCATGTTTCTCAATCTTTATGGGGTCTATTGGGACATAGCAGCAAATGTTAAACAACTTCTGAGCTGTTGGCAGAGGTAAGGAACAAGTAAGAAGAAGAAGATCTGTAAGGTCATTACTCTCTGCATTATATGTAGAATCTGGCTAGAGAGGAACGAACATAAGATGCTTTAGGAGAACGAGGAGAATGTTCTATTGCAAAGCATACATGTATCCAAAATTTTAAAAAAGAATTGGTGCAATGCAGATTTTTCTGCTGATAGCGGCATAATGCTGGAGTTCTTGAAATCTTTACAGCTTTGAAGTATTCATATCCAGCAAATCTTTTTGTACTTTGTCTCAGTACCAGCTTGGAACTGAACCTTTATACATAAAATTTACCTTTATTCATCACAAATATGAAGCATATAAGTCAAAGCATCAGAAACCAAAGTGCAGACTACAGAAAAAAAGGGCTATCCAATAAATAAAGATCTAGGAGAAGGAATACATACGTCATCCTAAATATGTCACCAAATCCACTAAATGCCAGTTCTGATGTAGCATCACCGCTGTATTCTGATGTGCACTCGATATCATTCATACTTGTGCAATACTCTGATTCAGAAAAAATACTCCCAAAAGAACTTGAACTTTCTGTCAACTCCTCTTTATCTGATTGCACCAGCACATTATCAGCAGGATCTGTACATTCTATTATATCAATATCATCGTCCTCAATGCCATGGGGTTCCTCCTTTACTTGTACAGCCAAGGAGGTATGGTCTTCATAGTTGCTAGCACAATTTACATGACTAGCTTCAAGTTCTTTAGAATCACTTCCATTCTGCTTCTTTGCCGAAGCCTCTACAATCATGTCTATATTTTGCTTGTTCTCTAATTCACATCGCATTTTGCAATATCTAACAATTCAAACTATTCTCAGCACATCGAGAGAAAATATGTGCAAACAACCTGCCATGGAAAAGGGGAATTGCTAATAAGAAACTCCAAGACAAAATACATAAGATTCACTTTCTTTTGCAAGTCCATCCCTTTTTGCAGGGTTGACCCTTTATTATTTCCGAAAATAAATTATAAAGACATCCTTTAAAAATATAATAAAATCAAAGAAATATTTGCTTTATACATTCCCAAAACTGAAAGTACAACAATTGCTTCAGATTTTCAGATGGCATTCACTGTAACGCGTTATCAATAAGTTAAAAGGCAGTTTCAAGCACCAAGTAATGCTAGTTTTTTGAAACTGAAAGTAGTGTTAGTTCAAGTTCATCTGTTGAGGGATTAGAAATTGGTTTCCTTATATGATCATGGAAATCCTCACTTCATGAGCGTTAAATCAGGCCCAACATTAATTTTCTTATCACAACATTAGAGCAAAAAGAGGTCATAGATTCTAGTCTTGCCACTAATTATTATCGAAAAGAAAACTCCACATACTCGGCTCATAAAAAAAGTCAAATCCATACATGAGGAGGCATGTTGAATGCACAATAAAATAAATAACAGTGTGCTCTCTCTAGCTTAAACTTTTAGATGAAATGTTCACACACTTTTCCTCATATAGTCTGACATCCTCACCTCATATAGTCTTGCCTCTTGCATCTCACCTCATATAGTCTTGACATCCTCATCTCATGTATTAGTTTCTGAGGTTGAATTAGGCTAGGTGCATCTCCTTTATTAATCCAAAATGCTAAACTTTCAACCATGCAATGTGTCATTAAAATCTAAAAAGTTACCCTTCACCATATATATCATTCTTAGCTATCAACTGGTAAATTTTTGTTGTGCTTTCTTGTTCCTATTCTGCAGTTAACTCTGCTATTATAGCCGTTTTTCTGCAATCCCTTATCCAAATTGAAATCTATCTAGAACTTATATAAGAACGGGAATTTGGAGCAGTTTGTTGCATACTCCTTAGCATGAAACTATAAACAGTACTCGTAATAATTAAAGAATATACATATGAATAAAATGAACAGATTCTTTGAAAAAAATAAATAGAAAATTAAGTGGTCCATATCCTCCTCTCTCTCTCTCTATCTTCTCACAAGCACACATTATCAACACACCATTTTTCACAGAGATCCTAGATGATTAACAAAAGTCCACTCCAAATGATATGAATTATGATACTAACGAAACAAACACACAGAAAACAAAAGGATGATCAACAAGATCAAACTAAGCTAAATCAGTCATTGAAGGAAATAAAATGTTTAGCAAGAATTAGTGGTGCATCATGGGAAATAATTTTTAAATGGGTTTGCTATAGCTTCAATCATAGTGAACTTCCAATTAAACAAGATTATCTAAAATGAGTGAAAAGGAACAGAGAAGAAAAAAGAAATAGCTTTTCTCTAGAATCAAGATTCAAGGCATCAAAATAAAAAAATGAAGTACTAAAGGTACAAATGAAGTTGGAATGAAACCATTAGAGGTAAGATTTCCACAATAAATAAAAAGCCATGTACAATTTTCCTATCTACCTAAGTCATGGTGGGCAGAATTTGTACCAACATTAGTGGAAGGACGCAAATATCTGGCAGAGCTATCTAGTACTACCAGCACCTTTCACCTTTGTTATCACCAAGAAGATACCAGTACCCAGACGGTAGGCCCAGCCACCACCTTAGTTATTTTTTAAAAAAATCGTTATAATCAAACAAAAACTGAGAGATTCAAGAGTGCCCAGTACAATTTCTGACTAAATAGCACCAAACCCAAGCATTCCCAGAAAATCAGGATCTCCTTTCCCCCTTTTTAATCTATTAACACGTTTCCTTTTTCCTTCCAAAAAATCAAAACTTTTCAAGAAAATAAAATCAGAACTTTTCAAGAAAATCGGAAATTTTCAAGAAAACCAGAACTGGTCTAATGTTAAATTGCAAATTCCATACAGACCTTAGAATTCTCCTAACAGACAACAGAAGAACTTACAAAAACACAACATAACAGTGGTCTTTGAAAAAACCCCAATTCAAGATATGATCATTTATTTCAAGAAAGTAAATCAAAGTGCCGAAACGTCAAGACCCATCTCTAGAATTCAATCAAAAAGTGAAGAAAAAGTAATCTTACAGAAATACAAGAATTTCCAATTCTCAAGAAACAGTCCGATTCAAAAGTTCTCAACAAACTAATTCTCCGCCGAGTGGCCTGGCCTGGCAGGGTGGGGTGGGGGGTGGGAGTGGGGTATATAGACACACAGAGATGTTTCACTATCTGTCAAAGACTTGGCGAAGAAGCAGAAAGAGAAAACGGATTCCTTCCTCATAGGAAACAGTTTTACTTCATTTTTTTTTTCATTTTCATTTATAATATTAACATTATAAAAATATTATTTTGCTGATTTTTGGAAATATTTTTATTTAATTGAGTGGTAAATATATGCTAGTACTAATTTTAATTTTTATGGGATGTCTGCCTACGTAAAAGGTAATATAATAATTAATACTAAGAATTTTTCCTTCTGTAAATCAATATATTTTCCTCTAAGAAAAATCAGCATAAATATACAAAAACATAAAATTGGTTTACTCAATTTATATTTAATATATTTATATAAAAGATATTAATTTTGAAAGTGATAGTATTAATTTAAAAGAAAAAAAAAATCTCATTTTTTTAATTCAATGAAAGAGAATGTTGCATTCTGCTTGGAAAAATTAACTTGACTATACTATGGTTGAGGACTTTGAGTTTAGAGATGGCAACGGAGCGGTGTTTCACGAGGGAGTAATTTTTTTTGCCTTTAACAACTTTTTTTCATTTTCAATTTACCCCATCCTTCCCACATAGATCAATTCCGTAATTTTTTTAAAATTTTTTCTTTTTTCTAATTTAATTTTAATACTAAAATAAAATTCATAAAAATAAATACGATAGATATTGAATTAAAATATTAATTTTAGAAGTCAAATGTGAAACACTTAAGAAATTGTATTATTTTTTGTTGAACTATTTTCATTTACTATCTTAAATATTTTAGTAATTTTAATAAAGAAATTAGCTTAATCAATATGTTCATATATAAATATAATAAAAAATAAAAATAAAAATAAAAAAATAAATAAAAAAAAAAAAAATTATAAAAATAACAATAAAAAACCCAAAACTTCACACTCCATCCCCCCCTCCCCCCCTCTTTCGTCCCCACCTCGCGGCCGGCTATCTTCCTCCCTCCCTCCCCTTCCCCCCCCCTCTCCTCTCACCCCCCCCCCCTTCCTCTCCCCCCCCTCTCCCACGCCCCTTTCCAGAAACTCCAATCCCTCCCCAATCGTCCTCCCCTCCCCTCCCTCCCCCGCTCCCTCTCCCCCCCCTCCCTACACTTCCCTCCTCCCCTCCCCCCTTCCTCAGACTCCCCCCCACCCCCCCCCCCCCCCCTTCAGCCCCTCCTCTCCCCCCCCGATCCCCCCCTAAAACCTCCCGTACCAAAAAAAAGACGGAAAAAAAATGGAAGACCCATCAGCGTAAAATTGAACAAACACCGAAAGGGAGGTAATGGCAATATAAGCACCACAGAGAGACTGGGGGACCGCGACAAGATTAAAGACAGGAGATGATATTAAGGGGTGGAGACGCTTGGCAGCGAAGGCGGAGAGAACAATTATCGGTAGCTCCCACTCCCCCCCACCTCCCCCCTCCCTCCCTCTCCCTCCACCCCCCCCCTCCTCTCCCCCCCCTGCCTCCCCCCCCGCCCTCCTCCCTCCCCCCCCCCCCCCCCCCCTCCCCCCTCCTCCCTCCCACCCCTCTCCCCCCACTCTCCACAATCACCCAACCAGCATCTAGCTCCCCTCCCATCAACACAATTACTCGCACTTCCCCTCCCACGCACAAAAACCCAAAACCTTCCAGCCACCCCCTACCACCATCCAAAACTCGGGCGAACCAGTGGCCATGTCATCCCATCCCCCCAGAAAACTCCCCCTCCTCAGGTCTCCCGCCCTTCTCAACCCACTCCCATCCCCTCCACTCCCCTCCCCCCTCCGTCTCCAACAAACGTAGTTCATCCTCTCTCGACTCCTCTTCCGGCGGCATCCTCCTCCACCCCACTCCGCCCCTCCCCCCCAACTCTCCGCCCCTCTCCCGTCCTCTCCCCCTCCTCCCCCACCCCACTCCCACTCCCTCCCCCCCCCCCTCTCCCTCCCTCCCTCCTCACCCCTCCCCTCCCCCCGCTCCTCACTCCTCCCCCCCCTACCCCCCCTCCCCCCTCCCCCATTCCCCCCCCCCCTCCCCCCCCCTCCCCCCCCCCCTCCAGCACCTGACTCCCCCCCCCCACCCCCCTCTCTCCCGCAGGACCCCTCCCTCACTCTCCCCTCCCTCCTCTCGCTCCTCACTCCCCCTACTCCTCCTCCTCCCCTCCCCTCCCCTCCCTCCTCCTCCCCCCCTTTCACGGGAGTTCCCCTTCTCACACACTCTCCCCCACCGCTCCCTCTCCCCCTATTTCCCCCCAACTCTCCCCCACCCCACCCCTCCACCGCCTCCCCCACCCCCCCCCCCCAACGCCCCCCCTCCCCTCCCTCCCCCCCCCACCCCCCCCCTCCCCCCTCCCCACCCTCCTCCATCCCCGTCCGCTCGCTCCCCCCCCCTCCTCTACCCCCACCTCCCTCACACCTCCCCCCCCCCCCCCCCCTTTCCCAGTGAGCCAACCATTCCCCTATCCCCACCCCCACCCCCGCTCTCTTCCGCCTCTCGCCTCACCTCCCCTCCCGCCCCCTGCCTCCCCCCCACCCCCCTATCTACTCGCCCGCTTTCCCCCCCCCCTCCCCTCCTCTACCCTCCCCTCCCTCCCCTCCCCCTCCTCCCCCCCCCTCCCCTCCCCCACACCTCCCCCCCACCCTCCCCCCCCCCTCCCTCCTCCCTCCCCCCCCCACCCCCCATCCCCTCGCCTCCCACTCCCAATCCGGCCTCCACCCCCACCGCCTCCCCTCCTCTCCCCCGCCCTCACTCCCTCCCTCCCCTACCCCTCCCATCCCACTCCCTCCTACAAACTCCCTCCACCCCCCCCTCCTCCCCTACCCGCTCACTCCTCCTCCCCCCCCCCCCCACCCCCAATCCCTCCCCCCCCCGCCCTTCCCTCTCCTCTCCCCCCTCCCCGAACCTCTCCGCTCTGCCCCCTCATACCCAGGGACCGCAACTCCTCCCCAACCCGCAGCTCCCGCCTCGCTCCCCCCCATCCCCACCGAAACCTCGCCCCCACGCTACTCGAAACTCCGAGCCACGAGTGGGGGTATGAACAGATAGAAGATAATTGCCTGTTCTTACTCCCCCCCTCACCTCACTCCCTCCTACCCCTCCCCCCCCCCCCCTCCCGCCCATCCCACCCCCGAAAACTCTCGCCCCTCGCACTCTCCCCCTCCACCCAGTCAACTCCCGCTCCTCCCCTCCCCCCTCACCCGACCGAATTTGGACACTCGCTCCCCCCCCCCCCTCAATACTCCCTCCTCGATCAATAAGAAACCTCTTAATAAATTTGAAACTACATAAAATTACACCCGCCCGCATTAGTATAAGAAAACCTGCTTCCACCCGCCCGCACAACCTTAATTACACCCCACCCTATTGTCATCACCTGCTTTCACCAGCCCAGAAACAACCTTTAACTCACCCCACCCCATTGTCATCCCTAGTCGAGAGGCGCTTGTGGATTACTTAAAGACTAACCATTCACAAGTACTTTCTTTTACCACACAATTTTCCAAGAGAACTTGTCAAAACTATAACAATATTCTTTGTTGTAAAAACTGCATAAATGGACAGGAACACTGGACATTAACTAAATATAGTACTCTATGTTTTAACATTGCATTACAACACTGGACATTAACTAATATAATATGTTTTCACATTACATTACAACACAGGACATTAACTAATATAATATGTTTTCACAGGACAATACAACAGAAAATAAGTAGAGTTCTCTCACAAGAAGAGACTTTATTCAGGAAAGAACACTTTTGAGTGTCTTTCTCAAACACCTAAAAAGACTAGAACCAACAGCACAAGGTTCTAATCGTCATCCTCAATCTTGCAACAGTAACAGATCATGACATACCATCCAAAAGTCCCAAGAACAAAGGAGAGCAGACCAATTGGAAACATCCATCCAATCATTAAATAGCCGAAGCAAAGCATCCCAATGAAAGGCAGAAATGATCGTAACATTGACCAGCGACTGACCCACTTCCCCTCAAACATTATAAGAGCTCCAACGTTAATCATGTTCCAGCGCATTGATCCTCTAAATGATAGCAGGTTCAGGCAATCAGCAGCGAATGAGTGGCCGTTGCAACTGAAAACTTTGAAGTTTCTGTTCTCAAAGGTGCGCCTAAACAACTGAACAGCATCATCCCAACTTACTGCTGTCCCAAATACAACATGTTCATAACCCTTACGGCATGTGTGTCCACCAAAGTTGCGAGCAAAACAGCACTGTTTAAGCATAGCAAAGTTGATAAAGAGAGTTACCAAAAATCGTTTGTAATTTTTTATGAGTCATTGAAGAGATTCTACTGTAAGCACACCATTGAACTTTTCTCGCTACTTTCTCTTTATGGGGATGGGGTGGGATTTTGGAATGGATAAAAGCAGTCATGGGCACATACCTGCTGTCTGTCTACCTGATAGTATTTGGCTACAGTTCCATAGAAGAGCTGACCAACATGAATCATGCCATCTCCAGAAAAATCCACAATGGTACCATCCTCCCTGCATATGCCAACATGTCCAACAAAAGGTGCAAGCCAAGAAATCACAGGGAGAGGAGTCCAAACAAGGCAACAAGGGAACTTTTGAGTGCTTGGATCAATTTCATCCAGTGGCCATAAGTCCTGCAGAATTCCTCGCAAAGCATTATCCCTTTCACCCCCATTACTACGATTAGCATCCATCTGAGGATATCTTCTTGGCAGCATATAGCAAGGTACAGTTTCGTCGTTCCTAGAAGAATGAGATTCCCTGTTGAATAGGAAAAGGGATATCATCTCATTACACCCTCTAGTCAAAAACTAAAGCTATATTCTTAAACTCAAGGTAAGCCTGGCCAACAGTCACTATAAACAGTGGAGTCTCAGCCGTTCCAACTAAGGAATGATGATTCAGAATACAGTCCTAATCTAAATGCTGAAGTGTACCAAAGTAAAATTAAGAATTACTCAACACAAAAGAATAAACAATATCAACATTTGCTACTTAGCAGCTCCTACTTAGGAGAAAAGCCACTTCTTACAGTCCAGAATAGCCAGAATAAGAGCTCAACCTGTATGAAACTAAATCTTCTAACTGGATATATTTATATGCAAATACATGAAAGATATTTGACAAGTCATCTCAGATATCATATCTGATCAATCATTCTTTGAGATAAATTTGGCAGAACAGCAATTAAAAATCACATTATTCAGAGAGCTTCTATATATATATATCTCTATATATATATTATATATATATATATGTATATCATGAGACCATACAGAATATAATGGAACCCCGAGAGGGGCCACATCTAAGAATTCTTAGACTGATGTCAAGAACGATTGCTATAGGATTAATGTACCTCTGAAAATCTTACCATAATTGCAACCGAGCCAAGACAAACTATAAGCTACTTGAGCTCAGCTTAGTCCAGCTCAACTCAACTGACTTTCAAGACTAGTAGACTCAATATTCATAAACATGTTCCACTGGATGCATTACAAATTACAGCATATGAACTAGAACATCATTTTATGTCAATTTGACCCTTTAGTTTAACATATATGGATGAATTATTCTTTTGGCCCCTTATAGAAGCAGGATATAAAATATGCACTGCTACCTATAAGTTTTTCCTTTCACTCTATTGGATGATAGGATCCTTATTTCTCCTTTTTTATTTCCGAATAAACATTGCTGCAGCAAACAACTTTCACCCACCTATATCCTATCAGTTCCAACCCTTAATCATGCCCTCTGTAATTCATACTCATCTGCTACCGAGCAAAAACACTGGAATCAAGAAAAAAATCCCACCAGCATTTTGTAACACTATGAAAGTAACGTCAGGCTGTAGCTTGATATTCCCAGTTGGTAGTCGATATTATCACCAAATCAGCTAAAAAAGCAAGATTTCATAGGCCAATTACACTCATGCATCAATGATGCATCTGATAAGACTTGGAATTATAGCAATTAAAACTCCGGCACTGTTGCAAGTTCCTTTACCCATTTTATGTCACGTCACAATGAAAAACATTATTTATGCACTAGAAGTTGATGCACAAATTCTTACTCTAATGATAGGAACTTGAGCTGAGAACCTATCAATGAACAGAAAGGTTTTTGAGCTTAGAGTTTTTATTTTCAATTAAATAATAGTAGTAGTAATTTATAAGGAAAAAAACAATAATTAGTATGTCAAGTGAAAGTAACCTCTCTAGTAAAGAAAGTACTGTATAAAATTAGGTTGCACATCAGGTTTTGAATTAATTCAAGAAACATCAATACCAACACCCAAAAGAGGAAGAAAAAGAATCAAGATGCTTTTACAATAGGTATAGTTCTACTCAGAAGATAAAATGAATTGTATACTTCTGTTTTACTTTTGGTGGAAAGAGAAATTTATAAATGACTCAACCTCTATTTTAGAAGTTTTAGAATCCTTGTAAGAAGAATCAAGGATCTGTGTTTGCTTTTTGAATTGTGTATGACACCTACAACTGCCTTTGTGCAGATGATATTTATAGCAGTAGTCACCTTTATGGGGGAAAATAAGGGAAAAAAGAAGAGGCCTAAGCCTTTAAACTTCAGGCTAGGTAGTGGTAACTCATACAGTGTGCTTATTCAAAAATGACGCAACCAAGCAGAATAAACATTTCACTCACTTGGCTTGATTCCAGTAATACTATCTACAGTGAAAAGAGATTATGGAAAAATATAACCCTTTCGCTTGAGTCACAGATTGGAAAGTGTTATGATGCAATATCTCTATAATGGTATAAAGTCAGTTTCCAAAATCTAAAGGGGAAGCAGTAGAGAGTTGTAGAGAGAAAAGTGCAGTAGCATTGAATAACGTTCCTTGTCTTATTTGGGTGACAATTGTACTGGACTTAATGGTTACTACTTCCCTTTCTTTTTTATGAAAAGGTATCATTTAGGCACGACTTACACAATGGAAAAAAGAAGAATAAATGTGAATGAAATCTATAAAATAAGGTGCAATTATAGCACTTTGACACGTTCATTAGGTTGTCACGTATCAACTAAGTTACTCGGACTCTTCTCTTTCGGTGCCACACCCCTGTCGACATGGCATGGATGTGGATGTGGGTGTGGGTGTGAGTGTAGGATCCACGCAGAATTTGGTCAACCAATTTTGAGTACTTTGACCAAAATCGACAAAGAAATTCGAGATAAATACAATAATCTCCATAATCAAAGCAAAAGCTAAGGTGAAATAGAATAAAATATAATAGCTTGTATATAAAAATTTCTATGTTAGTTCATTTCCTTCTCTCCTAGGATTATCAATTTTCTTCTCAGAGTACTTTGTAAGTTCTCCATTTTCCACATAATGTCTCAAAGTCATAGTTTAGACATATAACTCTATTGTTAGATATTTGAATCCTTTTTAGCCAAATCCCAATCATGAAGGATCCAATCTCTAGATACTAACCTTGTAACACATATAGGACACCCACACTCAAGTCCTAGCAACTGAGCCTATCGTTGCCCAGTTTAACTTCCTAGTACAAGCAGTGTTTCAAAGCGAAGCGACCCTTGTGTGCTTTTTTATCTTGAGGCGAGGCGATCTGAAAAAAGCTCTCGCTCAATGATGAAGCGAGAATCGACCTAAGGCAACGCGCAATAAAGCGCACTTTTTGTATTAAAAAAAAAAAAGCCGACCATTATTGTTTTTTAAAAAAATTTAGGTTTTTTGTTAAAAAATAATCTGAAATCTAACCTTCCTCTCTCCTCCCGACTTTCTTTCACGACTCTTCCCTGCGTTCTCCCTCGCGCACTCTTCACTCACAAATACTTCTTCCTTTTTTCTCTCCTTACTATCTCGACTGAAGCTTCCTCCTCTTCACCTCGACCTACCGCGACTGCATGTAACTTTTGTTCATCTCTTTTTAGCTAGTGTTTTTAGTTTCATCTCTATGAGTTTTCTCTTTTCTCCTGAAAAATACATCTTCACCTGTGCTTTCATCTCTTTCCTCTCTCTGAGTTTTCGAGTACTCTAGTTTTTCTCTTCGTTCTCTCTTCTTTTCTTCTTCCTCCTGCTGCCCTGCTCTGTTTCTAATTACTGACTGCGCCATCCTCTTTTTTTTTTTCATTCTTTTCCTTCTTTTTTTTTTATCAGTCTAGGCAGCCTGTTGAAGAATGGAGTTTTGATCTTTGTGAATTTAATCTGTTTTTTGATTTTTTTGCTTTATATGTATGACTTATGAGTATTTTTGCCTACGTAATTTCTTTCAATCTAAGACTATCTTACCTATATTTATTATTTAAATATTTTTATTTTTTACTAACTGTCGCTTTTTTTTTTTAAAAGTGGTGCGCTTCGCTTCTTCTTCCTGTGAAGCAAGCCCTCGTCGCTTTTTTTTGCTTCTCGCTTCCCAAAACACTGAGTACAAGCTTAGAGTGGTGAAACTACTTGTGCCTGAAATCTAATATGGACAAATTAGCATTAACGAATAATGCCTTAACTAATGGTATTTCTTAAGAGCTAGATGTTTTAACCCTTTGTTTTTTTTTTTGAAATTGATGTCTTAATCCTTTGCATATAGGGAAAAAAAACTTTAAGAGCTCCATTGATGATCACAGATAGGGGAATTACGTCAAGATAAGTTTCATGGAGAGACAGACCGTACAAGATTCGGAAAAGTCAAAGTTGAGGAGTTCAAATAGAAAATATATGACATCTCAATAAGAAGGGAAGGAATGGGTATGAAATGGAGAGTGTCAAGAGAAAATTCTTCAATGAGATCATACTATATAGGCTATAAGGATGGAGTATGGTTCTTTTGGGTTATAGTTTACGTTGTTTTTGAAGTCCATTTCTACTATAAAATTGGACAAGAGTTCCTTCGCATCCAGCTTCTCGCAGATATTCAAAAAATAATAATTTGAAGTAATATAGAATAGTAAATCCTAAAATATACTACCTCCGTCCACTTATAATTGTCATAGTTTTCTTTTTTTAAGTCGAATAGAACTTTGACTAACATTTTACAATGTATTTTTCATCATATGTTATACAAAAAATTGTAATTTATAGTATGTTTCGTATAGTTTTTGAAAATCTAAAGTTTCTATTGAATTAAAATGATCTAATTTAACTCGAAATTAGTCAAATTGACTTTCGAAGGGACACATTACAAATAAAAGTGGATGGATGGAGTATATGATTATAAGAACGTATTAAGTAATATGTTGACATGAGGCTCTTCAAGATTCATTCTCTCTGATACTCCCTTCATTTCGGTTTATTCGCCTTACTTTCCTTTTTTTGTTTTTTTTTTTTTTTTTTTTTTTTTTTTTTTTTTTGTTTTTTGTTTTGTTGTTTTTTGTTTTTGTTTTGTGTTTTTTTGTGTGTTTTTTTTTGTTGTTTTTTTTTTTTGTTTTTTTGTGTTTTTTTTTGGTTTGTTTTTTTGTTTTGTTGTGTGTTTTGTTTTGTTTTTTTTGTTTTTTTTTTTTGTTTGACCACAAAAACAAACCCACACAAAAAACAAGGGTGGGGGTGTTTTTTTTTTTTTTTTTGTTTTTTTTTGTTTTTTTGGTTGTTTTTTTTTTTTTTTTTTTGGGGTTTTTTTTTTTTTTTTAGTCACGCGATCAGGTTTGGATAAGGAACCACCACCCCCCTTAGGACTCCTCCCCACCCCCCCCCCCCCCCCCCCCACCCCCCACCCCCGCCCCCCCCCCCCCCCCCCCCCCCCCCCCCCCCCCACTCCCCCCCACCCCCCCCCCCCCCCCCCCCCCCACCCGCCCGCCGCCCCCCCCCCCCCCCCCCCCCCCCCCCCCCCCCCCACCCCCCCCCCCCCCCCCCCCGCCCCCCACCGTGGAAGCAGACTGATTTTCCCCCCCCCCCCACCCCACCCCCCCCACATCCCCCCCCCCCCCCCCCCCCCCCCGCCCCCCCCCACCCCCCCCCCGCACCCCCCCCGCCCCCCCCCCCCGCCCCCCCCCCCCCCCCCCCCCCCCCCCCCCGCCCCCCGCCCACCCCCCCCCCCCCCCCCCCCCCCCCCCCCCCCCCCCCCCCCCACCCGCAACCCCCCCCCCTGGCAGACGTAGAAAGTTGGAGGGGGGAGATTCTTTTTTTTGTGTGTTTTTTTAGTTTTTCCTCGAAGATTAGGTGACTGTGTTGGGTCCCCGCCCCCTCCCCCCCCCCCCGCCCCCCCCCCCCCCCCCCCCCCCCCACCCCCCCACCCACACTCCAACTCCCTCACCCCCCCCCCCCCGCCCCCCCCTCCACCTACCTCCCCCCCCCCCCACCCCCCCCCCCCCCCCCCCCCCCCACCCGCCCCCCCCCCCCTCCCCCCCCCCCTCCTTTTTTTTTTGTTTTTTTTTTTTTTTTTTTTTTGGTTTTTTTTTTTTTTTTTTTTTTTTTTTTTTCTTTGTTTTTTTTTTTTGTTTTTTTTTTTTTTTTTTTTTTTTTACTTTATTTTTTGTTTTTTGTTTTATTTTTTTTTTTTTTTTTCGAGTTTTTTCTTTCTGTTTTTTTTTTTTTTTTGTTTTTTTTCTTTTTTTTTTTTTCTTTTTTTTTTTTTTTGATTTCGTTTTTTTTTTTTTGTTTTGTTTTTTTTTTTCTTTTTTTTTTTGTTTTTTTTTTTTGTTTTTTTCACTTTCTTTGTTTTGATTTGTCTTTGTTGTTGTTCTGTCACCAGCTTCTTCTTTTTGTCTTTTCCTTTGTACCATGTTTTTGTTGCGCTTTTCGTTTGTTGATTTGATTGTTTTGTGTTTTATTTTTTTCTATTATTTTAGTTTTGTGTTAGTTTGTCTCTTTATAGATCTTCTGCCCCCTTCTCTTTTTCCTTTTTCTTTTTGGTTTTTGCCCCCTCTCTCTCCCCCTTTTGTCCCCTCGCAACACTAACCCCACAGCGTCCCCCACCGGCTAATCCGTTAAAAATGCACGATTTTGGGGGTTCCCACCCCCCTGTTCGACTATGTCATGCCACAGAGGAAGAGTGATTGGCAAAGAGGTTCTACCGTCACTATGTTTGGTTTTACCAAAAAAACCTAGCCATTTTAGGTAAATTTGTTTTAATAGGATAGTACAAGATATTCTCTTCCACAAAATGGTAAATTTGTTTTAATAGAGATTAATAGAGAAACAACGATGGTCGATTATTTAGGAAAATACATAAGACAGGGAATCTCACGAACATATAGAATTAGGAATAAGATAAGATCTAGGAGTTTCAAAAAAAAGTTTATGACACCTCAATAGGAGAACAAAATAGAAAGGTGGATACGAACGGTGCCCAAGGAGAATATAGGGGGTTGTCATGGTGTTCACCTAAACTTCCTCGACAAAAAATTACATTGTATACATAAGGTAATTTTTTATGCATATATATAGATTTTGAATTCCCTAAACACAAGACTAGAGGTTGACTCAGTGGTTTAGGGGGTTCAAAATTCACCTTGAGGTTCTAAAGTTCAAACTCCATGCACTACATTTTATTTTCTGAACCCCGTTAGTGAAAATCTTGGATTCACCAGTAAGGGAGCCTATGGAAAGTCATTCGCTTAAAACAATAGCACTTGATGCAGAAGAATGCAGAGTACCAAGATGGATAATGGAAGTAGCTTTCTTTCGTTGTTGATAATATTGGGGTGAAATGGTAATGGCGGCTAAAATAAGGAAATCTGGAAATTGTTATGAGTTGGTATGATCATGAGAAAAGTACGGAGAACATACTAAGCACACCTTATTGCATTTAAGGGTGGTCGTTCGGTATTCGATTCCCTTCTCCAAAGTTTGGTTTCAGTAGACGTTAATTGGATAATCAGTAATTGAAAAAAGAAATCAATTATTACAGTATATCAAACTTGGGTACAGTAATTTGGTAATTATGTATTGAAGGAAGAGATGATTTTACAAGATATGTTTAGATCAATAGCCAAATTTCTCAAACTTGGGTTCTTGGTGAATTTGGTTAGATCAATAAGCTAATATTCTTAGTGAATATTTACGACGAGGACATGACAATTGTTGCCACAAACAAAAAGAGACAAGTTCTTTGGGGATAGGAGTTGGTTATTCAATTTAATATTTCCAAAGTCTGATTTCGGTAATTTAATGCAAGTAGAAGTAGATACCAAATACTTTACTTTGAAAATTCGGTCTGATACAATAAATCAAAACTTCGTATTCACTTATTGTGATTTTAGGCACACCCTATTGCATTGCAGTCTCATCACAATCTGGAACCGTGTTTTTTGATGATGAGAGCAAGAACCACATAGACTACAGCCACACACCCGGTTTCATATGGTTGGTTCGTGTTGTACAAAAAAATGTCTACAAATTTTAGTTAAAGATCTTGTAAGAAATATAGGTAAACATGAAAGGAGAACATCTTTTTGGATTTCAGCAATAAGATTTTTGTTTTTGTTTTTATCAAGTAAAAATATTTAATCAATAAATGGACCAAATCAAAGAGTATCCATATACGAGAAGTATACCAAAAGAGTAGTAAGCCTACAAAAGATATGGTCCTCTATCAAAGACACCCAATCTTATATACAATATACGACTTCATGGGGGCACCAAAAGAAAAGAAGAAATAGAAGGCTACTCATCAACGAAACAAAACTCGTCTCTACTCCTTCAAAAGCTCTTTTGTTTTTTTCTCTCCAAATATCCCACAAGATAGCTAGTGGAGCAATAGTCCATGCCATGCACCTTCTCCCATAATTATAGTTGATCATTAGCTCTTATACAACTCTTGGAATCACCTATGAGATACCAAACCAATCGAATACTTCGCACCATAACTCGAAGCTAGACTACAATAAAGAAGGGGATGATCCACACCTTTACCCGTCTCCTTGAACATGAAGCACCAACTAACACAAACAACCTTCCACTTCTTACGATTCAGAAAAAGAAATGGTACGAATAAAATATACCCATTTGTAAAATGATCAATCTCTCTTTACAATAAATAAATTGATGGTGGCTAATTATTTTTTAAGGGCTAATACTGTTAAGTTTATGAGGGGCAACTAGAATAAGAAGTTCCTCTATAAAGTATATGATACCACAACAAGAAGGGAAACAATAGACAAGATAATATTGAAGAGTTAAGGGGAGTCATTGTAGGAGTGGCAAACGAGCAGGTCGAAATCGAATATAAGTCGATCGAGAATGAGTTATATAAAAATGGGAAAAATACTTGATTCGACTCGACTCATATTTTAAATGGGTAAAAACGAATTACCCAATGGATAATATGGGTATCCATGTTTACCCATATTATTATAAGGATCATCTTAAAAGCTTCAAAAGCAAGATCTCGACATTGAGCCTTCCTTTTTTTCCTTTTGGTTGATAAGAGTGTCCTTCTAGATTAATTGGAGTAAAAGAAATAGAAAATTGTTTAAGATCGTAAGAATGATTTGAAAAAGTTATAACTTGTTTCTCTTAAGGTACACTATAAGTGTAAGAATTCCCTCTTTAATAGATAGTTGAATTAACTTTTTATTATTAATCAAATCCTTCACCTGATCAAAAAAAAGGTCAAGTAGACTTGATAGAAGAAAATGTTTGAGCCATACCCCCAATTCAAACATCTAATGTATTTGTGTGTCATTAATGAAATACTTACATTTCTCATAGATATAGATATAATTACTTCATTAAGTAGTAACCTAAACTACATCTCTAATAAAGGAAAGCCATAACGAGTATGAAATGCACCCCTATAAAAAAATATATATATCTTAAATTCCTGTACTTACTTTTGTCAGATCTGAGTAGGAAAAAACTTTTAGGCAAAGATCCATCTGCTTTGGTAATTCTGAAGGCAAGAAGAAGAAATATGAAGATGAAACCCATTACATTAATTATGACCAGAGTCCGAGTTATACAAAATGGTTCTGTAAAGATTCAATTATTAACATATGTTCTTTACTGAATTACTTTTTTTTCTTTAGAAATGATTTTTCTTTCTTACTAAATCATAAAGTTCACATAACTTTAACATCCGTTGGCAAATTATATATCAAGTCATTCAAAAGCCCTTTTAAGTAAAAATCATAAAGAAAGAGAAAAACCCTTTTGAGTTGGTACCTCTCCCTAGCTCATGTAGTTAACAGCAGAGCTGCAGGAATCCATTCATGCAAATGTCAATGAAGAACAATTAAAAGAACTAGCAAGAGGGGAAAGGGGGCTAATAAAGGCATTATCACCAGCACTTCCACAAAATTAGATTCTAATGACAGACTGACAGAAAGAGAAAGTTGGAACACTTCTTCTGAAAGATCTAAGATACTAAAGGAGTATAACTGATTGATATTGTTTTATAGGCTAATCGACAATTAGTTCAAGCTATTGTTCAAAGTCTTTCATTAATTTTGAGCAATGATTTGACATTTCAAACTTGGATGCTAACCAAATTCAAGAAAATGAGCACACTCCTACCTAAGGTAGCCAAGGACAAAGAGTATACGAGATGGATTTCAGGATCTAAATTCCAGGGTAAAAATGTAGATACATTTGCAATAACATAAGGGACAAAAGAACGTAAAGAACAATCATCAACCTTATCGTGTTTTCTTGGCAAACCAAATTACAATCTTGAGAATTCCAAAGTTACCTAAGTACAGAAAAACCAACACCCAGTTAACAAAACAAAAACAAAGATCAAATTGATTCAATGCAAGTGCATTGGGTAATGAAAATCAATTCTAGAAAATAGGGGAAAGATGAAAAAAACCCTGGAAATTACAGAGAATAACAAGCAAAAAACACTGTGAAGAGACACAATCATCAACTTAGATATCAACGAAGCGTTACAGTTATGACTTATGAGTAAGGGGAAACCCAACTGAGAAACACTAGAAAACAAGAGTAAGTACAAGTCACATTTTGTTGTCCACTTGAACACTTGTCCCTTTTTTCTGTTTCTCTTTTATGTTCACTTCTGTCTTTTAGTTTACCAGTAACAAGACAACCAGAAAGTGGAGAGATGTGTGAACTGAACTGATATACGGATCAATTTTTGTCCATTTATATATGCCCCACAGTGGAGGCTTGACTAAGAATTCTAGTCACAATGGACTAAGATTTGGACCAGGCCAAACAGAAATCATACAGCATAGTAAATTTGAAAACTTAGAATGTCTGATATACTTTTTTTTATCAGAAAGATGTATATAATTGTTTAATTAAGTATAAGTGTATAATCTCTCTCACCAATTCTTCACCTCTAAAAGGAAGTCATAACGAGTATAAAGGCATCCTAGCCAAGATCATCTACCCCTATCTTCAAGCACTTCTACTTAATTACTTCTTTCAGTTTCCAAGTAGGAAAAAATTGATAGGTGAAGCTGTAAAGACCAGTCTGCTTTAACATTCCTGAAGGCAACATGAAAGATGAAGATGAACCCCATAAAATGCAATTTATGTCCACAATTACATTATGATCCATAGCAAATTTCAATGGGAATGGTTCTTTAAAACAGAATGACTAATAAGATCCTTTTACTGCATTAGTAAGTAATTTGATCTCTTTTTCTCTCTACAGTTCACATTACTTCAACATCTGGTCGCAAATTAAATATCAATCACATATTATGCAAAATCCCTTCTCAGTATAGGACACAAAGAAACGATAAAAGCACTTTTGGGAAAGGACTTGCTGGAAAAAGATCTCCCTAGCTCATGTAGTTAACAGAATAGCTGCATAAATCCCTTCAGGCCAATGTCACATAAGAACAAGAAAATAACTAACAAGGGAAAGGAGGGGCAATCAAACACATCATCATCACTAAACTAGAAATTCCGATTCTAACGAGAGACTGCCAGGAAGAAAAGGCCATCATATCTTCTCAAACATATAATATATTTAATTACACAACATGTGGACATTGTATTAGAGACTAATTTACAATTAGCAGAAGCTATTTCCCAAGTTTTCCATTAATTCTTAGCAATGATTGGCCTCGACAAACTTGATCACTTTGACCCAATTCAAGAAAAGTTCACTCCCACATCCTATAAAGTCTAGTCACCTCTTCACTGGCACACCCTAACACCTCCTCTTCACATATCCGAACCATCTCATCCCGATAGTCCCCTAGAACTTCGATCTTAATCATATTTATAGTTATACCCACACATCCTTATGGCTTTGCAGAACTAAATTTCCAGAAAATCAAAAACAAATTGCAAGTAAATTAGCAGTAACATAAGTAGCAAAAAAAACTAGTAGCAACCTTAATGTGTCTTCTCAGCAATCAAATCTGCAATCTTCATGATTCCAGTCATCTACGTACAGACAAAAACCAACACCCATTTTAACAAATTCAACAAAAAAAATGATTAAATGAAAAAATTTAAGTACATTGAGTAATCAAGAAAAGGAACTCACAGAGTAGAACGAGGTCAAGAAACTGATACTACAATCAGCAACTTAGATATGAGTGAAGCGGTTACATTTCGGAAGATCAGACAAAAGTAGAGAAATCTGGTAGAAAACAAGAGTAAATGCCGGGACAGCTTGATTTTTGTCCCTTTTTTCTTTCAGTTTCGCTATTACGTCTTCTTCTTCTTTTGCTTACCAAAGAAGAAGACAACCGAATGGTAGAGAGAAGGATGAATACGCCATTGACATTTACATACGTCATGCGGTGGAGCATTCATGATTCCTCAAGCTCTTCTTTGTTTCTTCTTCCCGTTCTTCTTTATCGGTTTTCTCATCTGAGTCTTGGGGTTTCATTGCATTTAAATTGGAATAGGGCAAAAAAAAAATATGAGAAAATTATAAAAATGGTCCCTTATGTTTGAGGGAACACTCAAAATAGTCCCTTAAGTATAGATGTTATAATTTTGATCCTTTAAATTTGTCTTAATTAATTTAACAAAAATGGTCTTTTTATATTTGAGGGTAGACTAAATAAATTTCAATCTTTTAAGATTGTCAAAAGTTAAAAAATTTCAATTTTCAAAAAAAAAAAAATAGCAAAATGTTTCTAATTTGATTTGACAAGAATTGTGTAAAAAGATTGATTTTATTAAATCCTAAAATATATAACATAAAACTATATTAGTTTCTAAAATGATGTTAGAAAGGAATAACACATGGAAAAGTTGTATACAATTAGTCTCTTTCAAGTATATGTTTTATAGTTTTGATCCTTTGACTTTCTCATAATTTTTTTAAAAAATGATATTTTGTGTTTGAAGGTAGATTAAAATTATTCTGTTAAGCATGTATTCAAGATTGAAATCCTTTAAGATCGCTAAAAGTTTAACATTTTTAGTCCACCAAATTATTTAGCAAACTATATCTATTAGATTTGATAAGAAATTGTGCAATAAAAGATTAATTATAAATATATATTTATTTTAAAAAAAAAAACTCATTAAATTCTGAAATATGCAACAAAAAAATTATACTATACAATACCATTAAAAGATATTAAGAAAAAATTACAACACACTACACCTTAAAAAATTGCATCAAGACTTTAGAAATAACATGGACTACAAAAATTAGCGTTGTTAAAAACAAGTGAAAACTGGCGATAAAACCAAAGACAATGATTTTTTAAAAAAAAATCTTTATAAAAAACTTATGGACTTTCATCATTTATTTTTCGCAAAAAAAAAGTTTCAAATTTTATTTTTTTAAATGACTTTCTTTTAAGGAAATTTGACATATATTCATCGGTTAAGTTTGCACAAATGCATGAAAATATGATTAATTTTTTTTAATAATTTTCACATATAGCAAATACAAATTTTATAAATATGAGAAGAACTTCTCTTCCACCAACCTTTATAAGAGTTTGAGAGTGTCGTGAAATAGATACTAGACGTTCAATCTTGCAACAACTACTTGCTTGGCATTAGCCCTTACTTGATTTCAAACTTCAATCAATCCTTTCGTACTTTGAATCAATCGATTAATTAAAGGGTTAATCTCTTTTATTTAGAACGATAGCTAAAAGAAATTCATCGTTGTATCTTGAACAAAAAAAAAGACATCATAAGATCACCGCCAATTGGACAAGCTAAACCTTGAAAAACAAATTGTATGCTCACCACTATCCAACACACCCATACTCCTGCTTTCACTCCCACCTCACATAATATATGTCTAAATTATGTATAACATTACTCGCATACTAAAAATAAGAAACATACTTATTTCCTTAGAAACCTCAAAATTTCCAAAACAAGCCTTATTTGATAATATAAAAATAAAGCATTAAACAATCGGATAAAACAAATAAAGTAACTTCAAGTTAAATTCATTTTATTGGTTGACTACCTAAACTTTCGCCTCAGAGTTCAAATTGCTCCGTCGTAATCCCCTCCCTCATTTTCCATTCTCTTTTAAATAACCCCATCAAGAAAACATTTCAAAAGAAGAAGTTACATTAACTTGATCTCACATGATGCCACAGGATAAGAACTATTAATAGTCTAAAGATTGCAAATTTGGTAACAAGCATCCGTTATCGTCCAGCGGTTAGGATATCTGGCTTTCACCCAGGAGACCCGGGTTCGATTCCCGGTAACGGAATTTTTTATTTTTTATTTTTTTTATTTTCTTCTTATTAAACAATTCTATTAAGTTGTAGGAATTAGGAATATAAATGTTTCTGAAAATACACAATAGAACAAAATCTTTTCATGTTTTTTTTTTTGGTTTAAGAACATAAAAAAAGAGTGATGAATGTGACATGTCATTAACTTTGGGTAGCATAAATTACTTTTAAGCATGATATAATTGTTATTTTTTCAAAAAGTTCGATTATTCAATTCAATATTTGGTATAAAAATTTTAGAACATTGATGCAACCAAAAAATTAAATTTTTATTAAAAATACTGAATTAAAATAAATCGTTAAAAATCTAACAAAACTTGAATTAATTTGACTTAACCAAACCTACTCTAAATAATTAAGCATATGAATATATGGGATATTGGTAAAATGTGGCGGGAAGCTACGAAAGACGTGTGAAAATATGTTTATCCACTAGGACAAAACTGTGTGTACCAAAATTGAACTAATACTATTTCAAAATTTTAACCAACAATGGCTACTCTTTGTACGTCTTCATCTTCTCCGGTTAAACTTCACCCAATCTCCCCCTTTATTAATTCTTCTTTCCCAGCAAATCCAAAACTGCTACTTTCTTTTCCAAAAAGGAGATCATTTTTCCATCATTTTACGGCAGTCAATTATGAACCGGAATCTTTGAAATTGAGGGCAAGGGTTTCCTTATTTCCGTTTTTGTTTACCAAAAGTGAAGACATAGAGAGCCTTAAGCAGGAGCTTCTCGAAGCCATAGCCCCACTTGATCGCGGTGCTGAGGCCACTCCTGAAGATCAAAAGCTTGTTGATCAGGTGGGTCATGCTCCTTGTTTAATATATTCTTTTGTTTTGAATTATTTGTGGGAATTGTAGTTTATGATTGTTATTTAGGATCTAATTGGAGTGATAAAGTAAATAATAATTGTTGGTCGTTGGGCATAGATTGCATAACAATAAGGGCATATATAATTACATAAACTTGGTTCCAGCTGGCAAGAAAACAATTCAATTTTGAGTGTGCACGTCTAGACACCTTAATTTGGTCTCAAACAACTAAACATTCTGATTTGTCCCCGTGGTGTCTGGTGACGTGAAATATAAATTTTGGAGGTGTCTAGATTATCATTTTTGTAAGTAGGAGTGTTCAACAGACATAATGGAGACGAGTTGAGGTGTCTAGATATGCATACTCAAAGTTGGAGTTTTTACTTGCCAGGTAAGGTTAAGTTCAATGTTGGAGTGTTTACTTGCCAGGTAAGGTTAAGTTTGAGAGAAGCCCTTTTGGGCTTTGGCTCCTATTTTACTGCTTGGTGCATTACTAGCCTGATGTGTATGCAGATTGCAAGCAAACTTGAGGCAGCTAATAAAGTGAAGGAGCCCCTGAAGTCAAGCTTATTGAATGGAAAGTGGGAGCTTTTGTATACTACATCTCAATCAATTCTACAAACCAAGGTCTGGTGTAGTTTGAATTTATCTTTCTTATGCACATTTTCAGAAGCTAAAGATGCTCCTGCTCATTTATTATCTGTTCTTATCTCTAGGGAACAGATAAATTCAATTACGAAGACTGTTGGTTTTAGAATCATATAAGTAGTAAAAGTAAAAGTCTAGGGTGTACATAGACAGGGAAAGTACATAGGTAGTCAATCACTTCCACCCTTTGTTCTTTTGTCATAATTTAACTCCATGATCGCTTCCATGCTTCAAATATCAAGCATAAATAAGTTATGCTTTCTATTTGCAGTGATGTCTCAGAGTCTGCCTTTAATATTTTTTCCTTGTTCTTTTGAGAGTGTTGGATGGTTGATTCCTTTTTCTCTTTTCTTTCTGTTTTGTGAATATTGGTTTTAGATCACAAGTTTCAATTTGTTTTCTCAATTCGAAACATCAACAATATGCTAAGATGCATTCTAAAGTGACATATGACAACAAACTTCTAAAAGGGGAAAAAAAGAAGGCAGCAACTTAGGTAGAGTGAAGGAAATTGAATCGGGTCACCATGTGGGTCAACCCCGATCCATATTACTAAAGAAATAATATGTAGTTATTATATATTTAATTTATTAGTTAATAAAAGAGAAGAGACACAACTATTTGAAAATTTGTGTCCATTTAGAATTATAAGAGGATTTCAAAACATAAAAAGTTTCATTGAAGATTCTTGTGAAGATTTCTTCTTAGAAAGGGAACAAACTTCTGTAACAAGTATATAATTATAGACTGTAACTATTTTGATGTAGTTTGTGTTTCATGAACATGTGATTGCAATATTAGACTAGTGCAACGAATTCAATGATCCTCCAAACCGTGTGTTTGATTGGATACTTCATTGAGCTAGTGCCTTTTAATATGCTTCATTTCTAACTGTTGTGACAAGGTTCTTGTTAGTTTATTATTGTCGCAGAGGCCAAATTCTTGAGAGCCAATGGAAAAATTGGCTCCAAATTGTGTGTTTGATTAGATTCTTCATTGCTAGTGCCTTTTAATGTGCTTCATTTCTAACTGTTGTGACAAGGTTCTTGTTAGTTTATTATTGTCGCAGAGGCCCAAATTCTTGAGAGCCAATGGAAAAATTTACCAGGCTATCAATGCAGATACATTGAGGGCTCAGAATATAGAAACATGGCCATTTTTCAATCAGGTCCGTTTTTGAACTCATAGAGAAACATCAAAGGATCTCCAGTCTTTCTTTCTTTTTCTGTGAAATATTGTCCTATTTAATCTGTAACTTGTAAAAATTTACCTGTTTCTCCAGCTATTGTATTATTAAGGCTCAGAAATCTAGTCAAGTTAGATTATTTGCAATTCAAGGACTAAATCTTTTAGCAGGAGTACTTGTGCTGCACCTCAGGGTGCTTTATACACACGCACGTCCATCTGGTAACTTGATTTTCTGGTCTGTGATTTATATTGGATACCTCTTTAGTTTTGTCACCTTCATGAGTAGATGCAGCCTTCAAATTTCAAATAAGGTAGTTTTCAAAACTATTGTAAACAAATTCTGCTCACACACACACATTCTTTATGTCATGAAATATTTCCATAAAATAACCACACAGAAAAAGAAAAAGATTGTTTTTTATCTCAGTATTATTATGTGATTTAGTTAATAAGCTGCTGGAGCTGCTTCCTTTTATGGAAGTTTGCTGTGAAAACGGTAATGCACAAAACTGATGCTTTATTTCAGTTGGGACACATAGAATATGCTGTCTTTTGCGCCTTTGAAAATAGATAAAACTCTATAATTATCATGATGAGATTCTCATTGTCCTGGATTCCAAGAGAAAAACTCGATATATGTTTAAGAAAGGGTCATCCACTACCAGTTACTATAAAAGAAAATATTTCCTTTTGATTTTTGCAATAAAGTTGAAGTCAGTTTTCTAACATATCTGCAGGCCACTGCCAATTTAGTTCCTCTTAATACACGGAGAGTTGCTGTAAAATTTGACTCTTTCAAGATAGCAAGTCTGGTAAGTAACCTTCATTTTGGCAAGGAAATTTAATCAGCCTGCATTCTATTGTATTTATTAAACAACAAGATGTTTCCTCTTACGTTGTTATCAAGTATCAACAGGCGACACTTACTGCACATTGCTACTCTCATTACCTATCTCTTTGTCTATTGCTTGCTTCAAGAAAATTGACAAAAAATTACATAATAAAATTTGTAAAGCTTTGCTTGTTAACTTATCTTGGATCAATCTTTCTTCTGGCTCGTAGATACCTATAAAGAACCGAGGAAGTGGTCGTGGTGAACTTGAAATCACATACCTGGATGAAGAACTAAGGTAAAGGAAAATAACCAACGGTTTTCACTTATGTCACATATCTTTTTCATGCAACATCATTTGTTACAGGATATCAAGGGGCAACCAAGGAAACCTGTTTATTCTAAGAATGGTGGATCCATCATATAGAGTCCCTCTTTAAGCATGGCTCATGTGGATAGTTATTGTCTCAACTCTCAAGCATCGCTCTTAGAACCATTTCAGTTGGACTTCAGTGTTGGAACTAGTTCTCATGACGCGTACAAGCTTGATCAGATTTCCGATCAACAACAATAAAGATATGCTTCATGGTAAAGCTAAACAACATAGTCCAACTTGCTTCACATTTTACTGTGGTGCTATGATTGACCATTGTAATAGCAAATAAACTCGTTGCTTGTAGTTTGATCAAGGAACTACATCTCTTATGATGCATAATAATAACTAAGTGAATTGGTTTTCAAGTTCATCATATGGATTAATTTAGAACTCTGAGAAATAATCTACAAAGGTTGTAGCAAGGACTATATGTCAAGACATAATTTCAAATTGTTTTAAAGGTGATCAAAAGGATTCGACTATTATAGAACATACATCCGAGAAAGAATGATTAATTTGTATGTTGACCAATTCAAGCTGAGAAATTCAATTCTTCAAACTCAAGATACAACTTTTGTTATTTTTGAGAGAATTATTGTTAGTGAAAATCTTACAAGATAACAAAAAATACAAGATAACAATTGAAAATAAAAATAAAGAAATAAATTTCTTTAGGCTGAGACGTAGATATGTCGTTTTTTTTATGGAGATTCAAGTCCACTACAACAAATGTTTTCACCGGTCCAGCAGTAATCTTCTTTGACTTGTTCTCTCCGGTATGCAACATCCTAATCACAAAATATAACTCAACAACTCTGGACAAGAGTTGAGTTCAAAGTTCTATAAAAAGAACATCTCTCTTTAACTAATAAGAACTCTCTTTATTTTTATTAACTCTTTCACTCTTATTTTTTCGTGTGTGTTATGTGTGTACAAACCAAATGAAGACCACCACTGTTTATACTACAAGAATTCTTTCTAGCAATATATAAGAAGATAATGGGGTGATAAATAAAAAAATAATGGTCTTGAAAGTTACATATGCTGCAAAGTATAATAGAGGAATAAAAAATAAAATTTCAATACGGAGGAGTTTATAGTCGACCATAGTGATGGCAAATGGGCGGATTGAAAATGAGTAATTATTCAATCTGCCCATATTTGATATGAGTAAAAATGAAGTTGAATAATAAATGAGTAAAATACTAATTTATCCATATTTAATGAAGGAATAGTCTTTATTTAATAATTCAACATGAAAAAAATATTTTAGTCTTTTTTAGATGAAATCTATTGAAAATGCTTAAATAAAACTAAATGAAGCATTTTCAATAGATTTCATCTCAAATCTCATTCCTCTAATGATATCTATTAAGCCTACGACAAAATTATGACACTTTTAATAATAAACAAATATTAAAATGCTCAAAAACCAATAATTATCAAGTGAGTATGTTGCACATATATTGATTTTCAAGAGAGTACTCTAGAGTAATATATGTCAAAACATCCAATTAGTAAAAAATGGCACATATCACCATATAAAAAATAAAGAAAATATCATTATTATTACTCTATATTATTAGGTACTTTATCTGTTCACTTTTATTTATTTGTTATGTTATTTTTTAAAAAAATTAATTTAATTAATTTTTAAAATTAAATTATATTATTAATATTTTAAACAAGAAATTTAAATATCGAAAAACAGTTCAAAATATATTATATATTACAATTTTTATATATTAATATGATAAAAAATATATAATAAAATATTAATTAATATATTTATATTTTAACTTTAAAAATGAGTAATTGTTAAACAAGACAAGAAAAAAGAATCTTTGGTTGAAACTCAAATAATCATCGTCTCCAAACTCAACAATGGAGCAAAGAACAAAATCCAAATAGTTTGTTTTGCGCGACAAACATACCAGATCTCCCCCCCCCTGAGACAGTCTCCTCCCCCTTCCCTCCCCCCGCTAGCGTTCGTTGCTTCCCGCCCCCTGGCGTTGGCGCTCCCCCGCGTGGCTTGCGCAGGCCTGGCTATCAACAGAGTTTCATGTTCCAAAAGCTAACAATTTTGCAGAGCAAAGGCAAAAGCACTATACCAAAACAGAGCATATACGTATGGACGAAAGAAATACAAATACATATGAAACATATTACCCATCAAAAATCATCATCTTCTTCTTCTTCTTCTCAACCTAACAAATCAATGGCTGCTTCACTATCTTCCCTTTTCCTCTCAAACCCTCGTCCTTTTCGCCCTCCTATAAACCCTAAATCTAATCCCCATCTCGTTTTTCCACTTCGTACCCTCAATTTCTCCGCTAAACCTAACCCACCCCCTCCGAACTCCAATGCAAAACAACCACCCACCATCAGAGAACCGCCGTTGCCTACTCCGCCCGTGGGGGATGAGAAGAAGTCGTTTGCGGTGGCGACCGGCGAGCTTTTCCTTGGGATTGCTTCACGAGTTTTGAGGCGTGGAAGTAGTTTAGTTAATGGGTGGAATGAGGCGCCGGCTGGTGTGACTATGTTCAAGGATGATGAAGAGAGTGAGTCTTACTTTTTGAAAAGGAGGAAGGAAGGGATAGCCTCGGTGGTTGAGGACCCTGTTCAGCCGGAGGTTGTGTGGGAGCAGACGGAGAAGGATGTGGAAGCTGAGAAGAGCTTGAAAACGGTGACTAGCCCTGGGTTTAGCTTCTCTGCTGCTGGGCTTTTGTTTCCCTATCATCTTGGGGTTGCTAAGCTTCTCATTGAGAAGGGCTATATCAAGGTTTGCCATCCTCTTCATTTACTTTGAGACTACTATGCGCTTTATATTAACTTGGTTCATCTGCTTCCTTGAGAACTTAAAGTTGCTACAGACCGACATTCTGTAGTTTTATTGAGCTTTTCCCCTGATTATTCAAGCATCTTGATTTGCTAACAAGCTTATTGTGCGAGAGGATTACAACTAGTTTGGATGGTTATTACCTATTATATTATGTAGTTAGTTTAAATACAATCCGTTAAATCCATCATTATGTAACGACGAAAAGTTCCACTTTGTGTAAAGATCAATTAAACCACTTGCCTACTGGTGAGAGGGAGGGTCTTGGTTGAATGTTCTTTTTTTGGTTACAAAAGGATTACAAAGATGTCTTTTCACAGTCGACATATTTCTTCTTTCCCAGGAGACAACACCACTAGCTGGTTCGTCTGCTGGTGCAATTGTCTGTGCAGTGGTTGCTTCTGGTGCCAGTATGCAAGAGGCTTTAGATGCTACTAAAATATTAGCTCAAGATTGTCGGCTCAAAGGGACAGCATTTCGCCTTGGGGTAAGTGTCATAACATAATTTCTTAATTGTGCAAGCTATAAAAATCATGCCCATTCATAATTATGTTTACAATTGATAGGATTGATCTCAGTCAAATTCTATGAAACAGATTTAATCTACAAATCATAGTACAACAACGACAACATACCAAGTGTATTCCCACAAGCAGTGCAGCTATAAATAATAGTTTTTTGTAAAAATAGAATAGATCAATTGAAACTTTTTAATGTGTTTGGCTCAATCAAAGTGTATGAATTGGGTATATAAGAGTAAAAAACTTAGAAGTGACAAGTGTGTATCATTTTAATCATGACTTGATTTGTCCACTTAAAATTGCAATCTCTTATATGGAGACAGATTGCAGATTTTCTATCTCACTGAAAATACCTTATGTGGGTAAATGCTTTATTTGTGTCATTGAGATTTTCTAGAGTATTGTTATGGAAGACTGATATTTAGCTTTTTTGGTATTTCAATGTTAAAGCATCTAAAATGTCATTCTGTACCAGGCTGTTCTTAGAGAAGTTCTAGAGAAATTTCTTCCAGATGATGCTCATATTAGATGCAATGGAAGAGTTCGTGGTAAGTGTAGGTGAACTTTGTTCATCCTAGCTGATATTTGAAGCTCTTCCAAAATATAATATGGTTTCTCACTTTCTCTGAGTTGAAAATAATGTAATCATTTCATCCCAGTTGCTGTAACACAGATACTTTGGAGGCCCAGAGGCTTATTGGTTGATCAGTTTGATTCAAAGGAAGATCTTATCAATGCTGTCTTTACTTCTTCGTTTATCCCAGGGTACACTTTCCTTCTGGCTTTATTAGCTTCTCTTTTAGCTCAAGCTTTAATCTAAACCTTCAAAATATCATGAATCACAGATATCTTGCTCCGAGACCAGCCACGTTTTTCAGGAATAACTGTGTATTGATGGGGGGCTGACACTGTTTATGCCGCCGACATCTGCTGCTCAGACGGTAATTTGTTAAGAAATTAGTCAAGTAGTCTGCTGTCATTTGTGGATGCTAGTTGTAGGTTGAATTTGCTATTGTATGTCCTGTGCTTTGAAATAATTTGAAGAGGAAAAGCATTTTATAGTCACTGATTTGCAATTCTAAGAAAAATGCTGCCTCCTGACTTTGACGAGAAGTTCTTAAAAAAAAAAAGAAGAGAGGAAGGCGGGGCTCCGAAAACCATTGTCTGTTCACCTGACTTCACTCTATATTGTAGAGAGTAACACTTACTCAATCCAACAAGATACTCATATGATCCATACATTTATGTATTGACTCAACTCAACCCATCAAGTCATCTGATAAGAGCTGTCAACTGAGGCCTTGTGTGCGGCTCTGGAATTAGTTCGGAGTTGCTAATATACACATTATGATCTACTTCAAATTAGTAGTCTTTCATGTTTAATAAGTTACCTGAAATCAGAATGCATTTTCCCTGTCCTCGTGCTCTTCTAATGTAGCCTAAAACTACTAGCAGCAAATTTGCAAATCTCCCTTGGTTGTTGATTACAACATTTCTTAAGATTTTCTCTGCATGTTTGATATGTAACCTACTTGTCTTTAGTCTTCTGCACAAACTTCATTTCCTTCTTGTTTTTTCCTTTCATTGTCTGTGCCGATACTGTATTTTCCCAGTTTCATCCTGTTGCTTTTCCTCCCTGTTACATTTTCCAGTATCGTGATTTCTTTTTGAAATGGTGGTATTGGGGCCAACTTTTGCAAACATCAACTATTCCACTGGTACTTGCTAGTTGCTACCTCATACAGGCACATGTACCAAGTAACCATACCTCCAAGGTTTAGGCATGGCCCATTTCAATCAGGAAGGTACAACAAACCTTGGGTGCTAACAATTTAAGTTTTTTAGTTGCTAGTTCTACAGTAGAAACATCGGTGAGTTGTCAGGATATTAATTTCTGTTCATATGATTCCTTGGGTTAGTTGATAACTGATTGGTTGTATCCAGGTGCGCATTTGCGCATTTCCAGCCAGTCGTTTGGGATTACAGGGAATTGGGATAAGTCCTGACTGCAACCCTGATAATAGGGCCACTCCTCGCCAGGTACTTGAACATCCTCCAGTAAATTGCCAGATTTTTGTAATGATAGACCAATAACAAGTTGTATCTCCTCTTTTCTTCGGCCATAATATGCAGCTTCTCAATTGGGCACTTGAGCCTGCAGAAGATGATATTCTTGATAAGCTCTTTGAACAAGGTTATGCGGATGCAGCTGTTTGGGCCCAGGAGAACCCAGTTGAGGACTTAATTCGAGATGATGACAGTTCTTCCCTAGGCATCAGTCTTGTACAATAGCTTTGTCATAACATAAGGACTGATTTAGTTCAAGAGTGTATGAGATCTAGATGATAGATAGACGGACGTTGCAATAATCAGCTCTAGGGTACACACTTCAACAATCATGGAGCTGTTGCCTTAACAAGGATCTGGTACTACTGAGGAAGAACGAAGAGGGTCCGAAACTGGTGGTAGGTTAGCAGCAAGGTTTTGTATATAACATTGCAAAGATGTAAATTGTAAAGGAGTCACAGAAAAACAATAAAGAGCACAGGATTTTGGATATGGAGTATTATTGGGGTTCCATTTTGAAGTGAATTGTTGTTGTAAGTAAAATAGTACTACATATTTGTGATAATAATTCTGTAATATCAGCAAGATTTTTACATCATAAGCTCTTAGTTTATTAACCTAATAATTCTGTCCCTATTTTCTGCATTAAAAAACAAAAGAAAAATTGACCAGTTGGAGATGCGGGGTATCGATCCCCGTACCTCTCGCATGCTAAGCGAGCGCTCTACCATCTGAGCTACATCCCCGTATGTTGTTCCAGACTCATTAGTATTATTTAACTTATTACTTTAAAACGTTTAATTTTAAAATTCTTAATTAAATAATTTATAATCATATAAATACTTCTTATTCATTCATAATCACAAATTTTAAAAATCTTTTTAAGCGTCTTTACCCTGCACTATTTAATAGTGTATTTTAAAAGTATATATATATCCATGTGGATCATAAATATTGCATCATTATGAATAGTAATGTGTCCATGTGAGCATATATATACTTTTAAAATACACTATTAAATAGTAAATGAGTAAAAGGTCGTCCATAAAATTTATTCGCTAAAAATTAAAATATTTTTTAAATCTTCATATAAATTGATACGAAAATGTGCTAATAATCTGTTTAACAATCAATGAATAGAAGTGCTTTACGTCTTAAATTCTAACTCTATTTTCTGATAAGAGTTAATACTCAAACAATGATGTGTGCTAAAGATTGGCTCAAAGTGCAATTGAGACCAAAACATTCAAAAAGGTGGAAAGTGAAAGTACACCAAATGAGAACAAAGAAAAATTGATTAAATAACATATACACATGTGAATCATATGGAGGGAGCTGTATTTTTTTTAGTTCATATTCAGTCACATACCAATATCAAACTTGGCATTTTTTTTCCCACCAAACTTGGCATTAAATAGTTCAATTTATTCATCACCAACAAAGGTTATAAATAGCTAAGTAAGAGAAATATCTTTTCCTAAATTATAATTATTTACTGAAAAATTAGTCATTTTGATTAACAGTAAAATTAGTATGAAGAGGTTAAAACATACGTGAGTGAAGGTAATAGTTTATTTTTTAGGAAAAATGGTATATAATAGCCAAACTAATAACCTAAATTAAATGAAGCTAGGGGGGGGGTTTTGATTAATGTGCTCCATAGCAAACGTGGTAAAAATTTGCCAGGCGTCTCTCTCCCAGAAGTCTTCGCTCGCCACTCTCCATTCTCGGCCTCTCTCGCTTTTATACACAGAAGGATAATTTCGTTTTCGTTTTGTATAAAAGCGAGAGAAAAATTGTAGAAAAATTGTATCTACACATGCAAACAATGTATATCTTCGTGTTATATACTTAATATATAATTTACAAACATTTACTGCAAAAGTGCCAGAAGAAAAAAAAGGCAGGAATTATCAATTGCCAGTGAAATATAATTTTTTCTAGCTTTTACAACAGAAGTGTTTATTGTGTTTCTTTTTTGTATAAAGCCAGAAAAAATATAATATCTGCATATACACTTATAATCATGCAATATACATACATTTTAATCGATTCAACTGTATTGCAAAAGCTAATTATACAATTGCAGCGAAATAGGCAGCGAATTATACAATTAGGCAGCGAATTAACACTTGTATATGTTATAGCGAATTATACAGAGTTTTTATGTTTGCTATGGAGCACAAATTATGCAAAGTTTGCTAAGCATACAAATATGAATTTTTGTTGCTAGATGTGAAGTTTGCCCCATATTTTTATTTGCCTATAATATCACGTGCCAATATAGGAATACAATCTACTAGAAGAGAGAAAAAAAATAAGGGTGGAAAAGCCTAAGCTAGCTTTTGGTCATAGATTTTGAAATATTCTTGGCAAATATTATTTGCGTGAAATTTCACCTTATATTTGACTATAGTATATATGGAAGCATATTTCAATTTTTTTAGAAAAATATGATTTATACCCATAATTTTTAAAAACTATAACAACTAACCATAAGTTCGTATTACAAGTTAAGTTCGTATTACAAGTCAATTGAATCTTCATTGCAACAAATAACAAGTCGTATTCATGATACTAAAGAAATGTGATAGTTTGGCGTGAGTGAAACAAGCATCATTACATACATGGTGAAGTAGACAAAGCATATGACTTTGTTACCCTGAGTCGATTGTTCATTATTTTCATCAATAATCATGTCATCACTTTCATATTCACCGAATATTTTATCTCTATTTTGGTGTTCACGTATAAAAAAATTGTGTAATACAACACAAACAATTACTATAGGGGATGTTTTTGTAAAAGATAAAAGTTTGACATAAGATTTCAATTTTTAAAAAATCACAAATAATGAGATCTAACCCAAATACTAGAAAAAAAAACTAGTATTTCAAAATTTGAGATATTTTACCAAAAATATTTGTCAAATAATAGCAAATTATACGAATAAACGCTATTTATCAAAAATTTAAGAGAAGAAGATCAAAAAAATAATGTTTCCTTATTGGGATTTGCTGACGTATTATATTCTCTTAAGAGCTTTTTTTATAGCTCATAAAAATTAAATCAACACGTCAATATAAACAATTGCATATTTAATATTGAAAAACTATTTTATATGTTATTCTCTAATGCTTCATCTAAAGTTTATTGCGACTCAAGATTAATTATGATCTCTCGAGAGTCATTATGAAAGCGTCCAGTTGTAAGATGATACTTTTTCAAACTCTGGATGAAGCTCTTATGATATATATGTCTGATTGTGTAACAATTTTACATAAGCTAGTGCTGAGGCGTATTACTACATACCTAGAGCAACTCCTCCCCATTGTTTTCATATCGTGAAAAACATTCTTGCCGTTATGATTTTACTTAGTGTTACGGTTCAATATATTTTTTTTTTACTAAAGCTCACTTTTTCCCTGATACACATATTTACTCTTAAAAATTTTCAAATTTAGAAACATACTATGATGTTATATACTCCGATTAGCAATAAGTATCATTTTAAAGTTTCATTTATATAATTATTGTCCATTTAAGAAAGCTTTATAACGACTTCTTTTTGCGTAACAGAAATATCTATAAGATTATAGACAAGATTGGAAGTTAAGGGACCAAATTTGAATTTCCGGAACTTGAAGTGTTGAAAGAAGTTATAAATAAGTGTATCTGTAAAATGCATTATTAATTATTTCGACATCAGATCCTCCTAAAACTAAAAATAGAAAGAAAAAGAACCAAACATTTACAGTCTTCTCCCAAAAACACACAGAGAAAAAAAAAATCAAATTCATCGGAGAAAGATGAAAATTGTTGTTGAAAGTTGAAAAAGATGCACAGCAAAGTTGTTGTAGGAGTAGAATTAGTTAGCTCTTCATCAGGTTTTTGTGGAGTCAATCACCGTCTTCATCATCCATTCTTGTTCAAGACTCTTTGCTGCACCAACAATTCATCTTCTTCTTCTTCGTCGTCGGAGCATAAGTTCAGATTTAATCTTGGGGGTGATAGGAAGTGGAAGTTCAAAGATATTGATGCCAGTGAGTTCATTATACCTTTTCTTCAATTTCTTTATTCTTGGTCTTTTCTTGAATTTCTTTAAGTAAAAAAAGAAATTACAATGATTCAAGATTTCAAGATTTCAAGATTCGTTTAGTTAGGTCCAACTTCTTGAGTTTAGTTTGGTTTGGGACTTTCTATGTTTACTTAAGAGTAAGTGGGAGATTCCGAAAACCTATAAAACAGAGCTTTAATATACCCTTTCTTTCAATTTTTTTATTATTGCTCTTTCCATGTACTATAGGGTTTCATGATTTTAAGATTACCATGCATGATTCAAGATTTCAAGATTCTTGTAGTTAGGTCCAACTTCTTAAGTTTAGTTTGGGTTGGGACTTTCTATGTTACTTAAGACTGAGTAGGAGATTCGGAATTCCTATAAAATAGAGCTTTACTTTGCCATATGATATATTATAAACCAACGATTCAATTTATCCACAATAGACTTCAAGAAATAAGATTCAAGATTTATTTCATTGAATCACCGAAGTGGTGTAGAATGAATTGTATTGTTCTTGGTATTGATGGCTTATCCAGTATATGAAATAAATACATATATATGAATGTGCACCTAAGTCTTACTCTTACATAAGTGCCGAATTAGCTAAAACCATCCAGGAAATCGCTTAGAATTTTTTCAAGAGTTTGAATTTGAAAAAGGGGATGAAGGAATGAACTTCTGTATGCAATATAATAATGCTAGAACTACAAGTGCAATGCATAACAAAGAAAGGAAGGTTAGGATGAAAAGGTATAGTTAGATTTTCAAGGATAAGGATTTTGGAGCATATTGTTATCACTGAAGGCTGTGCCCCCCAATTTTGTTCAAGGAAGTGGGAGTTTACCGGTGGATTGGTGGTAACAAAGTCTCCCAATCCCACTTCTTCAATGTAGCAAAACAAGAGCTTCTTACTAAATCATAGTATCAATTAGTTAATGGATGATGAATATTCTCCAAAACATTTGCAAAGCTGAAGTTAGTCACACTTTTAAGCCTGGTCCCACTTGTCTGAGAATACTTTAAAAGTATATTGTGGTTCCTTACAGGTACAGTGCAAGAATCAGTAAATCACTGGCTGTCAAAGACACACAACTTTTGGAATGAAGTCACTTCACCACTGGTAAAAACTGTAAATGATAAAAGAACCAGTTTTCATGATGATACGCAAGATACGGAGGAAGTATTCATGGCTGAACAGACTGTTGATAGCCAAACACCGAATGGCGATCTTTCTGTAGCTGCCATTCTTTCGATTGAGCAATTTAGCAGGTAAGTACATTTTATGGTCTCATATAATTGGAACCACTTATTTCTGTATCAAACTGCTTAATTTTATGTGTCTATCAACCTGCTGTAAATTGTTGTTGGGTTCCTGTGTGTTGTGATGAATATCCTGCCAAAAGGGCAACCCCCAGTAGATTTACGGTAATTTAGGAGATCTTCTCATATCAAGAAGTCCGCCTCTTTATGTCTGCTGAACATGTTGTAGAAAGGTTGGAAAAGTTGGGTGTGTAAAGGGTTTTCTGTATTGAAAAGGTGTGTCACAGGGATTTGGCCTCAAGGTCGGGTAAATTATGTATTCGGACTAGTTTTTGATAAGTCAGGTTCATGATAATTCTCCTGCATTTCAATTTTGGTGAACCATTGATTGGACATGAAATTCAAAATGTTCATTTGACTTGTATATAACAAAAGTGGTAGTTGGTATTAAGGCAACACATGCAATGTTTGTTTAACAGAGAAATCATCATATTAAAGTTTGATTAATTAGTTAAGTGTCCTTAAAGAAGTGCTTAAATTCTTGAAATTTGTGATAGTTTCTAAAAGAGTTAGACATTTATGTCTACGTTGTACTTTAGCAGCTGATATGGGGAGTATGCTCTTCCTGTTTTGGACTAGTCTGGGTCTTGCCTAATAGTATCATGAAGCATATGAAATCTGGTATTATTTGTGGATAGTTGGAAAATCCATCCAAAAGAAACTTGGTTAATGGTGTGCCTTGCTTCTATTTTTTTGGTGCATATGGAATGAAAGAAATTATAGATGTTTGGATGGGATCTGAACTCCTACTCCTGTACTTAAAAAAGTTAAGTGCTTATTGAACTTATTTTGTTGGCTCAATTAGGACCTGATCTGCTTTGAAGTATGAGACTAGCTTTGATATGAGCAGAACAAATATACTTTTCACTGTAATCTTTTGTTGCATTTATGATCTATTTACATGAAATATCCTACTTCATCCCAAAAAATGCGATGGAGGGGAAAAATAATGTTTACCTCTCATCATGTGGCACATTTAAGCACACCCCAAACTTGGGCATCTTATAGAACTACTAGTTAGGAGTGCAAAACTTTTTGATGAGGAGATTTTCGAAGTCTTGTCCTAATCACAATTTTTGGTTTGGTCATTATCCTAAGTAGACATCCAAATACCCCAGTCTATATATACAAAACAATGATGATAAAAAGAGTTGTAAAGGAATAAGAGAGACTTAAAATCATGGAATGTGGAGGGTGGCTGTGTACTCTCTTGAAATTCATACATAGTTAACTAATAAGAGAACAAAACAAAAGTAGAGGATTCACATAGGCAATACCGACTAGTTGAGATAAGGGTTTGTTCAGTGTTGGTACATTTATATTTGGTTTGGTGCCGGTCAGGAGTTTGTTTAGTTTGACTAGAGATTAATATGTCTGTTTAGGGATGAGTTATGTTCAGAGAACCTTTAGTTTTAGAAACCCTTTTTACTTTTATGACTGAGAAATCTATCTGAGGCCAATCGTTTAGGACCAAACACAACCTTGGGAACTTGGGGATAATGGGCTCACTCGTTTCAATTTTTGGAAGACCCTTAATTGCTGTCCTAAAATAAACTTAGTGGTATTAGAATGAAATGTGCCTGAAATGACACACCGGTGGATAAGAGGATTCATGAATCTGACTAGCTAGGGTGGATTGAAAGTAGTTGTTATTGCTATTGTATTGAGGGTAGAAATGTTGTGTGGATAGTTTGATTGGTTTAAAGAAGAAGTCTTATAAACTTAAAATAATTGATCATGATATTGTGAAACATGTGTTTTAATATTCTTGGAGTTAGGCGATGAAAAAGTCTCTTGACATTTTTTGCACATCCTTGTCCTTGCAGCCTCTGCTCCATTTAGGTAGTTCTTCTTGCAATTGGGTGTTAAAATTGTGGACGTAAGCTTACCAATGTTTCTATGTGCAGTTCACTTCTATGCCCAACAAACCAATGATGAGTAAATATATGTTGTTGAAATTGAAATGTCTTGTAGATGACATATGATAGATGTGCAGGATGAACGGATTGACTGGGCAGAAAATGCAGAAGATATTCAAAGCACTTGTTCCTGAATCTGTTCATAGTGATGCTCGCAATTTGGTTGAATACTGCTGCTTTAGGTTTCTGTCAAAGGATACTTCTGTCCTTCATCCTTGCCTGAAGGTTTGCTGGCTTACCTATGTGTTTCCTTTCAGTCTTTCATCAGTTTTTTTCTTAAGACCATAACGTGTATTCTTTCCGTGAGTGTGAAACTGAAGTTTTTTGAGAAGAGCTCTTAGTTTCTGCTTGGTGCTATATCCCACCACCCCTCATCCGATTATGGGAGAGACCATTTTCACCATTTATTAGCTTCTGAGTATCAGAAAGAGTTTCTTGTATAATTGAGCCCTATTCCTCAAGTGGTCTCTGCTTGTTGATGATCTACAGAAGACAAACCCTAGCTGAAGAATAGAACATGTAACTCTTAGATGAGTTGAAGTACCTTGTGAGTTGTGATCCAGTTAAACTGTTTTATTCTACTTTTGGTTTCAATTTATAGAAGTGAACTCAGTATCTTTTCTGATAGTTTTTTTTCTTTCAATATCTAGCTTGATACTGTCTTTTATGATGAAGAACAAAAATTTTCTATTCCGTCGATTCAGCACAATCTGAAAGTTGCAGTTGGATCAGTAAATATTGGTTTAAACCTTTTAGATTGTGGAAGAAAAGAAGTAAAACACTGATAGCATCCTTGAAATCTCTCCTAGGTCCTGTAGGAATAGGAAGGTTCCAGTTAGTTTTTCTTTCCATGCTTGAAATTTCTCTTTAATTATTAACTCAATATTTTCAGATAGGGATGAGTTGTAAAAGATAAGATTTATCTCTACTCACTCATTAATATATTTAGATGTGATTTCAGGAACCTGCATTCCAGAGACTGATTTTCGTAACTATGCTTGCGTGGGAGCAACCATACAGGAGTAGAGGAGACTCTCGAGTTAAATTTGCAGAGAAGCATTCTCTCCAGGTTCTTTTTTAGCTCTATAGATCTCGTAATAAATGATATTGCATATGACATGGGCCACTTTAAGGGTAGGTTATTGTCTTTAGGCTGTTAGTGTCAAGCTGTTAATCTAACTGTAGATGCATTTTCAAAGACAGCTGATGGATAAATAAGATGCAATCACTCACAGTTTTGTGGCATCTTATATCACTCTTCTGATGATCTGCCAAAGAAGAAAACTTTCTGGTGATTTATATGCGCTAGAACTAATAAGGTCAATTGGTATCATCTTTTCAACCTCTAATCATTGTGCCTCTGCCAAGAATCGGCATATATTCTGTCTTTTCTTTCTCTTTTTTGCCTTTTTTTTTCCAGTTTGTACTTGTGGTGTGGAAGGAGGGTAGGTTATTCTTTATATGCCAACCTTCTCTATTCCTTTCAATGGTTTGTTTATTCAGTCTAAGTTGCTCGGACTCAGGTGCGGCTGTCCGATACGGGTGCGTACTAGAGGTCGGATCCTTCATGATCTAATTTTTAAGATTCGGGGATATGAATCCATGTATGGATATGGGTGCAGGGAATCGCCTAAATGTAATTAAAATATCTGAAATAGAGTTATAAAACCTTAATGATGAGATATTATATGGAGAACTTGAGGAGAATCTTCGAAGAAGATTAAAGGAAAATGAGTGACACAGAAATTTCTATATAAAAGGTATTCCATTTTTTTAGTTTCACTTTAACTTTTGTATTGATTATAGAAATCATTAAAACTGTCCAACTTTCTCCATCGATTTTGGTCAAAGTACCCAAAATCGGTTGACCAAATCGGACACGGATCCCACACTGACACCACACCCATGTCGTGTTGACACGGGTGCGGCACTAAAAGGGAAGACTTCGGGCAACTTAGATTTCAGTAAAGGTGCCTATTATATCTGATCAATTAAGCTGAGGTTTGCTGGTGGTGCTCCCTGGGTTTCTAACTTGGATTTGATAGATTGGGACACTGTCAACAATATGTTCTTTTGAGCAGGATAGATGGATAAAAGGTCTTTTTTTCCCTCTGTGCAGTCAGATCAAACTGAATTGTTGAAGTTCTAACAAACTTCCCACTAAACAGAGTATAATTTTTGGAGGCTGCTTATCGTTTTCTCAGAACAATCTCAAACATTTAAACTTACGACTGAAACAGTGAATAGTTTATGGGTGAATGTGCTGTAAAACGGCGGATGATAAAATGCCTTTGCTGTGATAATACTGCATTTTAGGGGTGAATAGACTGGAAATGCTTCACACAGTATTAAATATGAAAGTGAAGATGTAGTTGCTAGATTCACTTCTATCTCGTCACTTTTTGGGCTGGTGTAAGGACCTTGCATTATGTACAGGCTAGTTCTTTCTAAACTTTTGTATCGTTGGATATATAGGGTGGACGCCCTTAGGTGGCAATATCAATAACAATTATATATATGTAATTATAAAATTTACAAAAGAAATTGCTGAGAGTGAAGAAGATTTAGGAAAGGAGAGGCTGGTGGTGGATGCTGTGAGGAGCAAAATACTTTTGTTCTCAGTCATAGCAGACCTCACTTTTGTTTCCCATGTATACTAATTTGCTTGCATGACTATCAAAATAAAAAGTTCTCCCTAATCTGCTAGGATATTAATATTTGCAAGCTTGGAAAAGTGGTTTCTCCATTATTCATATGTTATATTTGTTCTTAACTATGCGTTTCATGATTATACTTCATTGAGTAGTTCTTACTATGAACACAAATAGTTGAGTCAAACCTAAATGTATCTGTTTCTGCTGAAGCTGAAGAGGAGACTAGTAGGAGAAGAGGCTTTTGTTCGAATTGCTCCTGCTGTTGCTGGTATAGCTGATTGGACAACAGCACACAACCTTTTCAAAGCTCTTGCTGGTAATGATCGAGGCATCGCATTTTCCTCATGGTCCACATACATATGTGAACTTCTCAAGTAAGCATCCTCTCTTTTGAGTACTGAAGTTTCTTCTAGTATGTTCTGTACATGTCATTGCACAATTCAAATTTATGGTCAATTCTCAGCTCACATACACAAGATATATCATAATTGATAAAGAATATGTAGTTTACTAATTTGTCAAATCCAATGTCGTAGTAGGATTTCCTGACAATGCATACTCCTATTGGCTTTTGCTTCCTGAAATTTAAATTGTTACAATCCCATAAGAATTTGTTGTACTACCGAGAAATATATATATATATATATATTTTTTAAATAAAATATTAAATCCATGTAAAAGAATATGCTAGAAAATTATTCCACTTGACTATGAGAAGTGAGTTGTGTTTTTGCTTTCTTTGAGCTGAGGGTTTTTCTGGAACAACCTCTCTACCTTACAAGGTAAGAGTAAGGTCTGCGTACGCTTTACACTCTCCATACCCCACTTGTGGGACTATATTGGATATGTAGCTGTTGACTATGAGAAGTAAACTTTATCACATAGAACTGAATAGGGAAAGTATTTAGCATTCACACGAATACAAAGCTTCTGAATATTTCTTTCATTTTCTTAACACTCTAGTTGTTTTTTGTATGATGATGACATCAGTTGAACTTAAATGGAGATATATGGTCCTCACTCGACTTGTTTGGGGCTGAGGCATAGTAGTTCTTGTTGTCTTAACATTCTAGTTGCTTGGGTTTATTAGTATTTAGAGTAGTTCTATCCTTTTCAGTAATTGGGGGAAAATTTACTATCAATTTTGATTTCTATTTATGATGAGAATCTTAACTAAGCCTGAAATCTGGAAGTCACGATAAATTTTCTGATATTTCTTTTCTTATTTTAGAGTGCATGAAGGAAGGAAATCGTACCAGTTTCAAGATATCTCCCAGCTCCGTAACGAGAGAATCTTGTGCATTGCTTCTGGTGGAAAACACCCTGTTCTTAAATGGGAGAATAATATGGCATGGCCAGGAAAACTTATTTTGACTGATAGGGCCCTTTACTTTGAGGTACTCCTTAATAATTATATACGTCCAAAGAACCGTGTGAAGGTCTCATGAGATGTCCTAACCATCACTGTTGATAGAAATGTCTTTCTTGTCTTGCAATTTCATCATTCTTGAATGGGTAAGGGGTATGCGGTAGTTGGTAAGGGGGGGTCCTTTGGTAAGGTGTGAAAATTGAGGCAAATGATATGATATTTGTTTTGATGGGGCTAGCTGACCGTTTGCACTTCGGCGGGGGTACTGTATAGTGGGGTGAGGTACGGGGGGGGTCGGCTTCTTGTGTCTTGCAGGCAGTTGGGTTTAACGGGAAAGAAACTCTCACGAGTGGATCTTCCGAGAAGGTTCACACATAAAGAGAACAAGAGTTGGGCCTCTGGGCTTTGACTTTTTAGATTCTGCTGTATCTGTCACTTCAGGGCCTCAGTGAGTAAGCTTCTCCAACCAATCTCATGTGGACTATTTCCTTTCGGTTTTACAATGGAAAGAACTTTTGTTGGCATCTCCCAAGCCTTAAGTAGAGCCTCAAATTAGGCCCACAACTTCATGAAAGTACATACATTTAATAGCCACCTGTCAATTGTTTTAGGTTCTTAAAAATCATAGATATACGAAGTTCCATCCTTTGAACAAATAGCTTTCCAAAAGTTACTGCTCACTTTTGCTTTTCTTTCTGTTTTATCACATCTAGTATAGACCATTGTCATTATCTGGTAGGACAAAAAAAGGGATTGCCTGTGTCAACCTTTTTTTTATGAAGAAATTCTATATGATAGGCATCAAGAAGGTGCAATAAGTACAAAACGGGAAGGAGAAATCCAAAATCCAACAAGTTAATAGGGCAATCTACAGGGGCAAAATTCTGCCAACTAAATAACCATAAAAAGAGATCTAGCTTTAGAAGTGTGGCAAGGAGTTGCAACTGCCTGTTTTATCATTTGATATATTGTATATAGCCATAATAAACAAAAATGTCTTATTAAGCAACTAAACAAATTATAAGAAAACTAGGAAACTAAAATATGGTAAGAGTTGGCCGGTTAGGCTATTATGAACCATCGTTCGGCCCATTTTTCCCCAACCCATTTCAGCCAAAGTAACATTTGTGGGGGTTAATTATCCACCCATTTGACACCCCTAATCCTAACTTCGAGTTTTACATATCCATTTCAGCCAATCTTAAAAGGAAGTATGGTAACTAATCACCAAAGTTATCATATCACTAACTAGTAATTTGCACCTGATCTGAGTCGTTATATCTCTCGATTTATCTTATTAGGTACTTTGTCAAATTCAATTTGGCCATATGTATAGAAATCTTCCAAGTTTCTTCATCATCCCAATTAATAGGCAAATTTCATGTTTTCATTGGAGTCTACATTTTGCATGTTAGACGTGTTGATCCAAAAATCGTTTGTCCTTTCTCATGTTTGTAGTTGACTATGCAGGTCCTCTGACTGGAAGTGAAGTTTCATAAAATTTCTGTTCTATTCGTTTATTTTGCTTCTGTAGCTTTTTTTAGATGTCAAGTTCTCTCTGCAAAATCCTTTTGGAGAGCAAGTTATCATTTAATTTATGTGCTTTTATTTGATTTTTCTTGTGTTACATTTTTTTGATTAAGAATGGGATATATGAAATATCCAGCTTTTTAATTTTAGCTGATAAAAAATTCGTGTTGTTTTATTATGTTCTAATTTGTTGTACTCATATCAGGTCGGATACTTGGGTATTAGAATTTGTCGACTTTGGAGGAGAAATGAGACGGGATGTGTGGTATGCATGCATCAGTGAAGTAATTGCTTTATACAAGTTCATACGAGAATTTGGTCCCGAGGAAGGTGATCCATCCGTATACAATGTCTATGGTTCCCAGAAAGGGAAGGCACGAGCAATTTCGTATGCCACCAATGCTGTTAAGAGACTTCAGGCTCTTCAATACGCTCGAAAGCTCTTGGAGGAGCCAACTAAATTGGTTCAGTTCTCATATTTGTACAATGCACCTTATGGTGACGTCGTTTTACAAACTCTAGCAGTTAATTGTTGGGGTGGACCATTGATTGCAAAAATAACTGATCAAGATTATCAATCAGGGGGATCACCTGGATCCACAAATGATACAACAGAAAGTAGTAGTTATGTGTTTGACATAGATGGAAGTGTGTACCTGCAGAAGTGGATGAAGTCTCCATCATGGGCTTCTAGTGCTTCACTTGCTTTCTGGAAGAACCCCCGATCGAAACGGGGAATAGTTTTCAGTAAAAGTCTTGTTGTCGCTGATATAAATTTGATGGAAAAAGCAGCATTGATTTGTAGAGATAAATATCAAGTAGTAGAGAAAACGCAAGCCACAATTGACGCAGCAATGATTGAAGGGATACCTAGTAACATTGACCTTTTTAAGGTTATCTTGTCCCTTTCCTTTTCTGCTGTTTCTGTCTGCAATTTTTTCTGATTTTTGGATTAATTAATTGGCATTTATGCATCCCGTAACTCCAGAATAATTTAACATTTTTTGTAAAAATGGATCATGCGTTTTAAATATTTAAATTCTCGGTTGTAGTTAGGGCAATAAGCATGTTATATTTCTTAAAGATATGTTATTCTGATAGGACTTGCACTAATATTAGAAATTTTTGAAAAAATAGAAATACAAAGAAATTTAACTAATGTGTGATAGGAACTTATAATATTCTTCAATGTAAGCTCAGACTTGGTTTAGAATATGCTACTTTGTTGCCCAGAGTTTAGTGTTGAAAGGAATTTCATTCTTTGTGATCCATCTAAGTCCTTATTTTGCTTATTGTCCTGTAAAGGTACCTGCAATAAGCATCAAGAATCTTTTAAGTATAAACATGCCTTGCAGTACTTGTTTTCTTTTTGTATAAAAATCATCAGTTGTTGCTTAGGATAACTTTAGACTTTTGCTATTTATTTTTGTGCAAGATAGACAGAAATGTTGATACTATCTTGTGATCGGCAAAATTATAGAAGCCTCACCATACCTAAAGGCATGACCTAGCAGTCGATGGAGTTAGAACAAAGACCGAAGGGGGTCAGGGTTCAAATTTCGTAGAGAGAAAAGAAGTTGGGTACTTTCCATTGTTTAAGTCTTGGTGGACAGAGTTACCCTACCTGTATTATGGGAAGATACAATTAGCCAGTAAAATAATGAAGGTGCTATTGTTACTGTTTCATGGACGATGTGCTTATGGGGCTTAAAATCAGGCAGCTTTTCTTCTTTCTTTTCCTTAGAACTGAAATTTCAAGGAATTTCTTCACTTGGATTGAGTGTTAGTCCTGTTTTAAGACATGGCGATACAAAATCTAGCCAGGTTTTACTTTTCCCTTCAAGAAGAAAAGAGGGTAAAAGTTCAACCGTAATTTGGAAAAGGAAAAAGACCAACCATGATTCGCTTAAAAGAAAAGAAAACAACCTTAAGAGCATGTTCTATGAATTGGAAGGTATAAATCAATGGTCTTAAATTGTGGATATTTTGAGCCTCAACCAGCCTAGATGAATTTGACTCTCTCATAATTGGCTTATGGCCTGGGAGGCCGTACTGTTTGTTAATACTTGACTATAAGACTACTATTGGAACATTTTCCTTTTAAAATAGGAATAATTATCATTACTACAGTCATCTGTCATTTTACATAGTGACGATTTGGAAGAAAACTGGACCAGAGCTTATGTGAAAGGGGTGTGGCACTGTATTCTTTATCTATTGAGAATATTAAAACTACTAATGATATTGTTTTTTCGTTTCTTTCTTGAAAGAAGTTGGCTAGAACATCTTGTTATGTTCTCTGGGTTTACAATTTCAGCCTTGTTGTATGTTGTCTGTGTTTTTCTAATTCTAGAAGTTTATTCTTTTATCAGTAATATTGAATTTTAATTTTCTTCCCTTTTATTGGCAGGAACTTGTGTTTCCTTTAACAGTTGTGGTAAAAAACTTTGAGAAACTTAGGCATTGGGAGGATCCCCTATTAACTGCCTCTTCTCTTGCACTCGTATATACGATTATATTCAGGTAGAGTGCATTGGTATTGGCCATCAGTATCTGGTTTGCCTGTACACCTATAAAATGTTTACTGAGCATTTTATAGAATACGTATATGACCTCTCAAGTCCAAATGAATATATTTGTCTCTGGAGAAAACTTCTTGTGAATGAAAATTTCATTAATGATCTTCATGATTTTTGTCTATTCTGGAACCATATGAACTTGCGATCTCCTGGGCTTGTTGCTATCTTGCAGGCAACTTTTATGTTAGATTTATGCTAATTAAAGGGACTGTTTAAGTTACCATTCTAAATGTCCCAAATGATTTTTACAGTTTTGTCATCTAAAAACCAGCTTCTGAAAACCATGTACATATACAATTTTGAAGATTGAAGAGTTCCTTTTGCAGGCTGCGGAGGTTCATGATTGCTACATTGTGTTGTACTCTTAAATTTTTGCCCATCCGTGTGCATTTGGAAAAATATTACATTGTATAAGTTTCAAATAGTGTGTTGTTTTAGAGGATTATGTACAATGTTCAAGAACCTGACTAAACTGTTTATATTTATGATATCTTCACTTACCATTTCAAAATAAAAAGAAGGATAATGTACAATGTCCTGTGAGTGTGGCACATGAATATACATACATGATAGGAATGGATCATGGTAATTTGGTGCTGACTCTTTAATTAGTTACTTCTGTTTTTGAGCATGCTCCGGAAGTTATTCTTTGTGTGGTTAGTTATCTGTCTTAATTACATTGAGTTTCTTGACACTCGGTATTCTGGGATCAGGAATATGCTATCTTATATATTACCAGCAATGTTGATGGGCTTGGCTGCTGGTATGTTATTACTTAAGGGGCTCAAGGAACAAGGCCGCCTTGGAAGATATTTTGGAAAAGTAACCATACGTGATCAACCACCATCAAATACTTTACAGAAAATTATTGCAGTTAAAGAGGCTTTGCGTGAAGTTGAGAAGTATATGCAGAGCTTGAATGTGTCGCTGCTCAAGATTCGAGCAATTATTCTTGCTGGTCAACCTCAGGTACCTCCAATTTAACCTAGATTACAACGAAAACAGGTCTCTTTCTCTTTCAGTGGCCAAAGGAAGATCTGAACAATATTGCCACTGAGATGTGTGCTACCGACATGCATGCTAAGAATAGCTTAGGAGTGTAAACTTCTTAATAGCCCCAGCAAGAGTACATGTCTTTAATTATTTGATTCATGATAGCTACTTTGAAAAGATATTAGAACAAGTTAAGTAGATAAATTAGTTGTCGAGGTGTTCACTCAACCGTTACCTAACGAAACAAAAATCTTTGACTCTTTTCTGTGTATTTAGAATACTAATCAGTGTATACTTGAACTCTTAAAGTTTCTTTTTGCTTTAAAACCATTTCATTCTTGATGGGCATTAGTGAAAATACAGGCTGTGCCCTTGTCCAGCTCCACACATCTTCACAAGAACCTTCCTCATCCCGAACCACTTGCTGCTCTATCCCTAGTGCTGACTACTCACAACTCTAATCACTCTAATTCAATGCCGATAATCCTCTCGCCGCATCCCCCCTCCTTACCCTCATTCTTTGACTATAAAGAGAAGCTATTAAGTTATGAACCCAAAATATAAACTTTTTCTGAAAACAAAAAAGAAGGATCTGTCCTTGTACATTTATTTTTATCTTAAATATTTGACTAGAAATGCAAGTAAGAAAGAATTGAATGTTTGAACTTGGTATATGAGGGACCAAAATTGAGATTTTGCTCTATAATTTAAATTGAATCTTTTTTCGTGAGGGACCAAAAGTTACCTCCTTTTATATAAGGAGAGTTGATATGATGTGTTGCCTTTTCCACTATAGTAGCACTAGACTTGGGCCTTATCTCCTTAGAAACTTCTTTGGGTCAAATTCCTGCTCTCTTACCCTGGTTTCGAACTTCATCACAATGGAGATCATGAACACTCAAAAAGTCCCTGAGCCCCTAATGTGAACCACATCTAACAATTAGTAATAGCTCTTTTATTATTTTCTGTTATGTTGGATCTCTTTTAATTGTTTAGGGGCTCAGTTGTGCATGTTTTGAGTTTGATGAGATTATGTCCAAATCATTTCTCTCTGTGTGTATGGTATGGTCTACTCTGAGCAATTATTTTAGGGGCTCAATTAATTCTTAATGCTTACTCTACTTTTCATGCTTGCACCTCAGAGTTGTAGTGTTAATTTTTATCTAACACTCCATATCTGTTTTTTACTTAATTGAGTTAATTTTCATAATCTCCGTCAGATTACTATGGAAGTCGCTCTGGCTCTACTATTTGGTGCAACCATTCTCTTAATTGTTCCATTCAAGTACATAGCTGCTTTCCTGATTTCTGATGCATTCACCCGAGAACTCACGTTTCGAAGGCAAATGGTTTTGAGATTCATGAGCTTTCTTAAGGAGCGATGGGAAACAGTGCCTGCCACCCCAGTTGTTGTACTACCATTCGAGGAAGATGAGTCCGATGCACCAAACCAAAGAAAGTTGTCCAGCAATGACGTAGTAAAACCAGAGAAACAGTTAAAGCAGTAGGTTATTGTAAATCTTCTTTTAGGTAACTTTCTTTTCTTTTTTACCTTTTTTCTTTATAGTAGGTGGTTACAGCTGGTGTGACGGTTCTAAGATTGAAGCAGAAACTGTTTTTTGCCCTTAAAAACAGTATATCATTTGGGTGGGATTTCGTAGTTTAGCCTCCTTGGAACATGCATGATAAAAATGTGATTGATTTTATATGATAAATATTATATATCCGTCTAATAGTTTCTCTTGGGGGGTTTTAATCCATGCATGATATCAAGAAAAATAGATAAAAATTCCTGACTGCTATTTAGTGTTGGCAATAGGTATCTCCTGCTAAGGAGGAAGAGCATAAGAGTGTCTTGTTTTCGTCAATGGCCCTTTTAAGATTCGTTGGCTGAAGATGGCCTTTTTAGAAGTTGTTACCGTAGAAGCCACTTCTTTCCTGTAATCTCAGTACCTCTTCCTTTTTCTTTGTGGTGGTGGTGGGGGTGTAGGGAGTTGCTGGAATTTTATCACCTTCAAAGCATAAAAGAACAATATTCCAGATATACAGTTTTGCTCTGAGAATTTGAAGCTTATGCATTTTGTGTAAATGGCCAAATTTTGATGTTTTCACACTAGTGAACAAAATTTCAAAAGACAAGAAAAGGCAATCAAAATCCTATATGAATGAGAAAAGTAAATGTAGTTGCCAACAGGTGCTCAAAAAGATGAGAATCTGTACAATGTTCTGTCAAAACATCAATCCTCCAAGACTTATCACTGTTGTCAATCCAACCATCAGTATATCTCTTGTTTTAAAGAGTGAATTCAATCCATATGCTCCATTACAAGTCACATTCTTGCCATGATTTGTGCACTGTGTCTGGTTCTGGTTCCTGTTATCCAACACATAGAATCTTAAATCAGCAAAAGGACATCCAAGTGTGTAAAATACTCGATGATTTCTTCGTTTTATCCAAGGTTTGTTGGACAGAGTTATCCTATACTTGTACTGGTGGAATTAGTCAGAGTGCGAGCTAAAATTGAGCAATTGAGAAGGATTAGAGTTGTTTACCTTGAAGAACAAAATGACACAAGATAGTCAGTAGAAGAGCAAGTGATGATACTAGTTGGATCATCAAAGGCAAAGCTATAAGCCACAGGGCATGCTGTTTTGAAAATCCTTGAATAGTTTGTAGGCAAACATGAAATTGGACTACTAAATGTACCCCTACAGCAATATTCATCGGTGTCAAAGACGTTACATGCGCTCCGGCAGGCGATCGTCTTGCCGTCCGACTTGAGAGCTAGCTCAGAAGGGCAATTTGGTCTGAGATCACTGTCACAGCCTACAGAACTGCAGTTTCCTTTGCCATTTACAGGTTTTACTACTATAGGCAAGTTGAACCCATCCACAAGGCTAACATCGTAAAAATCAGTATCCCCAAGGGTAAATTCGGCAATTGAAGCTGGAGGTTGACCCGGTTCCCGACATTTTAAGCCGGTCCCACACCTACCGGTCTGGCACGTACCGTTACCATTCTTGTCAAAGTCACACCCGGTTCGACCCCATATGCGGCCACTCCACCCAGCCGGAGCGGTAAAGACAGCAGACTCGCCTTGTTTCAGCTCATAACCATCTCCACTGAAATTGTTCTTAGGTGTAATTCCAGGCCATACTGTCTCTGCACAGTAGTTTATAATGGTAATATTCGTACATTCGGACAATTTTATCCCTGTCACACTAAATTGTGTTACTATACGGAAAAAAAAAATCAACATTGTGAGAGAAAATAAATAAGAAAAACTACATTACCACACCTACTTCATTAGAAAGCAAGCGAAAGAAGGAGAGTATATTGTGTTACTTACCTAAGGCAATAGCAAACAAGAGAAACCAAACATTGGTAAATGAAGTAAAGTGAGAAGCCATGAATACGCAACACTAGTAATTCTGAGTTTGTGAGTTAAAGAAGAAGTGAAAGACAAGTGAATATATATATGTATATCAAGTTAGAGAAGAATACGTGCAGAAGAGAGTCATGAACATTTAGAGGAATAAGGCTTCCTTTCTTCTTCCTTAAATCAAACGATTCCTTACCTCCGACCATTTTTTTTCCTACTGAAGTGTTCCTTACAATTGTCTCTTAGTACTATTTATATGCTTTTATCCAACATACTATATATAAAAAACTTAAAAAAAAAAGTGGGGGGGGGGGTGGGGGGGGGGTATGAATCGGTGCATGGCTTAAATTTTCTTTATTTATACAATGTATTACGAGGGAAGCTGAATACCATTAAAAATATAATAAATAAAGTGTTAGACAAAAAGGTGAATTTTGCTCAATCTATTTCCATTCATTCAACAAAATAATGATGTTACAAGCAAATTCAACTACTCTGAAATGATTAATAGCTGATACTGGCTTGCGATCCTTCGATCTTTGATTCGAGTTTTGGAGATAAAGAAATGTTTGGTAAGAAGTATTTTTTCTCTTTTAATCGGGAAGTCATGTTGTATGTATCGAATGATACGTCAAATTGACCCATTCCTTTTCAGCAATAACGAAAGCTTAGTGCACAGGCAAATCACGACAGCTTAACATCTTTCCTCTTCTTTGCATAATTTTTGGAATGAAAATCAAGGAAGAGTGCCAAAAGGGAAGCATTGAAAACAGCATTGAAGCACCATCCATGGATCCCGGAGCAACCCGACCCGGTAAAGTGATAATACAGCATCAAACCCGAAATCAGGAAACTGAAAACGAACTGTACAATTTGACAATTCGTTACCAATCTCTTCCACCATGGACGAAATCCCAAGGTACACAGAAAGTAGTAAGCGTACATTAGCACATGAACCGAAGCATTGGTAACAAGCGCCACCGGAAACAGAGTCTGGGAGGAAGAAAGCCACATATAACACATTACAACCACCACCGCGTGGTGGTACACATGGAGGAACGACAGCCGTCTAGATCTAGACCCGCTGAGAATTATCAAAAGGGTATCTAGAAATTCAACCATCTTGGAGAAATAGAAGATGTAAGCCCAGAAGAATACGGGTCCACGTGGGGGAGTGTGATTAGCCGGGAAGCAAATGACCCAAGTCCAATCATTATGGGGCATTTGGTGGAAGGCGGAGAGGGAGCATCCGACGGCCATGATTAGTGAGAGAAGGAAGAGGAAGAGGTTGTGGACGGCGGAGATGAAGCGGAGGGAGGCAGGGGAGAGTGTAGGGAGAAGAGGGAAATAGTGGAAAGAGAAAGTGAGCGCGAGGTAAGTGAGGACAGTGAGAGCTAGGAAAAGAAGTGAAGAACCGAATGTGGAGTTTTGATTCCATTCGAAATTGGTGATGATTGGATGATTGACGAGCCAGTATTCAAGAGTTTCCATTTCTGAATCCGTACGCCGGCGGCAACAATGGAGGTTTATCTTAATCTGTTTGAGATGATAAAGAATAGTCAATTATGACTTGGCATCTATAGAAACACGTCATCCCTTCGGATTGATGTTTTTTATTATTTGCTCACTTTTACTATTGCATTACTTTACAATAGTACAATTTTACTATTTAACAAAATAATTATTGGTATTAATATTTTTATCAAACTATCTCATTAAAATGGTGTCTTCAAAACAAAATATACAATGTTGAGGTTAAATCATGAAAGAATTTTAATTTTTCTTTTTAGTATTTTAAAGGTGACGAATAAAAATAAAATTTATTTTAGAAATAAATGACAAATAAAAGTGAATCGAAGAAGTAATAAATAAGTAAAAGTGACAATACTATTCATTTGACTTTAAGATCAATATTTCTATCTTATATAAACTTTTTACTTAAATTATGATAAATAAATAAATTAAAGTTTCAGAAAGAGGTTAATTGGATTGCTATCTCTTTTTATAAAATACACTAGGTACTAGGATAATTCGAGTAGAAAATAATTTCTACCTCTCAATATATGAGTAAAGTTAATGTATAATTTATACTCCTTACACTAGATATGTTGTCGTTGAATTCAGAATAGTTATACTAAAAAGAGAAAAGGAAACAGAAGGCTCACATTCATTGGTGGAAAAAATATGAAGGCTGTTTATTTGAATATTAAACAGAATAATAACAATAAATACCAACTTCTTGGCAAAACATGCAAACCAGTTGCACACTTTTATGAACATAGATAGATAGAGTTACCAATTTGTACATGGTTGGAATAGGAAAAGCATAAACAGAAAATGACCTAAGTTCTTATCCCCTAGATCAATACTCAGGCAAGTTGATCCCTGCTCAACAATAAAAGAAAACATGATCCTCATAGAATACCGAAGGAAAACAGTTAAAAGATAAAGAGTAGCCATGAAACTATAAGCATATGAAGATAACAAGATTGATCAGCAATGTACCTACCACCTAGCCACTGCAAACTTCAAATTTTAGATCTTTATACTCATTTTACTAAAATCCAGTAAGGAATGAGGAGAATAAACGAGAAGCAGCTTCTGCAGCATCCAAATAAAAATCACCTCCTCATGTACGTGGATCCAATGATCATGATTCAAACCTGCATCTCAGCTTTCTTTACTTGCCAATTGGTGCTTTACACCAAAACTCCTCATCCAAGGCTTGGGTTTGGAAAAATTGAGCAGTATACAGTACTATTATCAACTACTTAGGCTCAGCTTGCTACCTTTTTCCTGACTATTCTTTTTCTTCGAGCCTTAGGAGCTGATGTTTCACCCTCAGTCGTTGAGCCACCCTGACCTTGTTTGATACCCAAAAGCCCGAGCCCTGAAACAATGGAATTCTTGGATATGAACCATTTTGAAGATGACTGCTCAACCCCTCCTTCAGTAGGCCTACTGTATGCCTTCAAGACATCATCTGAATGAGCCAGTGGATCCACCTCCACACCAAGCCAAGCTAATCTTGATGTCTCTCCCACTTGAACATTCAATGCTCTGCATACAATGAAATATTAGAGAACTGGAAAAGATCAAATCAATAAACACCAGTATGATTACTAGACCAATGATATTCAATAATATTTCCCAACCACCAATCAAAGAAATTGCATATAATTTCACCTAATCTTGGGATGCAGGTGGTAAAATTCTTCTACAAAGATAAAAAGTGTCCTTACAGACCCACAAACAATATGAAAACCTGTGCAGTCATTAAGTACTGAAGCCGAAGAATTCAAAAGATACAATAGACCTGACAGAAGAGTGAGTAATAACAGAAATAGGAAAACATAACCAACTTTTACTGATTGTAGAAAAAGAGGAAAGGGAAATTGAAACCAAAAAAAGAAAAACTAATTTGCCTGAGTAAACTACTGTGCAGCTAAGCATCTACTATGCAGCTAAATACCTCATGGCAGTGCTGAAGACGAGAGCCACCCCAATAACATCAAAGTAGTTAAAAACAGCTCTGTCAAATCCATTCAACAGCTGATAACGCAGGTTTGCATATACACCAAGGAAGGCCCCATAACCAAGTGCATTACTACTCACAGATGGGATAGACACTGATAACCTAGATTTCCAACAGAAGCCATCAGCAATGGACATACCTTACATTTCCCTTACATGAAAAATTAGATCCATCCAAAAGGCCAACTGTATAAATAAATGGTCAATAAGCCAAAAAATGCTGACCTTCCCTCCTTTTTATTGGCAAGAAGATTTGAAAGAGCACCCTGCACAGCTCCTGCACTGAGGCCAATCATACACAACTCTGCAGCCTTATAGAAAAAGGAATGAATTCTCTTCTGCAAGTCAAATTCTCTTAAAGGGTAACTCTTCTCAAAGATATTGTTCGGCAGCTTCTGTAAAGTGTTCTGCAAATCGTAGCGGAAAGTATTCCCATAGGATTGACAAGGAGCAAGCGTCCAAAAAACAGCAGCATTGCAAGCCGTTGCAGTTAGGACGTTAAGAAGAGCAAGATCCCACTCCTGCTTAATCCTAGATGAAAGTAAAATAGAACATGTGCATTAAGTCAATCCTCTTATATTGTGTTTTATCAACAATTAACATTTATGAACAGGTAAGGATGCCCAAAGTGTGGAAGAAAGCCAACCCCACCCAACCCCACCCCACCCCAAAAAAATAACATTAAAAAAATAAATAAAGAACATACCTTTCTTTACGGTTTTTTACCTCCCACCAAACTGAGCAACCAATTGTAAGTGCCTGATCCAGAAGCAGCTTGCTCAAAAATGCTGGATCTGCTATCTTCCTGTCACAGAGAGACAATCCAGAAAATTTTAGGCAACTGGCGATGTCACTTCAATATGCAGTAAAAACCTGAATACTTAAATACATTAACAAACAATTGACAACAAAAATTTGAAAAGCTTAGATGACATAGAGTTAGGTGTCAAACTGCCCCATGGATTTACAAAGCTTTCAACTTTGAGGCTGATATAGCCAGAGCAACTTCCATCCTGCAGAGTTTTATATCTTATATATTCTGCTGGTGCGATTTGATCTTCATGGAAAAACGGCGCGGTCAATTTCCTTCAAGTTTTTGAAGGATACAACAAGACTGCTGCTCCTTCTCGCAGCAGATCAACCCCAAAAATTAAAAGTAATTGATCAATCCTGCCAACTCATCTCATATCAAAATAGAAAACCCATAACATAACCACATTTTGGCCGCAGAAGTATGGAAAAAGAAATTTCCTTTTTCAGCTTTGATTCTTAGTTGTTATTGCAGTGTAGCTGTTTCAATAAATGTTTGGGCCTAATGAGTAATAAGTAATAACTGCTCTGTTTCACTAAAAATTCCCAGTCTTGGTAGATGAGTGCTCATACTAAGGCTTTAAATATGTGAATGATTGACAAGCCAGTACAGCAGAGTAGAGAGTTCCTATTTTTGCCACCGAACACTGGCAACAATGGGGATGATGGAGCAGCTGAGACTGAGGTTACCTTATCTGTTTTGAAAATTGATCTAATAATAACGAGATAATGTTATAGAGGTGAGGGTATAGATGTCTTTTAGTATTATACAAAAACTTGGAAATCTGACACTTGTTCCTTTTGGGGTAAGGGATGTGAGGCATCTAGGGACACATCATCTCTTCAAACAAATGGTTACATTTTCCTTTTTTTTGCCAATTATGGTACCCAATGAAATTAGAAACAATCGAATTCAACCACCAACCAATTTTTCCAGTCTTCTTTCTTGTTTTCAATTTTTGTTCTATTTATCAACGGTAAAAATATTTATACAAGCTTTCAACATTGTGGAAAGCTATAGCTGGAGCAACTTACATTCTGAAGAGTTCTATATTTTGTAGGGTTTAGTGGTGTGATTTGAATTCATGGAAAATTGGCACTATCAATATCCTACAGTTTTTGAAGGATAAAACAAGACTGTTCCTACTTCTGCAGAAGATCAAAACTAAAAGCTAAAAATGATACTAGATTGATTAGGAGGTGATAAATTCAAGCATTATCCCCCAACACGCCCCCCAACGCCTAGGACGCCGCGCCAATAAAGACCTAAAAATCCAAACCCCTTCAAACCCCCCTCAAACTCAAATAAAAACCCGTCACTAAGCTATCCCACCAGCCGCCGTCAGTCCCCTGCTAAGATCATCAAACATAACGAGATCCTAACCAATCTTCTAACAACGCTGCCAACTCATCTCATTTCAAAATGAATCCCATAAATACACCATCTTGCTGCAAGTTAAAAAAAAAAATTCCTTTTTCACTTTTCTTCTATTATTATTGTGGTGGTGAGCTGTTTTGGATGGAATGTGTGGTGCTATGGGTGGGCTGTATTCATAATTCGTAGCAGAATGTGTCCAAGAAGAAGATAGTGAGAAAAGATTAAAATGCAACAATAAAAGGTCAAAGAAAAAGTTAATCTGTTCAGCAACTGTAAATCATTTATCTTAAACAAAGGTTGAAATAGTTACTACCATAACCACTACTCTCCCAGTTTCAAAATAAAATTAATGGTCAAGCTGATAGCTTGATATTGTTATCATCGTTTATGTTCGTCTTTGACTCTTAGGGAGTGTTTTTGGAACGGCGATGAGGCGACCAAAGGCGACAATGCCTGCCTCCACACGGCGAGGCACTTGCTTTTTAAATCAAGGCGCCAATGAATACCAAAAATTAATACCCTATCTTAATTGCATATTTTAATCCAAATCCTTCATTAGTAATAACAAATATTCAGTTCAAAAATCAATAGTAAGTACTAAATGTAGTCCGCGCCAGCAGCAATTTTGAAAATAGAAAAAAAAAACCTATTTTGACTAATGATTGTTAAGTCAACTCTTTTTTAAAAAATTAATCCAAAAGGCGGCACCATTTTTGTTTGTCGCCCATTAGCTCGCCTGGGTCGCCTTTTGTATTGGGCGCCTCGCCTCATTGTGGTGGCGAGAAGGGGCTCGCCTAGCCTCGCTCTCCCCTTTGGGCGATAGGCGCCGCCATTCACACACTGCCTTTGGGTGTGGCTGTAATTCATTCTATAGCAGAAGTGGCCAAGAATAAGATGGTAGGAAAATTAAATGAAACATAAGAAGGTCAAGAAAAAGTTAATCCTGTTCAGAACTGTAATAGTTTTTATATTAACAAATGTTAAATAGTTACTACCATAACCACTATTCTTCCAGTTTCAAAAAAAATAAAATTAATGGTCCAGACTGATATCCATATTATTGTTATCAGTGTCTTTATTTCTCTTGCCCTTTGAGCAGTGTTTGGACGGCGAGAGGCGACAAGGGCCTTCCTCGCCACAATCAACGGTCGAGCGGCTTGACTTTTCAGACAAGGGCCATGATACCAAAAATTAATAATATTTAAATTGCATATTTTAATCCACAATTTAATCGTATAACACATATTCATTCAAAAAACCATAGTAATACTAAAAAGGAGTCGCTGCAGCAGCAAATTGGTTGAAATAGGAAAAAAAAACCCTAATTTTGACTAATATGTTAAGTCAATCTTTTTAAAAAATTAATAAAAAAGGCGGCACCATTTTTGTCGCCATTAGCTCGCCATGGGTCCGCCTTTTGCATGTCGCCTCGCCTCATTGTGTGGCATGGCGAGAAAGGGTCACGCTTCGCCTCCGCCTCTCGCCTTTTAGCGATGAGGCCCGGGCCCTTTTGCCATTTTCACCACACTGCCTTTGGGTGTTGCTGTTAGTCATTCTGCGTAGCAAGTTTCCAAGACTAATATGGGAGTGCAAGATTAAATGGAAACAATACAAGTCAAAGAGAAAAAGTTATCTATTCAGAACTGTAATAGTTATATTAAAAAAAAGGTTAAATAGTTAACTACTACAGAAACACTGACTCGTCCCAGTTTCAAAAGAAAATTAATGGTCCAAGACTAATTAGCTGGATATTGTTATCATCTCTTTATGTTCTCTTGACCTTTGGGTGTGGCTGTAATTCATTCGTACAATGTCCAAGGCATAAGATCTGGCGGCAAGATTAATGAAACAATTAAGAAGGTGTAAAGAAAGTTAATCTATTCAGAACTGTAATATTTTATTAAAGGTTGAGAAATAGTTACTACCATAAACCTACTCCTCTCTCCCGTTTCAAATAAAATTAATGGTCCAAGACTGATAGCTTGATAGTGTTATCATCGTCTTTATGTTTCCTGGACCTTTGTGTGTGGCTGTATTCATTTCGTAGCAGAAGTGTCCCAGAAAAGTAGGAGGAACAATTAAATGAAACAATAAGATTGTCAAACAAAGTTAATTTGTTCAGAACTGTAATATTTTATATTAAACAAAAGGTTTGAAATGTTCCTACCATTAAACACTAACTCTCCCAGGTTTCAGTAAATTAATGGTCCAAGACTTATAAGCTTATTAAAAATTGTTTATTATCGTCTTTGGTTCTCTTACGCTTTGGGCAGTGTTTTGGACGGCGAGAGATGACAAAAGGCGACAAGGGCCTGCCTCGCCACACGGCGAGGCGCTTGCCTTTTTAAATCAAGGCGCCAATGAATACCAAAAATTAATAATATTTAATTTCATATTTTAATCCAAAATCTTAATAGTAATAACAAATATTCAATTCAAAAACCAATAGTAGATACTAAAATGGAGTCGCGCAGCAGCAAATTTTGAAAATAGAAAAAAAAAACCTAATTTTGACTAATATTGTTAAGTCAAATCTTTTTTAAAAAATTAAATCAAAAAGGCGGCACCATTTTTGTCGCCATTAGCTCGCCATGGGTCGCCTTTTGTATGTCGCCTCGCCTCATTGTGGAATGGCGAGAAGGGCTCACCTCGCCTCGCCTCGCCTCTCGCCTTTGGCGATGAGGCGCTCGCCATTCACAACACTGGGGGCTAATGAGTAAAGACAGCTCTGTTCACTAAAAAAAAATACTTTCGTGATCTTAAACAAGCCTAGGAAGGTGAGTGCTCAAAAATGTCTGTGAAGCTAACACAATAATGATTTAAAGTAGTGACTGCAACACAAAAGAACGTAATTGAAGATGCAAGATACTAAAAGAGGATCTTAATTTTTTACTTTATAAAAACAACAGGAAATTAATTTAACAGACAGAATAACTACTCTGCACAGCAAATGATATTTCCGTCACGACGCTACATATTATATATCAGACAGATTTTGTCCAAAATATTTTCCTTGTGAGGAGTTTAGAGTACTGTAAGTGCTACATTACCTGCCATTGAACGCCCTACATAATCCTTCAGGAAGTAACCGAGAAATAAATCTAGCCACGGTAGGCCTAGCATTGTAGGCAAGAAAGTTCACCAATTGAGCAGAACTGACTAATCCCTGGATGAAAAGGAAGAAATTAAAGTTAGACATCGAAATAACCCGACCAAACGAGATAAGTTTGAGAAAACTGCATAGCGCAATTTACCATTTCATAGGCTTGCCGAAGTCCAGGTGGCAAATCCAGCATTGTCTTCTGCCACTCATTCAGCACGGCGTCAACAAATTTACGATCAAACAACTGGGCAACATGGAAAAATTGTGAGTAACATGACACTGTTTGAACAAATCCAGAATTAAGCGGGAAGCAATTTTCCACTTGCAGAGGCCTCTTACTTCCTGCAGCAGCATTCGTCTCCTAAAGAGCCCACCCTCATCTCCTTCATCACCATCATCGAAATCATCAAAGTAATCGTCATCATCACCATCATCATCACCTCCATCACCACCACCATGATTTAGATTTTTCCCCATATTTCCACCTCCTCCGCCAGTTGAAAGCTGTGATGTGGTTAAATTATAAGCAAACTTGCTTGACGAAGTGTTTACTAAATAGTCACACAAGCCACAAGGTTATCAATCTTAAGATCTTGAGAGAGACGGAGAGAATACATAGTTGGATTAGAATCTGAATATCTTATATAGTAGCAGAAGCACCATTTCACATCATATATGCCGAATTAAAAAGTGCATTTGACTTTTTTTTCCAACTTTTACTTCATTGAAAAGGAAAGATGCTAAAAAGGGAATAAATGGCAACAAGATACCTTTGTAAAGGCACATACACACATCTCAAATCTAATAAGCCACTTCAGCATTATGAATTCTCGGACACATATTGTCATTTTAGTGATACCAGACGCAGTTTGACACTTTGCATCTAAGTGTTTGAGGTTTGTCAGAGTTGGCCAGACCTTTGTCAATCGATTGTAAATAGCAACTGGAATCGCCTTACTGGTACAAATAACCTTCTTCTTGCTCCAAGAATAAAGAAAATGACAAATGCGGAGCCTGAGAATACGCAAGCAATTCCTAAAACTCTATACCAGTCATCAACTACGTCTCATAACCCAAGCCTATTTGGGAATCTCAAAAACCCTGGAACTCCCTAAATTTTCAAACACTCGTATTTTTATAGATTAACTTCAACTTCAAAAGAACCTCACTGCCTCTTAACTTCAAGTCTTATTTCTTAGAAAGAGCCTTCTCAACTACCATTCGCAATCAGCAAGAACTAGGATCAAATGTTCGAGTATTAGCATAAATACACCACAAGGAGATAATTCTCAAGAAAGATGAGACTTTTCCAGTCAATTACCTGGGAAGCTATGGAAGAAAACGCTTCGATTTTCTAGAATAAAGGAAAAGAAAAACTAACCTCAGGAGTAGAGCTGGTCTGCTGCTTCGATGACAAATCAAGCTTCCCTTTTTCCAAAGTAACCGAACCAAGCGCGCCATATTTTCCTCCCTTCATCACTGGCGCAAACATGACCGTAGAGGATGACGAAGACGTCGGATGATCAAGCGCAGGTGACCTTGAAAGCAACGTTCCAAACCAGAAACTGGGTCTCCATCGACTGCCGGCGACGATGTAGCCTTGATTTTACAAACTTTATAGACTCTAATTTGGCTACAGAGCAAAGGGGGAAACAAGGATTTTGAGTAAGGAATGATTTGGGTATTGATAGGCTTGATTTGTGCTGTTTGGAATACTGGTAGAGACATTCTTGATTTTTCTTTTTCTTGGGGTGTTTTGGATAGAAAGAATGAAACTTTACGGATAAATTTTCATGGGAGAAAATGGAAAATGGGAGTAGAGATTGCAGAAGTTGAAGAAGGAAGAAGAAAGGTTGAGAAAGGAGTTAAGGTTTTGAAGAAGATGAAGGAGAAACAGGTAAAGACGAACCCAATCCAGAGCTTCCACTTGCTTTTTCCTCTAAACCCCCCAACTCAAAAATGATCTACTAAAATCACTCGTTAACTCTATCGGAAGATGGATAATATTCACATATATCAGCCAACTTATTTAAGAAAAAACTCTTTTACGTCATATGTTAAAAGTTTTAACATCTTTATGTCATTCAGTTAAAAAGTGCATGAATGTACCTTTTGTTTAAGGGGAAAACATATAAGCTAGACTTTTTAACGAATGATATAAATAAGTAATTTTTCAAAGTCAGATGGAATGTTTGTCTTACTTTTAATCCAATTTTTTTAATAAAAAATAGATTGATTATTTTTAAATTAAGTAATTTTGGTGAGAACGATTTACAATTCAACTTGAAAAAATTAAGCTCCGAAGAAACTCTACATAAAAATAAAAAAGAAAACTTAACTATATTATGAGAGTGTATACCATGTAAATGAATTAAGATATATAATCTCCATATATCTCGTGCACGGAGTTTGTATTTCTCATGATGTTATCATCATCTTTATGTATATTTGTACCACACCTAATACTATATTAAGTCTTATACAACATATGATATTAACTAAATCTAAAGCTTTACAATGATTTTTCATACAAGAAACAACTAAAAAATTCATGTATTAAAATTAAAAACACAATTTACTGTTGCCAATACGTTAGTCTATCTCTTTATACCTAACTTTTGGCAGGAGAAGTCATGAAGTATTAAGGAAACTGCAGAGAAAAAGAATCTCTCCATGCAAAGCATTTCTTCTTGAAACCATCTATAAAAAGCCTTTGCATTTCTGTCTTTGTTACATCTAATTAGCTATCCTTCTTTTCTTAATTCACATAAGAGAACATGCCAACGATCCCTCGCGCTCGAGTTATTGTCAATGGAGTCCAGAGAATGAGGACATACCATTACTATTGGTGTAGACATTGTCAAAGATCCATAAGGAAAAACTTGCAGGCCAATCCCATTTGAAATTTTTAAATGTCTCATTGTTTATGGCAAAGTTTTTCTATTGAAACTTGATGTGCAAGCCTGGCTGTACTTTCTAATGTCACAAGGCTACAACCACAACCTTCATCGAATTCTCGCCTTCTTGATGCTTTGGCACTCATGGTTGATCCACCAATTAGGCAACTAAACAACGATATTGGTGATGAAAATCATCGTAGGAGTAATAGACAACGTGCTCGTGTCATTCTCCAATTTATTGGCCCTGATGATCAACCTATTAGGCCTGTCTCTCCTGATGAGAACGCGTTTAATTTTCCATCCCTTCAAGAATTGATTGATAATGACAGGCCTGGGCCACCTCCAACGCCATCTTCAGCAATCGATGCATTGCCAAGAATTGCCCTAACACCAAACCTGTTGGAAAATGACTCTGTTTGTCCTGTTTGCAAGGATGAGTTTGAAGTTGGGATACAAGTTATAGAGTTACCTTGCAAGCATTTTTATCATTCTGAATGCATTGTTCCATGGCTTAGACTCCATAATACTTGTCCCGTTTGTCGGTATCAACTGCAAGGATTCTCAAACAATGAGGATCAAACTGGTTACAGTTATGAATTTAATGAACAACGAGAAGAAGAGGAGAACATACAGAATCCTCTCATTTGGGGTTGGACTCAGCTTACCTCTCTTTGGCCTTTTAGTTTGATCTCAAGTTTGAGAGACAGATACTTCAACACTTTTGAGACTACAACTTCTGCTTTTCCTAGAGGTAACATATTCCGAGTTTAACTTGTATACACTGACATGTGACGTAAGTCGAGCTATCTGCTATACACACTTATAAGATATTGCTAATACTTTATTTTATTTTATTTTTAATTTTGGGCAGGGAGAGCTTGGTGGAATCCTTGGATTTTCTCTTGATAATGGTTCCTTATTTCATTTAATAACAGTACAAAGTAGTTTGTTTTTATCATTCTTTGCTTCAATAGGAACTAAACAGGTATGTTGATAAAACTATATATCTTTCTGAATTCGATTGATGGAAATTATCTGAGAATGGGATCAAAAAGATTTATAAGGTATGCGTCCATCTATCCTTCTTTTTTTGTCTAATAAATGAATTTAAGTTATATACACTGACTAGAAACTCACAAGAACGTGTGACTTCATATGTATTTTGATTATTAAATATGAAATAGACCCTTTACTAATGTCTTATAGATTTCAAGGGTACTATCAAAGTGATGGAATTATTTTCAGGCACAAATATGCATTAGAAGAATTGGAGAGAAAAAGAAGCCCCACTATTTCCATGTTCACTGTGACTTTATGGACCAAAATTTCTATTTGTCTTTCATAGTCAAAATTATATGGCAATCAACAACCTCAAACTCAAAATTTAGTATTTTTTTTAAGAATGATGATGATACCACTAACAAACAAATTCATTTGTATATTTAGTTTCATTTATAAAATTACATCGAATATATATTAATATAAATTATAATCTATATATGTAAAATATATTTTATGTATTTATTATGTTAGGTACGTTTTTAATTGTTCACTTTATTGTTATCGTATATATGTAGAAAAATGTAGTTTATATATTTGATATTTTCTCCAATTTCAAATTTCCTCCCCAAACTCCTAACCCCAAAATAAAACTATATCGGGTCCATCTGCAATTTATGAGAAACTACGAGGGGCGTTAGAGCAATTAATACCGATTTGGCAGTCGTTAAAATATCGGGTATATGGTTCGGGTTTAGAATATTTGTCGGAGCCAAATGGAAATGGCGGGTTGGGCATCCCTTCCATCCAATCCCAAATTTCATCAGACAGTATCCATATGGGGTCCCACAACCACCCACATCATCACCAACGCCGCCGCTCTCCGCCTCGGCGACGCCCTCCACCGTCGTCTTCAATCCTCTATCAAGGTACCTTCTTGATCTTGATGTTTTTATATTTGAATTAACTCTTGAGTTCTCGAATGTTGTGTGCAAATTGATCCAAGCAGGAAAAAAGGAAGAGAACAGTGAGAAACACAAATAACTTGTGCAACAATTTACCTCTAGAATATACTTTCTTGATTTCTTTAGTAGGTTAGGTAGGAATCCTGACTGTTCACAATCTAATTTTGTGAGTGCATAGCATTATTAGACTTCTGGGTTCATACTAGAATTCACCTTTCAGACTTTTTTTTTTTTTTTTTGCAATTTTGAAGCAATGGCACTGTTCACACGGTTACTGAGGCTGATTCCTGTATCCTGATATAAATTTTTTTTGATGTAATTGAAATTGAGAATATTTGGCCTGTGTCATGTTTGCCAACATGCTGATGTATTGCTTATCAGAATCTTGGAAAAGAGTGACAGGAATTCATTAGCAATACTTTGATCTGTTACAATCAATAACAATTAGTTGGGGTTGGCTGTATAAATCCTCTATATCCATTTGATGATTCATTATAATTTGATTGTCTGTCAACTATGACAAACCCTCATCTTTAATGCGGGTCCAAGAAACCGGAAGATTAAGGGTTTTGAAGAGAGTCCTCTGGATGTTGAATGGCCTGGTCACCTTGTCCCGTTGCAATAGGCAGATGTGCTTTGATGTGCTACATGTCTCCTTATAATAGGAGTATCATGAAATTCTGGAAATGATAAGATCTTAACTGCCATTTTGCTTGCTCCACAGCATATCTTTTGTCATGTTCATGGCCCTATATTGAAGGATGCATGTCATAAATGGACCCTTCATGTCACTGGATTCAACATCCTTCAGTGGTCACAGGATGTCTTCTCTGCCGAAGACATGAGCTTATTATTTTTCAGCGCTGATGAAAGTAGAAGGAAATTTAGAAAGATTCAGAATTCATACTCAAAGTCATCAAGATCATTCTTTTCCAGTGAAAGGAAATGGACCAACATATTCCTTGCACTTAACATATTGTAAGTTTTGCATTCTTAACCAAAACGATGTGAATATTATGATTTTTTTATCTTTTTCTTAAAATGATTTTTTAGTTTTGGATTAATGTTTATTTAAGTCGGTACCTCCCAAGGAAAATCTCGACTTTGGATCCCAAATTGACGAGGTAGTGTGAGCTTATCATGTGGTTATGTAATCTTTGAATAGGAACCCGTTTTCTGAAAGATCCAGGCTTTTGTACTTATAATCTTTTAACCTTTACCCTCTCCGAATGAAGGAAAAACCCTCTTGCAAATGTCAGAAAAAAAATAAAAGCAGAAAAGGAACCTTTCAAGTTATGATGTTGATTGGTATAATGGACTAAGAGCTATTGTTACAAAGAGAAATTAACATTTTCTATGTAAATCACTGCAGGATATATATTGCACAAGTCGCAACCGAAGGCAAGCTTTTATTTTGGGGAGCTAAGGTTAGACTGGATTAAATATGTAAATAGCTGACTTATCATTTTCCATATTAACAGTGTGCTTTGTGTGGTTGATGGATATGCTTTGCAGATTAACAGTCTTATTGACAAAGGGCAACTATGGAGGCTGATTACTTCGTCATTCTTGCATACAAACATAGTGCATCTCATGGTCTGACTTCACTTCATGTTTTCCTGGATTCCTAAATCCATCCCTTATTAAGGTTTTGAAGCAGATGTGGCTTCTTTCAGGTTAATTGTTATTCCTTGAATTCAGTTGGGCCTGGTGTTGAAAAAGTTAGTGGCCCTAAAAGATATGTTGCTCTGTACTTGACGTCTGCAATTGCAAGTAATGACACATCACCACAATGACATTTTTATTTCAATGAAACTTCCTATTATACAGTGATTCTAATTGTATCCTATGAAAGAGATCAGGTTCAGCTATGAGTTACTGGCTTAGTAAGGCACCTGCAGTCGGTGCCTCAGGAGCAATTTTTGGATTAGTAAGTGATGCTATTCTTTTGCACTTTTACTGGACTTGCTAATTGGTGTATGCAACTTGGGTTATCATTTCATGCTATTTCATGATTTTCTGCTCCTTATGTCATCCAACTACTTGATATCTAATTCTTTTCACTTCTGTAGACCCATTATGTATGTACTACTTAGCCACAGACTTTATTAGTGTTACTGGGAAAATGAACTTGCCTTTGGGTTGTATGTAGTTCACGAGAAAGTAGACTTTTAAGATTCAATTATCATTGTACATATATTTTCTTTGATGTTGTGTTTCTGGCCAATACAAGGAATTTATTTAAGTATGCATCTTTCTGAACAGTTGTTGAGGAAATTAAAGAATTAGACTTCTTTTTCATTTATCAGGTTAAGAAATACTGATCTCCACGTTTTTGTGTCATTACCAGGTTGGATCTTTTGCAGTATTCGTTTTGAGGCATAGGGGCATGGTCAAAGGCACCGAGGGGGATCTTCGATACATAGCAAATGTGATTGTTCTAAATTTGGTAAAACACTTAATTCCCTACCTAGCTCAATGCACTTTTGTTGGCATTCGCCAAGCGAGTAATTGGGGCATATCTTATGATTAAGCATATTCTTCAAATTTATAGGTTCTTGTGATCTTTCATAGGGTGAAGATGCTATTAGTGGTTTAAGGAATGAAAATTAATCATAAAAACTGCACATATTTGTGCTCAGTACCTGAGAACCATGATACTTACACCTCTATTGATTCATAAGTATCAAGTTTGATCTCTTTTCGTATTTTTTATTTTTCGAATTTCAGTCCTATTTCATCTAGTGCTGGCAACCATTTTCCTTGCAGGCAATTGGACTAATGACCAAAGGGATCGACAACTGGGGACATGTAAGTAATATCTGACTTTGCCATCATGTTCTTGATCTGGATGTATTCCCACCAAAGCGCTTGCTTTTTATCACATAACTATTTATGTGCCTTCTTTTTAATTTGTAACGACAATTAATGGCATAACGAGCTTCTCCTATGTGCATCTTTTCCTCTTTCTGTTGCTGTTTTTAACCTCTGGTGAGAGAAAAGAAAAATAAATCAAGATCATTGCCTGTAATTTTCCACTTTATCCAATTACTAAGCCATATTTAAGAGCTTTGTTTTCGAGAACGCAAAGTCTCTGTGGTGTCTCATGTTCCGACAAAGATTTGTTCATCTCGTAACAGGTGCCTTCCGCTTGTTGTACATTCTGTGAGTTTTAAATTATTATTTTTTTATATCGAGAAATCTGTCTAGAGCCAATTTAGGACCAACTTCAACCTTCTCTGAGGTTTTACCAAATTTGTATGCAGAAAAAGGAAGTAGTATGGGAAGATAAATCATTCCTCTTCTGATTACATCTTTTCTCTTTTGTTTCTGATAACTGTGGTGCCCAGACTGGCTTGTCTGTACCTCAACTGATCATGTCCTTGTCTTATTCTTTGTACTTCCTCCTCCAACTCTTCTTTTTGTTTTGCTATTGTTTTTTGTGCGCTTAGACTTTGTTTTAAATGCAGCATGTGTTTAATAAATACATACAAGTCAAACAATTCTTTACATTGGCATATGTTTGAATGGTTGTCTGATTTTCCAACTCTGCTCTCATTAACATTTCAGCTCGGGGGTTTAATGGGAGGAGCTGCAACATCATGGCTTCTTGGCCCAGCATGGGAGATTCAGTCCATCTCCAGTGAAGGAAGACGAGTATTTGCTGACACAGCACCAATTTTTTCTCTCATTCCAACTAAAAGGGACAAGTCATAATCCCTACTATTTAACTGCTAGTGTGCTGGCTGACATGAGCACCTGCAGTTTTACCCAATACATATGCAAGTGTGGCATCTATATATTAATTAATACACTTGTGGTTTATTAATGATCCTGTTCCCAAGTCTGCTGTACATAGTTTGCCTTTCTTTGTACATGGAATATGCGACCATAGAACATGTAAAGAGCAAATTAGAGGTCAGGCATCTATTTACCTCACGTTCATTAGCTGCTTCTGGTGCTGTAGTGTTTTCAGTCAGTAATTGGGTTTTCAGACGGATGTTAAAGAGGTTCTTAGGTGGTGCCTTTGGTGTGTACACTTTTATGTACATCTGGCCCTTTGTAGAATAATCCAGTTGATAAATGTGCTTTAAACAATTTATAATTCAAAATCCAGTATCCGTTCTTTTTCATAGTTATTAAATAAATAGAGTTCTTGAAATCTGTTATGCATTACGAATATGAATTAAGATAGAAGGCTATTGGAGCACTGTCTTGCTTATCTTTTCCCATAATTTTGTTTTTCAACCTGCTTTAAAATGTTTTTTCTATTTTTACCTCAAAAAGTAGAGGAATGGCCCTCAGAGATACCAAAAAACAGAGACCCATTTCGCAACATACTAATGCATCAAGTGCCAAAAGGCTGATATTTTATCTGATTAAAAGCTCTTAGCACATGAAAAGCAGCTGAGTACAGTTTTGAGTAAGAATATACAATATGGTAAAATATTAGCTCTTTTGCATTATTTTTTGCAGCTTGTTCAAGATGAACCAACTTATCTTACGACTGGTATCTCCTTGAAAACCTGCAGATGAGCATGTAGTTGTTTTCTAGAGTAGTCATTCCCTTCGGGAAGAAAACATCTTTGTAACTGTCTCCATGTGATGTCAAACAGAGTCCTGCCACCTTTTGGCTTTGACCTGTGATTTCTTCTGTTCATATAGTGTGGTTAACGTGACTTGCCATGGTAACCACAAACTAACTGGCAAATGATGCTATAATTCCTAGTCAAATAAAGTTGTTTGTTGCTAAGTATAATTCTCTCTTCTTCTTTGAAGATGTTAAAATCTTGTCAAACCAGAACACGACAGTCACCACGTCCAACCAAGGATTTGAAATACTGCCAATCCAAATAACCAGAACAAGCAGAGCTCCTTGTAAGAAAAGCCAGGTGCAAGAGCTGCAAGAAAGAAAACCAAACAAACAGCTACTGAGCAGCACAAAAATATCATAAATTCCTACTAGACTAATCACAAGTTCCACTGCTACATGGTTTCCATGAAAGAGCTTCCTACTTCTTCACATAAATTCCTCCTAGACTAATCACAAGGTCCACCGGTACATGGTTTCCATGAAAGAGTTTCCTACTTCTTCACTTTATTTCTTGTGACCTCCAAAGCAGAATATGCTGTAGCTAAAGAAAGATCCTAAAGAAACAATCTAAAGTCGCCAATTTCCATAGGTTCTTTATCCATTACAAGCAAATGATAGATCCTACCCACTAGGTAATAACATGTCAAAATGATAACGGAGAATGAATTATTGAGATAACACAAATATAAAGACCACATGATGAGGAGAACTTTATACATGATTAATGAGAGGAGATTGAAGAAAACAATTTGGGGAGAAGGACGCAGAGGAGATTCCCATGGGACTTTAGTTTTTGGATGGATACAGTAGGTGCGCATGGGGAGGATGGGCGTTGCCCCTGCCACTCCAGACTACTTGAAGGTGGACCAGAGCTTGTCACAGGAGAAGGGGGATCAGCTATAGGAGATGGAGAGCTGCTAGGTTCTTCTCCATAAGCTGGACCACAATGATGTCTAGCATGTGACTGTAATCTACGACAGTTGGACAAGGGAGATGGAGATGGAGATGGAGATGAAGAAACAGAAGGTGATGGGGAAGGTGATGGCCACAAAGGTTCATTTGGAGCAGGAGCTGGAGCAGGAGTTGGAGCAGGCGAGGCAGCATGGACAGTACGGTTTAGAAAGGAAGATAAACTTACTTGCTTCACTTTACCAAAAACAGAGTTATCAAGGCCAAGATTTGATTTAGGAACAGATCCCATAATTATTTGAGCCAATTGTTTTAACCTCTGAGGTTGCAGACTCCCAATATCTGAATATACTGAAGCTTCAACTACAACTGGGGGATCTTTAGTGGAGCCAACTTTATTTGATATCTGTAAGAAAACACTCTGAACAAAAAGGGAGAAAAATAAGTCAGATCTGACAATTACCAATTCATGGTAACAGCATTACCAAAAGGCCGACAGCAATGCCTCCCCACTTTAATTAAAATATTTCCGCATACAGTGGGAAGAGAAAACAAAGACAGGGAAAAGCAGCAAACAGAAATTATTGATGCAACAAACATGAAAAAATATCAACTTGCCCATAGGGGTCATATAACTTTGACATCACATCACTAGAGGGTGGCAGATAATTATTGTTTAACTATGAATTATATATCACTATGGCATGAGTAGCAATAGGTACTTCCATACGGTTTTTATCCATGGCCAAATGTCTATAAAATATTCAGTAAATCTTTGTCACGTTCACCACCTACTTTTCCATCTCATTCAGCAATATTGAACTGCTTGTGACAGCCTCACCAGGAAAACGGTCAACAGACAGCTCGCAACTGATCAACACAATTTTTCTGGACAGGGAAATCCCAATTACAACAGATACACTACGTATTTTGTGTGGCATATATCCAACAAAGCTTTGTTACTTGATGCCAACGATCTCTTTATTCACAATTAAAGAAGAAACTTCCAACACAGACATTGTGTATCATTATGTTCCTTTTAGAATCTTTTTTGACAAAGGTAATATTAACATCAATTAGGAATTGTAATTTAAATAACAAAAATTGCTAAAAGAATTTAATGAAGGAATATAACTCTTTATATCTTTGGAACTACTTATCTATACTTGAGTAGGGAATTTATAATGTGAAAAGGTGAATCGTCAAAGAGAAAGAAGAAAATAAAGGCGCATACATTGGAAAAGAGTATCCACTAAGCTATTAAACGCGAAAGAAATTATGACTCGTAAACAAGAAACATTCAGAAACTCATTGTAAAATATAAAGAGAGAGTGCGTTAAAAAAACACTAAAGCTTTCACATCTAATAACTTTCATAATCGAACTACAGAGAGTTGCCATTACCCTGAACTACAATGTCCCCCTATTCAAAAGATCATGGAGTGCCAAGAGGCATGAAGAGAAACTTCACTCTCTTGGTGACGTGTGACAGCTACTATTAGTCTATAAACAGTTGCTGCATGGCATTTTTCCTTTATTTTGTATTTATCTTTCTTCTCTTCTTATTAAGTTTTTGTAGTACAAGGGGTAATAGCAACACACCATGTTTAATGGTGTTTCGCAAAAACCGTAATACTTCAACGAGGAAACTTCCCTTGGTAAATAATTAAGAAGTCCACCAGCAGGAGCCATAGAACCAAATGAAAAAATTAATAAAACACACTGCTGCACATGCTTTCCTTTCGGTTGTTTTCATAAAATGCCATAGAATAGAACTGCTTTGTTCAGTTGAGATCGGTAGCACAACAGTAAAGAAAGGATCAAGATCAAGGTGACTCCTAAGCCATGAAAAAGTACTAAGCTAGACCAAAGGGGATGCATAGGTAGACAAAAGTATGGTCGAAAAGCTCAACATAAATGTGGGTGCACTCTTTGCCAAGATTCCAAAAGCAGACCAATCTAAAGTATGCACAAAGTCTTAATTAAGAAGCATCCAAAATCTAACCGTTCCCACTCATCCAAAAATGTCAATTCAAAAACAAAAAAAGATTTAGATATAATCATATACCTCACTCTGACTGAGACGTAAGCCAGATATCAGTTGTTCCTTCAGCTCAATAAAATTTTCCCTTATTTCATCAATAGAGCTGTGGAGAGTAAAATTGAAGAGGACATCAGGTAGGTCCCAAAAGGGTAGGTGCTCAGGCATCAAAGTGATTCCACCGGGACACTTCAAAACCTCAAATGAAGATGGTTGTCCAAATATTGAGGAAGTTAATGTCAAATTGGTATCTCGAAGATACAGTTCCAATAAAGCAGACTTCAGCAGACTTAAGTACACTGGAGTACTAGAAGAATCAACTGGATCCGGAAGAAAACCAAATATTACGTTAGTCTGGTTAGCCACACCTGCTGCATGCACAGATAGGACAGAAACCTGCAAATTCCATTGTCAAGCTGAATTGCAATCAACTGAAAAGAGACAGCATTGATAAACTATGATTTCAATATAAGGTAGGTTGCAAACCTTCATGTTAGGGATAGCAATCTCTTCCGAAATATCATACTCCAGTCTTGCAATGTGGGGAACAATGTCTGAAACTGGCTTCTCCAATCTGAAGTATGCTTGAGTAGTGGCTGAAAAACACAGCAACACCAAGACGTAAGGATGAGTTTAGAAACCAAAGGCGATAAATAAATGAACGGGAAATCAGTCTCCACAGCTGACAATATCTGAATGGTCACCAATATTAGGAGATTATCCACATCAATGTTCAAACAGTCACATCACACATACATTTTAAGGACATTTTCTTCATCAGGTAAATTTTGAAGTAAACAACGCACATAAAAGTTGAACATGAACATTCACTAATGCCTGAGATACACATAATAAACGAGCCAGGAGCAAAGGATAGAAAGGGGAACTTTCCCCTTTCAGGAGAATTTCCATCACACCAGCCAAGGAAAGCACAAAAGTAATCTAGTGCTTGTTATTGACTACTCAGGGTGCCAAAATTCTGCAGAAAGTAATAAGTTTGTGAAGCAAGATCTACAACAGCACTTCCTGCCTATAACCAAACAGATCATGAGAAGCATCCCAGAGAAAGAAAAAGAAACATCTTGTATTTTATGCTGCCAGAAAGAAAGAAATCAGGATCTCCATTTACTAAATCTACACAATATAGGGATCAAACTATCAGTATGTCCATCTCCTTACACCCTAATTCCATTGAAAATGCATCCCTTCATAAGCATCACCAAAAATCCTAAGAAGCAAACCCCGCTCAAGAGCAAGAACGAAGAACTTAAACTGCATGTGAGCCGTCACAAGCATCACTCATACTTGATACAATTAAGCCTGACAATATTAGAATTTTTTGAAGCAGCAAACCAGCAATAATATTGAGAAACAAACACAATGAGCCTATAAGTATAAGCATAGTAAAACCAGAAAACATCCTTCTACTCAAAACAGTGCAACCATATACTGCAGTCCTATGTTGCTCGGACACTTCAAAAATGTTGACGGGTGCGTGTCCGGATCCTTCAAAAATAGTGTATTTTGAAGGATCCAACACGTGTGCGGAAAGAGTCCAAGCAACTTAGCTACAGTCAACCACTCAACTAACGCTTAATCCAAAACTAACTGGGATCAACTATATGAATCCTTCGGCTGCTTCAGAGATGTCCAGAAATTCTCAACCATTTCAATACTGGGCATCTAATTGGTAACATAGGGCACAGCAAAATGGGGAATCACCAGACCAATACATTTTTCCCTGTTTATGCAAAACAAGAACAAACCCAGATAAACCCATAATCCTAATTCACCCACAAACCCTAATTGCACAGCAAATTTTAAAAAAAAAATCAAAACCCTAATAAGACATCAGTAAAGGAGGAGACGAAAGTCTAAATAAGTCAAAATCATAATGAAACTGACCGGCATGCTTGATCGCCTCTTTAGCGTCAAACCCAGATAACTTAGAACGATGTGGAAGGACCCAGAAGACAGCAGAGAGAAAAAGGGCAATACTCAGTAGCAAAACGGCGATACACTTGAAACTAAATTGTAAGCCGATTCTTGAAAAACCCATCGAACATCTCTGACAGAAGTTAGAAGTAAGAACTCAACTCCATCGCCGTTTCTGTCTCTTCTGCACTGCAGTCCTCTGTCCTTTGCATTTCCCATGCCCGAGCATCTGTAACGTGTTTTCCTCTCTCTCCTATATAATGAGCTTCCGACTACACCCTTTTCCCCCCTCTCCCTCTAGGAATAACATCGGGATGACACTGGTTTACTCAAAGCCCGTTTTTATGTGCACTTTGAACATATATGTTTAATACAAAAAAAAACAAATAACAGTAGAATGCCATTACAGTTGAAGTCCACTCAGCTAAAAAAGCTTGAAAGATAAATTATTATATTGGATTTAGAATATATAAAGGGAATGATTCGGCAAAACGAAGCGTTGGGTAGAAGCAAAGGTGAAAGAGAAAGGAAACAAAGAGAAAGTGACAATGCCAGTGAATGGAGGGGGATTATTCATTAAAACAACAAATATTACTGCTTTCTTTCGAATTTTATGATATTAAATTAAAAATACGTATAATTATATTTGCTAATTACGTAGGTTGTTAGAGAGACCTCGAAATTTACTTGGATGAAAATAGTTGGGATTAATAATACTTTAAATAAGCATAATAGAGTGAGCTAATTAAAAGACGGGTTAATAAATTTAATATTTGGAAGAAATTCAATAAGTTAAAAAGACTAATGATATGATCGTCGGAGGTAATATAAACTTAGCTAATTACAATTTCACTATTTTGTCTTTCCAATTAAGTGTTAAGTTCGAGCAAAACTATTAATATTTGTGGAATTTTGACATTTTAAACTAGTGATTCATTAATCTACGTAGAAATTTAATAGATTAATTAATTAATAATTTGAACTTTCACTTTATTGACGAGAGTTTGATTCCTTACGTGATAACCTTGTTCCCATTTTCTTAATTTGAGAAGAAGAAAAAAAGTCTACTTACTTTGAAACAATCTTATTCATTAAATTTTATATAAAATGAAAATATAATTTATTTCTTGCATTTTTGTATGATGCTAATATTGTGTTTACCCTTTATTCTCTAACCTATCTTCTTCTTTCTTTCTTTTTGACAATGTTTCACTTTATTTTATTTTATATTTTGTATGTGTGATTTTTTATAATTTTATTTATTTCTCTTTTTTAGAGTTACTCTAAGTTGGTCATGGAATTATTATGATTTGCTTAATGGAATGCAAAAAAGGGTTAGCCATTTGCATTTATACACTTGGAACTTGATGATTACTTTGAGTAATTTTATGATTATATTTTTATGTCACTGAATAAAAACGAGACAAATGAATTCAAACTTCTGATTGTCCAATTAATTCATCATATTGCTTTAATGACAATATTTGATAATTTTGTTTTATTAAGTTAATAGGATAGTTTTGTTCAATAAAGTCAATTGATAACCTGTACTAATGCACTTTAATAGTTAAAACTCCTGACTATAAAATAATTACATTAGTTTAGACGAACAATTTGATCATAATATTATTTTTTTTCATCTGTAGCACTTTTCGAATTTTGAAATTTAAAGGAGTCTAATTTTGATCATAAGTTTTTTTAAAAAAATTTAAACATTTTAAATTATCAATTGTTGTAACTTGTTTAAATTTTTTTAAAAGATTTCATACGCAAATTTTCGGTCAAACTTAAATTGTTTGACTCTCTAAAAATGAAAAGTGTCACATAAATTAAGACAGAGGGAGTATTATCAATTTTTTAGAATTGAATTAGTACAATTTAGTTTATTATGCATATTTATTATCATTTTTAGAATTGAATTAGTATAATTTAGTTTATTATGCACATTTATTATATTTTTTTAGAATTGAATTAGTATAATTTAGTTTATTATGCATATTTATTATATTTTTTAGAATTGAGAATTAGTATAATTTAGTTTATTATGCATATTGGGCGGAGCCTTGACTTTAAGTTAGGCTGGTCTCATCATTCACGCGATCAGTTACACACTATTTTTTTTTAGTTGTTATTGATTTTGTTTATTATATCATAAACTATACTTAAGTTAACATATATTAACTTTGCTTAATTTTAATTCGATATTTAGAAATAAAACATAAGTTAGTTCTAATGTACCACTGCTATCTAAACGATCATTAATCAACGGTGAGTTGTAGACTTACCTATACCCTTTTTTTTTTAAAACCAAGTTGGGTTCAATTGATATATCTTTTGAATTGTATAAATATAAAGTATTAATTCTAGTTTACATGTCAGTTGTCACAATGAGAGAAACAACAATTTATTAAGGGGGTTCTATTATATATTATACATTTTTTTTTTTTTTTGAATTTGTCTCTAATCGTTTATATATTCGAACACAAGAAAAATGAAACACTACTAATAAGATGACTAAAGTTTGTTTATGTGTTTGTGTCACATAAACAGGGGGCGAACCCACAACACATATTGATTCCTCTTAAAAATAAGTTAAAGATTTAATTTTTTAGTTACGGGATTATATAAAAACTTCGTAAGGGTGTGTGTTCAATACACATCACACCTAGAAGAATAAATCAAATTGACGTAAACTTGATGTTTCGTTATCAACACTTGAGTTTGACTAATTATACTTGCAATCACATAAGACTTATTTAATAGAAAAAAATGTTCTACCAGCGACCTTCTATATAATCGACAATTATAAAGGAATCTTATTTATCTCACCACAACTCTTGTGGTTTGATAATCAACTTGATTACGTTTAACCAATAGTGCTCCTTAGAAGATTTAATTAATAATTCAAATTTGTGTATAGAATCCTAACAATTTTTTTATAAAATTGTTAGGAGTACCTATGCACGTTTATTTATTTTATTTTGAAAAAAAAGAAAAATACCATGAAAAAAAGATTTTCCCCGACTTGTTTTGTTGTGCTGGTTCAGCTCAAAGAATAAGGTATCATTTTGATCTAGTAAGAAATTCAAAAAGACTGCCAAACTAAAATGTGTTTGGTTAATATATTATAAAAATAATTAGCCAGTTACATTTGGTTATTAGGTCCAACTTCTAAGCAAATATATTTATTTGAATATAAAGATGAATTAACAAAACTGCTCATTAAATAATCAGGTTAGATGTAATTTAACTATGTACACACAGTTACACTGTATAACATAATATATAAGCATGCAATTTGCCAGATTTTAAAATTTTTGGTAGGTAACAAATGTTTTTTATCTTCTTTACAATAAAATATCAAATTCTGCAAACAAATAATAACTCAAAATGGAGGATCTCGAATTTAATTTTGTACCATATCAAAAACACTTAAAAGATAGTAGAGTCATGTAATTCATTAAAATAAGAGCCCTAAAATAAAGTTATGAAATAAACATAGAAATAACTTATTAACTGAAACCAATACATAAACTCGAGTATTAAAAATGCTAAAGGAGATCATATTGTTTAAAAAATAATAATCTATTTTAAAACAAGTAGGACCAAGCACTCCAACAATTTTGAAAGTAGTACTATTTATATTATCATTTCAACCTATGTCCGAAATTTTAGAGACACACTTATACTATACTAAGGTCCTATTACCCCCTGAACTTTTTTTTATGAACTTTTTATAATCCTTTTCGGCCATACATTGCACTAGTTCGAACAAAAAAAATCAAAATTAAATACCTTAAACAATCTCTTAATATATATATAATATATCTATATATTATATATATTATTAATATATATATATTAGTATATATATATTTTTTTATTTTTTTTATTTTTTTTTTTTTTTTTTTTTTTGGACCAAGATTTGACTCTAGTATTAAAATCTGTCTGAATTATTTTTTTCAGATTTTCAAGGGATTTTTAGAGACTTAGATGGTTACTCCTAAAAATTCATGTTTGTTCCAAACACTACTACAAGTTTTTAAAATCACAAATTCTAAATTTTATTTTTTTAAATTTCAAATTTCACTCGAAATCTAGGTCTTGTTAAGGCCAAACAAAGAAAAAGTTGTTCTAAGATTTGAAATATTATAGAATCAGGAAAGTGAATAGATATTAATTAGCCCAAAACCTCAGAATCTGCGCATTTATTTAAGTATATAAGTAAATGATCAGTACAAACACTCAACTCAAACTAGTGAGATCAATCCAATTATATCCATGCACGAACGTACGCATAAACGTAAAACAATTAAAAAAATTTAATTTACCCTAAAATGTACAATGCCATTTTTTCCAAATAAAATACACAGACAACTCAAACTAGTGAAATCAATCCAAATATTCATGCACGATATTAAAGACCCTGACAATTAAATTTTTTTTTTTTAATTTATTTTCATATTTTTTGTTGTTTATTTTTTTTTTTTCATCTTTGTTTTTTTTTTCTTTTTGCATTTCAAAATTTCACTATTATTTTTTCTCTAATATATATATATATAAATAAATCTGAATAAAAAATGGACGAACAATACTCCAAGGTATGACATAATTTAAGTTTAAATTTTTCAAATTGGAATTTTTTTTTGGAGAAAAAGACAAATATTTCAGAAATAAAGGGAACAATATTCACACATGGTATAAAATGTAGGACTTAGGGTAAAATAAAAAGAAAATGAAGTCAACTTAAGGCGCTATTCGAATAAATTTCATTCAAAAAAAGGCTCATAAACGGTCCAAAAATTCAAAAACGAAGCGGGTCATTTTGGGTTTTTTTTGCATGCATGAAAAAAAAACACAATTTTTTTGAATTTTGAAAACAGCTCCACAGCGCTCATATATACCCGCGCCCTCACCATTTTTTCACTTCCCTTTCTCTCTCTATATCTTTTTCTCTCTCTAAAATAAGCTTGAATCTGAGCATCTTCTACATCGATGAAGGGATAGAGCTCGGCTGGATTCTTCATCGTAAGCTTTCTCTTTTCTTGATTCTATGGTTTATCGATTGGGTTTTATCAATGTGGTTGTTTGAAGATTTAATCTTTTTTTTTTGGTTTCATGAACATACATTTCGTTGTTGGAGTTTGTTAATCTGATGAAATTCATGTTAATTGTTTGTTGTAGATGGATTTATTTACATGGGTCGTTGTTGATTTCTGCTCTGAATAAGCTTAAATCTGAGTATCTTCTTTGTTGCTGAAAGTCGAAAAATTGACTGAATCCTTCATCTTAAGCTTCTGTTTAACTGATTCTATAGTTAATCGATTTAGATTGTTAATGGGGTTGTTCAAAGATTTAATCTTTTTTGTTTCATGAATATACATTTCGCTTTTGGTGTTTGTTAATCTGATGTAATACATGTTAATTGTTTGTAATAGATGGATTTATTTTCATGGGTCGTTGTTAATTTCTGCTCTGAATAAGCTTAAATCTGAGCATCTTCTTTGTGGCTGAAAGCCGGAAACTTGATTGAATCCTTCATAGCAAGCTTCTGTTTAATTGATTCAATGGTTTATCGATTTGAACTGTCAATGTGGCTGTTCAAAGATTTAATCTGTTTTATTTCATGAACATACATTTCGTTTTTGGTGTTGTTTAATCTTGAACATGGGTCAAATCGTAATTTCTCTGCTATTTCTAATTTCGGGCTCCCTGATTGTGTGCTAACCCCTAACGCCCCATCTGGCCTAACCGATTGTAAATTTTGGGCAGTTGATGTAGGTTCATTTCTGTTTTAATTTATAGATGAGATTTATATGATTATATCAAATCTGCATCTAAGGCTGAATAATGTTTGCATTGGTTTAATTAAAATTCTGAAAAAAATTTCTTGCCAAAGTTTGAATCCGTAGATGTAAGTTTATAATCATAGATTCGTTTTACCATATGCCATTTCAGTTAACCCGTGTAGTCTGTAGATCTTTGTTCTGTCTTAGCCATTACGGATTTAACTAAAAATGACAACTTTTTACCATATGTACTTTTTCTTTAGTGGGATGAATTGAAATGAATCCCACATCTAGTGAAAGCCGAGAACCTAGCTTCCTTATAAGACTTGAGGAAACTTTTCTTTTTTGCTAGCTTTTAGAGTGTGAGTTAGTCTCATGATTTAATTTGAATGAAAATATTTCTTTTTCATGTTTAAGATTATTACCAATTTTAAACCTTGTGTAATCAAGGTGCTTAAAATTTTGATGTTGCCTTTTTTTCTTTTGTTGTGATTTGTAACTGATCATAACCTGTTTGATATCTCTACCCAGAAAAATGGACTTTTTGCCAGATGCCATTGTCACGTGCATCTTAGTCTATGTAACGAATGCAAAAGATGTGGCTTCTGCTTCTTGTGTATCAAAGAGATGGAAGGAGTCAATTCCTTATCTGAACAAGCTTGTCTTCCCTCGTAACATTTTTGATGATGTTAAGAGGTTCTCTCCTGATGAAATTATTGAGCAAATGGTTTCATCAATTAATAAACTGGAAGAACTTGTTGTATACTGTCCTTTTAGTGGTTCTCGCCTAGCGTCATGGCTTTCAATGGCAGGACATTCTCTACAGAAGCTTGAACTAAAGATGGATGACAACCTTATTGATTTGAATTCTTGCTCCAGGAAGTTGGATAGTATCGGAGCAGCAACGAATTTGGAGTCATTGAAACTTTGGGGTGTGAATATGACTCGTGGCCCAAAATGGCACACTTTCCATAAGCTTAAAAATCTTGAAATAGTTGGTGCAGTAACAGATGACTCTAACCTCCATGCTGCATTAGGGGCTTGCCCCAATTTGAGTAACCTGTTGCTCCTTGGTTGTGAAGGAGCGACAGATGTCTTTATTGAGCTTCCTCATCTGGAGAAATGCAAACTTGATTTCAATGGCTTAGGTAACTGCTCCCTTACTGTCAATTCTCGAAATCTTCAACATTTGGAAGTGCAAGGCTTTAGTGGGATCAGAGTCCTTGAGACTCAATTTCTCAGAGACCTTATCATTGCTAATACTGCAGGTACTGAAAATTCCATTTTTAAATACTATTTTAGTCCTCTACTTTCAAACAGTATCACAATCAACCAACTTTTATTGTAGGACGGGTTAGTGCTCTTGATTTTGGAAAGCTTGTGGCACTTGAGTCATTGGAGATGAGAGGAGTTCAATGGTGTTGGCATGCTATACACTATATGCTTCAATTGGCAAGTGAAGTCAAGCATCTCCTCATGAAGGTGGAATTCACTGGGGATTTTGATACTCTTCAGCCATTTCCTGAGATTGATATTGTTGATTTCTTTAACAGTCATCCCAAGCTAACAAAATTTGAAATCCATGGTGCCATGTTTGCTGCTCTTTGCCAGAGAAACAGTTTGAGAAATGTGAGTCTTTAGTTTCTCCTTGCTCAAAGGTTCCTCATGGTGCACTTAATGTTTGTTTAGCTAGTTCATGACATTTGAAATCTTGGATGTTTGCAGGTTGACTCCAGATTTATGATCCCTTGCCTTGAGGAGGTTGTAGTCACCGTGAGGTCGCCACTGAATGCTGAACAAAAGATGAGTACTCTAGAGTCTCTAATCAACTATGGAAAGAAACTGAGGAAGATGAGAATAAGAATTCTTCAGATGAAGAGCACAAATTCACTCACAGTCTCGCGGATTGATTTCAATTGCATAGAAAGAGTAGCCCATGTCACAAGGCCTCCCCGTGAAGCAGGTCCTCGAGGCCCAACCCCATTTTTTCGATTGAATAACGATTGGATATTTCCTTGTTCTCTTTAATTTTAATAGGAACATGATTGGACCATTCACGTCATAGTTCCTAGACATTTTTACTTTGATTTATGTACCTTTGAATTTTATAGCTAGACTTGGAGCTCAGATGTTTTAAACTCATGAGTACTTTGAGGAAATCATAAATGAATTTCTTTGGTTTTAGATGAAATGTTTGCTTTTTTTGGAAATTGAGATATGCTTAATTTTTGCTATATCATTGCGAAAGCTTTTATGTCACTACAAAGAGAAAGAGTTTACTATGGTCACTGTAGTGTCCGCAGTTTGTGGAACTAATATATGGAGTGTTATTTTTATGATGATAATGTAATATGGAATAAAAAATATATGTCCGAGTAATGAGTTTGTAATATACTTGATTAAGAACACTCAAATTAATAAAAATACAATCAAATTATAAAGCATTAACAAATTAATCCATACTTTACAAATCCTCTTTGTACTAGATAATATAACTATATAGGTGGAATTGGTTATTATTACATGAAGAGATAAGCGAATATGTATCCGACATATAAATTCTTTACATTATCAATACATATTAAATTAAATTAATGTATCATAATAATAATAATATATCGATAGCCTAAAGAATTTATATGGCCTAGCAAATATATTATTTAAAGGTTGGATTTTAACTATTTGATCTTGTTTGAATTTTTTTTTTTTTTTTGCCATTGATTAATGATGAAATTGCTTGTATTTTTATTTTTACTTTTTGAATATTTCTGCATCTATAAAGTGTCATTAAGACATACATATAAATGAGAAATTTCTTGAAAAGGAAAAATCATATATTTCTATCACATAGAATATATGTAAATCAAAGTCGAACAATATAATTACCAATTTATCGCTAATATTAAATTTAAGGATGCTGAATTTCAAGTAAATTAAATATGATAACACTAACATTTTTTTAAAACCAAACCCTACCAATAGCTACTGTTATCGATGCAACTTCAACCATAAAGGAACAACTAAGGGAATTATCATAAACGAGCTCTTGATTAAAAAAGTGAATTTAAAATTTAAAATTAACGGATTTAACATTAAAATTATAGATTCAATAATAATACATTTGTTGGATTTTAGTAAATTTTTACTCACACAATTAATATAGACGTACACACTTGGTGTAGAAAATTATGAATTCACATGAACCTGTAACCAAAAGTCCGACAGAATCTCTACTAGAGGAAAAAGTAGAGAGAATTCAGCTGCTTAAATAAGCAAGACTGCTTCAGAGAATGTACAAGTAGTCAACAACAATGTCCACTGAAATGATGAAGTGAAGAACAAATCTAAGGCATGAAACCTTTGCCTTCAATATCTGATACAGTTAAAGCTAGATCCACTATAATCACATAAAAAGTGCCAAATGATGCTAGTCCTAAGATTTTATCTGCCATCTAAATTAGCTTCTTCTTTTGGAAATATCGCTTCAGATACAAAATTTGTAAAACTGCTGCCATGACGCAGACTCCCAAGGATGCAAGACTAAAGCTAGCCACCCGCGTATTAGTTATTTCACTAACTGCCCGCATCTCTGCTTCTCTGAAAGGACAAAAAGAAGATGGTATAAAGGTGAAAGAACAACAGTAAACCAAAAGCATTGCATCTATAAACATATTTCAAAAAGTACCTGGTCTTTAAGTATATCAAATTTTCATGGATGGCCTCCACAGCTCCCTCAAGCTTTCTCAGCTCAAGTTCAATACCCTACTAGAAGCAGAAATTTGAGTAAAATTTCTACAGTTTCCAGAAAAGATCTATTAATCTACTTATCAGGGAAAGAATAGCGAAAGTATGATCCTTTACAGATGTATCAATTGTACAGAAGGAGATAACACTACATAACCGAAGCTTAAACAAAAAACAATACCAAGCTTTTGTCAGAAGTTTCTATTGCTAAATTACACTTTCCTCATCTTGGATGAATCATTGAGTTCAACTTCCATCATGGAATGAAGCTTCCACAAAGCCTTTTTCCTGAATGATTTATAAGGTGACAATTCTGGCTTTCACAATCAAATCATAATTAATGCTAAAGCTTGATCCTTGAACTCCTAGGCCAAAGTCCAGGGGCATCCCTCCACACCCCACAAGAAGGAGAAACATTCACTAGTTGTCCACCACTGACCAACTCTCGAAACAATAGCAACGACACTCAAGGAATTAAATGAAACTCTCAAACTTTCTCCACATAAAGTCATATTAGACCTTATTTCTCCAGTACGCACCATCCCTAATGTTTTCATAACAAAGGGTCTTCTACCAACTAAGGCAAAGTGTTCAAACGCACATAGAGGGCAGTTCGGTCAACAATGCTCCCGCTTTATGCAGGGTCCAGAAAGGACCACACCACATTGGGATTGTGGTAAAGGATAAACAAACAAACAAACAACATAATTTCTCTTGGCAGTTAAATTGACTGTGAGGGTATAAATCAGATCACTTATTCCCTGTTGACAATCTTACTCAAAGTAAGAATTATCCTCGTACTCCCTCTGCCAATTTCATATGACGATATATGATTGGACACAGTATTTATGGATCTTTGACTTATGTACTAAATTAGTGAATAGTTATAATGGAGAAAATATTAAATTTAAACAGAATGTTCGATTGAGAAATATCACATAAAACAGTTCAAATTTAGATTGTTAAATGGAATTCACGTTCTTTAAATTTGTATGATATGATATTAAATGAAATTGTGTCAACCAATTATGATGTCCCAAACTTTCGATTCCTATAGAAATAGGACCAATCTTTTTTTTCTTTTCTTCAAAACTTGGACAATAAGAAGATTTTCTATTGGACAGACACTCTCACTCCGTAGCTCCCACTGATTTCAATCCAAGTGACATTGATATCATTGACTTCCCTCATTAAAGAACTCTAGATTCATTTATACCATCATTAAATTATGGCCTTATTGACTCAGTAGTGAAACATGCTTCAAATTTATAGCTTTTAGTCCTCTTTTGTCCCTTGAGGGTCTGTACTTTCTTCAAACTAGCACACTTTGGTTTCAGACAATTATGTTACGAACGAAGATCAAAATCTGAAAGGACAACAAAATCAGGCCCCACCTCTATCTTCTCCTTTCTGGCAACTGAATCCCAATCCTTGGCAGCAATTCCGGTTTTCCAGTCAAGGCCAACATTTAAGCTCTTACCTCCTGGATCATGACCATCTTCAACCCAAAAACAAGCTAGATAGTTGCCAGCCTCAGTTGTTGTGAAGGCAAACTGACCATGTGTCGTGTTCTCTTTGTGATGAAGGGTGTTCCCAAATGGTGAGGTGACCTGCACAAGTAATATCATTCTATAAGATTCACTACGATAGCAAAAATGACGAAATATGAAAATCAGACACAACATTTCCCGTAAAATTTGTACAGATGTTTAGCCAACAAAAGGACGATAAACTTTTTCAGTAAAAAAAAAAGAAAAAAAAACTTGAATCTCGAGAAAACACTAGCAATACCTCTTTAATTAAACACATACTAATGTGTGTGTGAGAGAGATACAGAATCATTCACGGCACAAGCCCATTTGATTTAATACTTTGTTATCGATTAATGAGCAATCAGTATATACAAACATAATACACTGCCCAGCTTATGAGTTGAATTTGATGCATTGAATCATTGGAGCTGTCTAGACTTTAGTAGTACAATAAATAAGAAGGTGAAGCAGTAGAGAAACATAAACAACTAAACTAAGAATACTATAATCGTAAAGCGTTTAATCTGTTCTATGCAATCAAAGACAATGTTGGGACAAAAATTATTTGAATACAAGCATCTATTTACTTAGTTATGGGAGATCAGGGTAGTTTAAGGTGTGACTAATTGAAATATTTGCAGGCTTGACAAGGAATCTCTCCCATAATGCTAACTTACAAATACATTTTCCTCCACTTTCTCCATGCAAATATACCTCCTTACAACTCCTCGTACTACACGGTAACCCAATAAAAACACTGCATGAACGTGACACGGGTGACAAGAAATGAAGATTTACGTAGTGGTTTTCTTTTATCATTTGCCAAAAGCCTGAATACTTAATCTTCCTACAGTATGGCTTTGAAAATCTGCACCTTGTCATCAGATAACTTAGGAGACTCAACTTTGACAAGCAGTTGAGTGTAAAGTATAAGCAGGATATCTATTCTACGAACTAGAAAAAGAGAGTACTGTTATTTTATCAATTAAGATGATAACTTTTTAAAATTCTTTTGAAGGAACAAAGAACATATCAGCATCAGACAAGTAAAATCACCACATCATATACTAACTAATCACACTCCTATCAATAAGCAAGCACAATTTTATTAGTGAATTTCACCTAAAATGATTAATGTAAAGGATTTAAAGAGCTTTCTGTACATTAGGGAGAATTGGGATATTTTCGTATTTTCTAATTTCTAATAGTCTACTTTATGGATAGGTATATGTTAAATGTAACAAGATTCAAATTGTAACTGTATCAAATATTACATGGTCAAGTTGAGACGAGTTTATACAGTTCACTCTCAACAACTAATTAGATGTCACTTATGCTAACTTTCCATACTTGTATCCAATCACACAGCAAGCTCGAGCAGGTTAAGCAAGGAGGCTGCAGACATGTTCTGTGAAATGTAGGAACCTGGTTAAGGAAATGTTGCAAAAAACTGGTGTGTGTGAGTGGGGTGGGGGGGAGTTTGTAAATTCAGGGAGTGACAGTCCTTTTAATAAATTTGGAACCCATGATGCCAATTGTCAGGTCAAATCTTTAAGATTGATGTAGAATGTAGAGCCTAAGTTGATATTATCATGTGACCAACAAAAGCACAAGGCTACAATTAAAAGTACATCACACTGAATCATATGATGATGCAGAAGCAAGGGCAGAACCAAAAGCAATTTCAGGGGCAAAGCCAAAGCCAAAGCCAAATACAAGTGGACACCAAGTTTCTTGATATGGAGCCTATCTAATAGCTATTGTAATGAGAACAAAGAAGATCATGCCTAACTAACTACCCTTTAAGCAGATAAAATCACAGACTGATTTACATAAAGATACGCCAGCAAACTGTTAATTCCCTAATCTTAAAGTAAAACTTATTAAAACCCCATCAACAAATTTGGTACCCGGTGGTTGTTCAATGTTCATGGGGGCTGCTAGCTAAGTAATAGAGAGTAGAGCGAGCATATAGAATGGGATACCTTGACGGAAATGGTGGGGCTGGGATGGGTATGATCATCGGGAAGGGCATAGTAATCAGCCAAAACGACGACGTTGTTGTGAAGTTCTTCAGAAACACACTTGGTTCCAATGGAGGGAATTGTCAACCATATAGCTTGTCCCTTGTGCAATAAACAGAGTAGCATCAAGAATATCCATCTGCTCATGCTCATGTCACCCATCATTCCCTTTTACTTGAAGAATTTTGACTGACAGAGCTTTGGGATCTTCAATTATGGAAAATCGGAGAAGGAGATCGATCTTCTCGTATTGAATGTATTAATTATTACGGTCTCTGAACATAATTAGCCCATTGGATCCATGGGCCTCTTTTGGTTGTAACCATTTTACAAACATCTTAATGGAAAACTTAAAATAAATGGAGTAGGTAGAGTTTGATTTAATTATGCTATATAGCAAACGTTTGCAAAAATTGTCCAAGCGCTGTTGCCCCAAATATCTCGCCTCGCCAACTCATTCTTCCAGTCTCGCGCTCGCTCCTTACTTTTTATACAAACACATAAAGTGTATAAAAATTATTTCTAATGTAATAAAGCGGAAAAATGATATAAGATAATAATTCTAGTTCCACTCTCTCTCCCCTCGTTCGCGATCTCGCTCGCCAACTCTCCCAAATCTCGCTTGCCACCCGCAGCCTTTCTCACTTATACGCAACAGAAGCGAAATGTATACATTGCGATTCTGTTTGTATACAGCGTGAAAAAGTTGTATATTACACAGCAAGTACTATTTTTCGTCTACCACCACACTTATAATTATACAATAAAAATACTCCCCTGCCCAGTTTCTTTTGCCTTTCCTCTCTTTCCTCGTATAAATATACAATTTTCAAATTGTATCTAATTTCTCTCTTTCTCGTTTTATACAAGTCTCTTTATTGTATATAGTCCTTGTCAAGTCTCTTTTGTCGTTCTCTCTTTCTCATTTTATACAAATTCAAATGTATTAATCATTATTTTTACACACTTATACTAATACAATTTGTTTATACACTTCATTTTTATACAGTTCTCTCTCTGCCCACCTTCTTCTCTTTCGTGTTTATACACCTTCTTTTGTATACAATTTGCTTCAACTGCCCTATATATAGCGAATTATTCAGTTTTAATGTTGCTATGGAGCGCAATTATGGCAAACTTTGGTATAGCATACAAATATGAAATTTTTTATTGCCGATATGTGAAGTTGCCCTAAAATAATTATACTCATTATGTGATATGAGTTCGTCGGTGTCACCCTTATTAATTCAAATACTTTAATATTTAAATTTTTTTAGTTTTTTGCCACTAGTGTCGTATGGGTTCTGATTAGAGCTCATCAAGTATTAGTTATGCAAGTTTTTTATGTTGGACTTAATTAATGTTCAGATATTATCCCCCTATGCTATGTGAATATATGTATTAAATCTAAATTTTAGTTACTTTAGACATTATAATACATGTAATTATTAACTATTGACTAATAAACCCTTATTGTAATTAATTAATAAGGTATTATTCTATAAATTTGAAAATATATTACTATATTTCTACAAATTTCTACCACACTAGTAACGCTATTAGGTTGTAGGACACAAATACACGCAAACAATGATATAATTTTATACTACTTTTATTTCTATTATAAAACTTCTACCAAACATAGTAAAATTATTATAACTTTTTATACACGAATAAGACATCTCTTATACAGTAACGAAACGACCCCTTAAAGTAGGTGTTTACTGTACCATATGCGTGCTGCCAACATAACTGTGAAGAAGAAATTAGCTATCGTTTTTAATAAATTTTCAAAAAAAAAAATTAAAAATTTGATTTTGGGTACAAAGTTTTAATATGCGTTTGGGCATAGCTTTTGGAAATAAATTTATACCGAACAAATGTCATTCATCTAAGTGTACTTGAAGAAAATGAAGAAAAAATATAATAAAGGGAATCACATTCAATTATAAGGCTTACAAAAGCTATTGAGTAATTCATGAATTCGTAATAAATAATTCTTCATATGTTTTATATTAGTTGTTACTTTTTATTTTGCATGATATTTAAGAAATCATAAATAAAAAGATAATTTTTGTTGAGTCATTCTTAAGAAAACAGTAATTTTTTACAAACAAAGGAAACGACTTCAAAAAGAATTAATATGCAAGAATAATAGAAAATTATATTATACTTTTATCTAAGAAGATATACATTAAATGCGATAATTATTTTTTATTTAATTGATGATCAAATAATATGAGATTGCCGGAATATAATAGTCACCAGAGACTGTCCAATACAACCACCCTTTTTACATGTAGGTACATATTTATGAAAATTCACTAAGGGAAAAAGACAGGTATATTCAAATTATCGTAAATCATATACAAATATATTTTTTTATATTTTTGGGATATTAATGTTTCTGTCTTATATTTTTGGAATATTGATGTTCCGGTCGTATAAAAACTAGAGTATATATGTCCTTCACTCTAACGGAAGACTAAATAGAGACACGTGACAGCAATTTTATTCGTTGATTCGATATTTAATAGATGACAGATCTGTGGATAAGATTATGATATTTGTATACTTGTTAGTATAAAGGTATATATATGGTCTAGTTTTCAGACGGCAGAGACACCAATGTCCCAAAAATATAACGAAGGATATTTGCATACATTTATGATAGTTCGAAAATATATTTTTCCGTTTTTCCTTTCACTAATTAACTTCCAAGCCCTATAGAAGTATTAAAACAATACAAATAAGCACTGATCAATTTATTATCAACCACAGTGCTATATAGCTCATAAGTCACAACATATATGTATACTTGTGTCTTTTCATGGTTTCTTGGTGTTACTCTTGGCATAGGTCTTGAAGTGAAAGTTGAGAAAAAGTACTAAAAGTGAAACATTAAAACTAAAAGTGTAGAACCAAACACCAATTCCAGAGCACCCAAATTCAGTTGTGAAGTGATAATACAACAGTCACCAATTTCTTCCACTTTGGCTTTTTTCCAATAGCAGACAAGAAATAATAAGCATACATTAGTACATGAACAGAAGCATTAGTGATCACCCCAACATGCCACATGGACTGGCCAATTGCAACACCAAAATAACAAAAGAGTGGCACCAATGCATGGTGGTACACGTGGAGGAACGAGAGACGTCGAGATCTCGACCTAACTTTGTTAGTATGTCAAAATAAGGAGTCAACCATTTTTGTTATATTTTTTAATTAGTTTTTGTCTAAAAAATATCTTAAAATTGGTTATCTTGCGTTTGTTAAAGATTCTTTTTTTTTAATGTAATTTTTCATATGTTACAAATTAGACTTAAAAACGAAGGAATTGAAAGTTTTCAATCATTTATATCTCAATAATTAAATAAATATGCTAAATTCTTTAAACTCCACATATAGCCCAAATTAAAGAATGAATCAAATCAATTTTTTGAAAAAATAATAATTATGAAATCCTCGTTCGATAATAAAGGATGTCAGTTTTAATATCATGACTCCCTCCTTTGTCATTTATATTAACTTATTTTTTTTTCATTTCAAAAGGAAAAATAACTTCTGATTTTTATTTTTTTTTATACAGCATTTTAAGATCACAAAATCTAAAATATTTCAAACACAAATTTTAATATACATAAATTTTAATTTTAATTTTGATTGGGTTTTTTTTTTTTTTTCCACCTATTGTATATATACTTGATTTTTTTTTAATAAAAAACATAATTATTAAGATCTATATTGGGGGTGTAGCGTAACTTATGTTATTTACTTTTCATATAATACATAGAGATATATATCCCATAACTTCATAAACATGAAGATATAACAAAAATAAGGTAATACAAATATAATAACTAAAGATGTTCTAGAACTATTTAAGTTTTTGGTACAATTTTTGATAAGATTTTTGCTTGCGTGAAGTTAAACTTTTACCTGTGATCATCATTCACTTCTTTATAGAAAGATGTTTTCTAGAATTATTTAATCTTGATAGTTGTTTTGTTTAGAATGAATGACATTTTTTACTTCTGGTCATCTTTAATACAATAATATTCATCCTAATTCTTTGTTTATTTGTAAAGTTTCTTTTTAACAATCTTTTTCTTTAATTTCAATCTAATATATATTATTATTTGATCACCCTAATTTTTTTCAAGTATATTAATTAGAGCCAAAATAAGATGGAAATAATTAATATTCATGATTATTTTTTATATAAAGTTATTTTTTTTTATAACATAATGAATATTTCACAATAACTCACAAAAGAAAAGAAAAAAAAGTGATTAATAACAAAATAGGTTTTAATGTATAACAAATGACTTAGATGTTTCTAAAACTATTTAATTTTTTTGTTAATATTATTGGGTAGATTTTTTATTAGCGTGAAATTACATTTGTGCCCTTGATATAGAAAGATAATTCTATAATTATTTATATATTTCTTCATAGATTTTGTTAAGCTGAAATTACTTTTTTGCCCTTGGTCGTCCTCGCCACGGCCCCTTCTTCTAATAGAAAGAAATTCAATAGATTTTTGTTAGCGTGAAATTACGCTTTTGCCCTTGATCATCCTCCCACTTCACTCTTCTATATATATATATATATATATATATTCAGATAATAAGACTTTAAACTCTTCTCTAAACACTTATGTGGCTTATATAATAAGATAAGTGTAAAAAACATACCTAAACTATACATTTTTTTTGAGTTCATACCTAAATTGTTTAAAGTTTTGAGTTTCATACCTAACTACACTTTTATTTTGAGGAACACATCTCTCTCTTTATACCCCTCTTATCATGGTATGTGTAATACACTCTCTTCCTCTTTTATTTAAAAAAATTTCCACATAACACCTACATGGACAATGGATTCAACCTGGACAAACATAAATAAATTATTAGTATTAGTAAATAAAACTTAAAAAACTATTATAAAAATCATTTTTTCTTCATAAAATAAAATGTAAACTTGTTTCTTTAAACCCCACTCATTTTTTAAAGTTTTTTAGTATTGTTTAAAAATTTATTTTTATAAAAGTGATTTCAAATTTTACTTTCATTCTACTCCCCCTCATCAAATCACATTTAGATATTATATTCATTTTCTTAAAAATATGCTTCTACCCCATCCACTAACCCACCGCTTTCATTCCCCCCCTAGTTTTTTAGATATACAATTATCGAAATATTTTTTAACTTGACCCATAGACTTTTTATATTTTTTAGTTGTTTACTATTTATTCGGGTACAATGTAGAATTTTTTTTCTAAAATATATGTACGTGCATTCTTACACAAAAAAAAAAATGTTAATATAAATAAAAATTAGGAGCGGGAAAATTAAATAGGATGGGGAGAGTTTTATTTAACATAAAATAATATCGTGATTTCTCTATCGAGGGGACGGGGGAGGATCACATGGAAATTTTAAAAAAATATTTTATAAATATTTTTTTTTAAAAAAAAAATAAGGGGGTTGTCCGCGGGAAGAGGGATACGTTGGATATGGGGTGAATGATAATACGACAAATAATTTAATTTTTATTGAATAGTAATCTTTAATTTTTATTAATATTATTTTTTATTATTTATTTGTTTATCTAGCTAAAGAATATTTTATTTATATGGAATGCCAGTGTCCAAATTTTTTCATATAAAGAGAGTTGCCTTACACACACCACTGTAGGTGTGTTTCTCAATTAACAGTGATAGTATTTTATGTATGAAATCGTTCACACTTTAAGTATAAAACTAAAAAAAAATGAAAAATTTAGGTGTGTTTTTGACACTTATCTCCTTGTAATATGATAATATTAACAGATCTCATAACAACTTATTTGAGAAGATCAATAATCAATTGGAAATTGTTTTAGTAGAATTATATATAGAAAGAGATTTACAGTAACTAGAATAACTACTTAAACAATTACACTTAAAAAAGGTTTTAATAAACAATTAGTTGGCCATATGATCAAAAAGTTAATTAATAAACATAAAAGTGAAGTTTTACTAGATAAGTTAAGATGATTTATTAAGTTAGGCCACTAGCTATCTAGGCGGGCCGCCTCCATGACGTTTTAGTAGCTTCTTCGAGAAGCGCGATGTAGTCGCGCGCAATTTCAATATTGAGCTGCTTGGTGGGGATCAACAATTATCGATGCCAAACTTAAACTAGTACTGCCACCCCTAAGGTTTGGTCGAGTTATAAATACTCCTCCGTTCATGAGCGGATCCATCTTTGGTCAAAGGATGTAAAGTAATATCTCTTCATCGAAAAATAACATTATATATAGAAGTAAAATTTAATTTGATAAATATATATATAAAAGTATTGGATCCAAAGCTGGATGAGGAAGGTATTTTGGAGCCAATAGATAGATGAGTGGTGGCGTGTATCATTTTCAATACTTCGAGGGTATTTTATGTCTTTTTCCAAAATTTAAATTTTACACCAAACTTTTATTTTTTATAAAAACACCCTCTATAGTAATTGTTTGTGTTGTATTATATAATTTTTTACGTAAATACCAAAATAGTGATAAAATATTCAATGAATTTGAAAGTAATGATATAATTATTATTGAAAATGATGAACAATCGGCTTAGAGTAACAAAGTCATGTGCTTAATCTATTTCATGATGTATGGAGTAATGTTTGTTGCTCTTGTATCATGGACATTACTATTTATTTGTTGCAGCAAATATCCAATTGACTTGTAATACAAACCCATAGTTAATTTTGATAGTTTTTAAAATTTATAGGTATATATCATATATTTTTTAAAAATAAAATATTTTTTTTTCAAATATTATGACCAAACACATGATGAAATTTTACCCTAATAATATTTGCCAAAAAAATTTAAAAATGTATGATGAAACACTAGCGAAATGACTTGCCAAAGTTTTGGTAGAATCTGCCTAAACTAATAATTTTGCATTAATCATAAAAGTGCACTTTATTCATTATTCTGAAAAGGCATGAAAAGTCTCGTGTGGACAGATAAAAATGAATCGTTTTTTTTTTCTTTCTTCACGATGACGAGGGAAGCTCATAATTGCTATTTTTAGGTGTAAAATTATTGTTTTCATAAAATAGCTCGTAACTTATACGAAAGAAGTAATCCGTATTATGAAACCTGAGCTCGACCAAAAAGGCAAGCTACTTATTTTCAATGAATAGAGAATTGAAACATGGATCAGAATTTAGGAGTAACAATCTCTGTCATTGACTTATTACTTATAAGTAACTACGTAAGACAACATATATATTTAGTAATAATACTTTAATTAGTATACTCGATAATAAGATTTGACTCGTCCCTAAATAATTTAACCGTTTTTGTAACAATAACCTCAAATTAAAAAAAAAAAAAAAACTTTTCAAGATCAAGAAAATGACAAGATCTTTACCTGAGAGGATCAACCATGTCTCAATTAAAAAAAATTAAATTGATTGGATATATATGATCAATTGGAAGGAATTTGGTACAGAAGAGATTGCATATAACTTTAAAAAATGGAGTAATTAATTTTGCACCTCTTGAAGACTGAAGAATAAGGTGAAATTTTACTACATATATTTCACATATTTTATTAAGATTTAGATTTAGGCCATAAGGGATTAGCTAGCTGCCCAATATTTGAACTGCACCTAACTAAGGGCCCGTTTGGATGGGTCTTATAAATCCGACTTTAAAAAAGTACTTTTGAAATTCTTAACTATTTTTTTTTACAAAAATAAGCAGTTTTTGTGTTTTGGATTAAAGTGCTGAAGTTGCTATGCCAAACGTGAAAAGGGAAAATGGAAGAAAGAGATGTTCGTATTATATTGTATTTTGAAGAGTGTATACAATATTAAGGGCAAAAAGATAAAAATTTGTCAACTTACAAACACTTACTAAGCTAAAAATAAAAAAGCACCTCTCCCCAAGCTTTTTAACTTTTGGCTTCAATAATTTTTTTAACTTAAAACTAAGGGCTATTTTGAGTAGTGCCAACCTCTAATAAGTCACAAAGCATCTTTTAAGTCATTTTGACCAGCTTTTAAACTGAGCCAACGGCTTCAACACTTTACTGTCACACCTAAGATTAAAACTAGCACTGTCACCCTAAGATTGTGGTGGAGTGATAAGTGTTACGTATTTTTACTCAAATATCTTGGATTTGAGCTTTGTGTATGGCGCGAACCCGGAATAGCCGGCCCCAGTACCGGACATCAATGAGAAACAGGGGAAAAAACTAGTACTATCTTAAGATAAGACTTTGGCAATTCATTATAAATAGTTGGACAGGACTACAATTGCTACTGCACAGATAGCCTACATTACTTTCTTCTTGAATATTTGGTATGTAACTTAAAATCCAGGTGATTTTGTGTATGTGCAAATGTAATAGTAATACTCAGTTTTCAGTGCAATTTCCCTGAAATACATACTTTTCCAGTACAGTACTTGCAACACGATAATATCTAATGTATAAATATTTACATTATTAATTTCCTTCATCTCTAGCTCACATTCTCCATCAATGGAATCGTGCTGCATTGAGCAATTTCTCGAGGGAAAGACCATTTTCATCACTGGTGTAACAGGCTACCTAGCAAAGAGTAATTTCTCTAACTCTCTCTCCCCCTTTAGGTTGAACTAATCATGCTTTGTGAATAATATTAGTATTGCTACTGCTCCCATTGTAAATTCTTACAGTTCTCACTGAGAAGATACTCAGAGTCCAACCAAATGTGAAGAAGCTTTACTTGCTAATAAGAGCTCCAGATTCAAATTTAGCGAAACAACGCTTTAACAACGAGGTATATATATACTACTAAACTACTACTCCTATATGATTGTATGCAGCAGCAGTAGAAATAGTAGCAGCTAGCACATTAGACTACACAACCGTAGTCATGCATTACCACAAGAGAATTCAAGATTATCAGAGTTCATTGCTCAATATGATGTTTTAAGTGCAGGTTATAAAAACTGATCTTTTCGGAGTTCTGAGGGAGAAGTTGGGCACCAACCTACATGGCTTTATAGAAGACAAAGTTTTCCCAGTTGTAGGGGATATAGATTCTGATAGTTTGGGGATAAATTCTGAGCTGAAAGATGAGATGTTCAGAGAAATAGACATAATTGTAAACTCAGCTGCAACAACTAGATTTGATGAAAGGTACATAAAGAATGAAATTATTTTTCTTAAATTAGAACAAAAAACTTTATTCCATATTTTTGCAGATATGATACTGCAATTAGGACCAATGTATTGGGTGCCCTGCATGTTCTCAATTTTTCCAAGCAGTGTTCAAAACTTATGATGCTTCTCCATGTAAGCACAGGTCAGCTCCATCATTTATTGTGTGTGTGTTCTCAAAACAAATTTCATTATCATGTGACTTCTTTGGGCGTATTAACTTTAGCATAAGAACTGATTCTTTTCAGCCTATGTTTGTGGGGAAAAGGAAGGATTGATACTAGAGAAGCCATTGAACTACGGTGAGACGCTTAATGGAAGCTCTCACTTAGACATAGACGTGGAGCAAAAGTTGGTAGAGGAGGCACTAAAGGACCTTCAAGATAGAAATGCCACTGAAAAAGAAGTTAGGGTAGCTATGAGAATTCTAGGTATTGAGAGGTAAAACTATTCATAAAATCTGTTAAATCTCACATCGGTGGTTAATGAGATGGGTGGACTCCTTATAAGACTTGCACAATCTTCTTCCCTTTGAGCTAGCTTTTGGGGTGTGAATTAGGCCTAAAACCTAATTTCACATGGTATCAGAGCAGGGTCCGTCTCATAATGTTGGGACCCCCAAAATCAAAATTGCCCACGTACCTGATGCTAAGCATTGGACGTGAGGTGGGGTGTTAAAGAATGACAAAAGTCCACATCGATGATTAATGAGATGAGTGGACTCCTTATAAGGCTTGGGCAATCCTTCTCCATTTGAGCTAGCTTTTGGGGTGTGAGTTAGGCCTAAGACCTAATTTCATATGGTATCAGAGTACGACCCGTCTCATATCGGTGGTTAATGAGATGGGTGGACTCCTTATAAGGCTTGGGCAATCCTCCTCCCTTTGAGCTAACTTTTGGAGTGTGAGTTAAACCTAAGACCTAATTTCATATAGTATCAGAGCAGGGCCCGTCTCACACGATGTTACGTCTCATCAATCAATATGTCCTATTCATTCAAGACAAGTATATATATATATATGATTCTTCAGGGCAAGGCTACATGGATGGCCAAACACATACTCATTCACAAAATCAATGGGAGAGATGCTTTTGGGACACCTCAAGGAGGATCTCCAACTCATTATTCTCCGACCAACGATTATATTGAGCACCTACAAGGAGCCATTCCCTGGATGGATTGAAGGAATGAGGTAATAATTATATACCATTTCTTGCTAGTAAGCCAATATAATCTGTTTCTTCCTTCCCACAGAACCACGGACACGTTCATTGTTGGCTATGGTAAAGGAAAACAGAAAGTTGCAATGGGTGGCAGAGACACCATAACAGATGTGGTATGTGAGTCAGTCATATATATATATAGTGTACCTTATGTCAGCTGGTATAAATCAGTTCATCCACGTACATTTTGAGTTACTAAGTATTTACTAATTCCTTAATGCTATGTTACAATTTTGCCTAGATTCCAGCAGATATGGTTGTGAACTCAGTCATTGCAGCTATGGTAGCCCATCGAAATCCATCGTCCCAAACAACTGTTTACCATATTAGCTCGTCTAGGAGGAATCAAATCAAAATTGATGATTTTATACAAAATGGCGTTGATTACTTCAAGAAGAATCCATGGATTGATGAAAGAGGAAAGCCAGTCAAAGTGAAGCAATTTCACTTACTGGATAGCATGGATAGTCTTCACAAATACATAGAAATCCACTACATGCCATCATTAAAGGTTAGATTTGCATAGTAAAAGAGGGAAAGATACCGATATGTAGGAGCAATGTATTATAAAAGAATACCGAGGGTGTTTATGAATGCTGACATGCACTTCAGCATTGATGGCCTACCACTAAGCTAAGTTTATAGTTTTAACATGTTTCAGATATTAAAGTGGGCAAACTTCATACTTTGCCGACATTTGCAAGTCCAGCACACAAACTTACAAAGAAGGATCAATCATGCCATTCGACTAGCTGAACTCTACAAGCCTTACACGTTCTTCAAAGGAATGTGAGTTTATAATTTGATTTCCCTTCCTTCCTTCCTCTTAATTCTATGTTAATATTGATTTGGACACCTCGATGTAACGTCTGATATACTATACTAGTGGAAACTGATTGATCAAACATAAATTTGTTCCTAATTGATACTCTAACAACATTCATACTTGATTTATCCCAGTTTCGATGATACGAATGCTGAAATGTTGCGAATGGCAACAAGAGAAAGCAATGCAGATGATACATTCAATTTTGATCCGACAACCATTCAGTGGGATAAATACTTGAAGGAAACTCACATACCCGGATTAGTAAAGTACATTTTCTAGAAAACAGATTTTTTTGAATAAAGCAAGTTCTCTAAATCCAAATAAAAAGTTGTGTTGCTGCTTAAATTCCATTATGTTGTTTTTTAATCCGTTCAATAAACTATTCACATTATTATAATCTATAGTATGTAATAATATTGAATCAGAAGAATATATAGCTAATTAGAATACAACAACAACATAGCCGATTAAAATCTCAGTAGAATGTAGCTAGAGAGAAAACGACTTTAAATACTTATTATGCATTTATAATCCAACACAATTCAGCAAATGAAGTCCAAATTGATAATTAGGGAGAGATCTGTTAAGAAGGATGAACCTTTTTAGAGTGAGAAGAAATTGCTTTAAAAGCAGATTTCATTGAAGCACCCGCAGAGTTAACAGCAGTTTCAATATACTTTTTGGCAGCAATTGTAGCCACTTTCTCCATAGCTTTCCCCATATTTCTAACTCTTTCGGCAACACTCACAAGGCTATCATACTCAGATTTAGCCATCTCATTCATCTCCTCTTCGAATCGGCGAAATTCATCCATGGCTTCTTCCATAGCAGTGTTAAGATGATCCTCTGCTTCTTTCATGAAATTTTCAGCTTCTTCAAGTTCTTTTTCTTGATCCAATTCCATGGCTGCCCAAGCCTTGTAAGCCTCCACTTCAAAGAGCTTCATCAGATCATCTTCTATAGAGTAAGGATCGAAGTTCTTGTCACAAAGAGCTTGCTCCGAAAGAATGTCGAATTGAGCAAAAAGAGATTCCATTTTATTTTTTTTCTTCTAGAATTTGGGGATGGAGAAAAATGATTGAAAAAGTATACTTAAACAGCAACACCTATTTGGTAAAGGAATGTCAGATGAGGGTCACACCAACGGTTAAGTTGAATTTTATACCAGTAGTAACTTTTTCCTCCACGCCAATTCAAATTAATCGGCAATAAAATTAGTAGTACACAACAAAGACGTTTGTATCTGCAATTTTATCTCAAGAAGTAAAATTAACATTTAAATATTTAATTATTATTTCATAATTTCATATTATAATTTTATATTGTATGATTAAAATTTTTATCTTAATAATTCCTAGAATTAGAATATTCATTCATCTTGAATGTAATCCAAATGATATCTAAAATCATAATTAATTGCTTAATGCTTCGTTGGGCCTTACGTCAAAAAAGTTATTGGTTTTTACCGTACAAAAAATCTGAACATGTAATAAATACCTCAGTGGCCACTATCTCTTTTAGCATTTGTTAACTACTGAATCAACAAAAATTAAAGTTTATCGAAATTTAGTGAACATATAAATTTCAAAGTAATTGGCATAAGAAAATAAATTAGACCACAATTGAGAGATGCGTTTGAAATAAATGAAAAGAATGCGTGCGATAAAGATAAGAAGATTAACTTCATAATGCAAATATTTGTACATTAGATATTCTCAGGTTGTAAGTACTGGAAAACTGAGTATTGCATTTTCACATATACAAAATCACCTTGATTTTTAGTTAGGTATCAATATTCAATCAGAAAGTAATGTAGCCTATTTGTGCGGTAGCAATTGTTGTCTTGTTAAAATATTTATAGTGAATTCTTTTGATATTCTATTCGATGCTTGATATTTGTTTTGAAGTCTAAATTTTAAAGATGATTTCATACTGATCACCACTCGAATTCAAAAATTTTAAATTTGAAAATTAACATTAAAGCAAGTCACTATACAACTTATAAACTTATCAACCATCACCTCATTCACAACATTTTGAGATGAACACTACACCAGTTAGCTTCGCTGTCAGCCGCCGGAAGAACAAACCTTAAGCACACAAGCCAAATAGGAAAGAGAAACTACAAATGACGTACGCGGAAACTCCATCCGGCGAGGTGATGACGAATGGGGGGGAGCTGTAAGGGGTATGTGGTCGGATAGTGGATAAGCAGGACCGAGCGCGGAGGTAGGGAAGAAAGGGGGGAGATGACCGAAAATGACAAATATCTTTCTGAGTTTATCTTCAATGGTATAATAGATATTTTTCGTCATATTTTTGGACATTGATATTTTCTGATCCAAAAACTAAAATTAAATATTATTTGTCTCTCACCTCTAAACGATAAAAACCAATTAAACCTTAGGCATAATTAGAGGTAACATGAACATTGCTCTCGATAGTTTAAGTGATGTACAAAAATAATTAAAATCTTTTTGTGGACAACTTATCAGATTTTTTTCCACAAAAGGAACAATTGGAAGCTAGATATGTTAGTGATTTTAACCACCATTAATAGCGTAAAATTTAAGACAATCTCGCTACACACAAAAGCTGAATTCGTACTTTGAGATATATCTCCCATTTTTCTTTTGTTTCTTTCTCTCGCGCTTGCCCCGCCAAAGGGTTGTTCTTTTCTTTTTTATTGTTTTTGGTTAATGATTGCTACATTCTGTTAAGAATCTTTTCAAAAAATATTTTTTTAAAAACAAAATAAAAATAGTTGCTATTTATAGCAGCAGCGAGTAGTTTGGTTATAATTTTAATATTGTTTTAAAAATCGGTGTGCAAACAAACAAATGTTAATTGTTGTTTGTATATCAATCCTATCCAATATTTATCATTAATAAAGCAATATAATAAGAGAAGAATCAAGTCTGATTATGTGTTTTTTTGTTTATATTTATAATTATAAGTTATTGTTTGAGAGGGTATGAATTGTATAAAATATATATTATAATACTATTTGAATCAGAAATCGTAATCTGTGATTTGCTTATATTACTATCTTAAGTATACGTTAAGTTGTTCGCAGGGTATATTCGATACTATATTAATTACTCCTTTTAATTTGCATGATGGCTAACCATTATTATGATAAACACTATTTTTTATCTATTATTTAATTTGATATATTACGAATGTTAATGACCTTTAACATCCTGTTTTATCATTTGCACTTAATATTCATATATACTTATTACTCCGCATCCCATTCGTGCTGAGTCTCCTTCGCTCCTTTTCCCTTAACACACACTAAATATAATGGTGTCTAATGCTCAACCTTCGACCCCACACAACAATAAGACCGATACACATTAACTAATAATCTCTCTTTTTAGAAATGGGACTTGAGTGGTGGACGATACAGGTACACCACAACCAGATTCTATCCATATGCAGCAAATTGTAGCTCCAAATGTTATATGAAGATTACTAACTACTAATATCTAACTTTTGTAAAGCTTTTCTCTTTCACGCAGCCACGTGTATTGCATGCAGTTCCCTGTTTGTTTTCTTTTGTGGACAGATGCCTACTTTTGTTTATTTTTTTTTCCAAGCTCTTTCCGTGCTCACACTTACATCTTCTCTCTTCTTTCTTTGTTTAATAAGTAATGTTCTTTCATAAATTTCTTTGGTAAGAATCGGAGTGGGGATTTTCTTAGTTCCTAGAATCGAATAGAACCAGTCTTACACCCCTAATTAAAATACTACGAGGAAGATTTTGGTTTATTTGTTTTACGCTTTTACTAACTTTAAAAGAATGCTTATCATAATTTTTAAAACTTTATGCCAAAAAACTTCAAAATTGTCTCAAAATCTATTATTTGATTCTCAAAGCATCGTAAATAAACCATGTCTACGAAAAAGACGGGCAACTAAGAATGTCAAACCATATGTATGAATAATTCTGTTTACACAACCCATTATAAGTTATTTCAGTTAGCATTCTGATGTAACATTTCTAATCAAATATTGTTTTATCTTAGAGAATTAAAAAGAACCGACAATGATAAACTTGATACATCTCGTGATTGTTAATCATTGAGATTTGTTATTTATTATTGTTCACTCAAATGGTGGTTCTACATAACAATTCTGTCTTTTTTCGCCTTAGCAAAAATTGTGGGATCGAAAATAAAGAGAATTAAAAAAGAAGAAATAATGGTTGGAGGCTATTACTTTTGTGCAAGACAACAATATGTTGTTCCTAATTCATTTTACATTTCAAATGGTCCGCTACATATAACATTTGTTTGGCAGTATGTGTAAAAGTGCACATACTTCAACTAAATTGTTATTTGTTTCACACAAATACAAACTATTTGTGTGTACTTTAAATAGCACATGTATTTTGATCTATAATTTCCAGGTATGAGTACTTAACATGAGAAGCATAAGAAGTAAAATATAAAAGAAAATCTACTCTTTTTTTTCTTAAGACATTAACATATATACATGAATTGAGTGGCAACTCTGGACAAGCTAAAAGAGGAGGAAAACAAATGTTTTTCGCAAGGGACTTGGATTGTCGAATATTCTAACAGTTGGGCAAATTACTATTAACCATGAAGCTCTCAGTATTATGTCAAATACAACAACATTTCAAATTCTTTTAAGATTATGTAGCTCTATAATGTTTTTTTGTTCCATCTGTTGTTTTCAATAAACAATTTATATCGTAGGCAAACAAGATAGAGCAATTTAATATGAAATAACAATTTATGGTTTCATCTTTTAAGATGCATGTAGTCATTATATTGTTGTTCCTACCATTTAGTTCCTCCTCAAAATAGGGGGGTTACGAAATATTGACCACGTTTCCTTTTGAAACGTTCTGGATTTTTTTTTAAAATAATTTAAATATTCAGAGCATTTTAGATTTTAAGCTAATAAATTCATATTAAGGTGATGGAATATCTGGCCCCAATTTTTTTTGCTCTATAGTTTTATATAGTCTCAGGTCAGCCAAGTACTTGTTACATTTCTTCTTGGGGCATCTTTTCCTAATATTTCAATAAGAACTAGCCAAGATATAATATTTTAGTTGAAGAAATAGTAGTTTGCATGCTTGGTGATCTATGTCAAGTGAGAGAAAATGTACACAACATATTTGATTGATATTTAGATAATACATTGGATTTATGGTGATCTTTTATGTACTATTGGTTGTAATATATAGAAATTCTCAGATCAGGCACATTATTGTAAACATAACTATCGGTTTATATATTACTCACTATGAATGACTATCTGATGCAAAGATTGAAACATGGTTTAATAAATTGTTTCAATCAAGGCATACATTATTGCGTTATGTTTTTTGTCATATGTACCTGAATGTTGGGGCCCGTGCTAGCACGACAGCAAAATCTTAGTATATTATATATCTCCAAATTCATATCTCCTCTCATCTCTGTACCTCTTTCCTCTCTCTCTTCGACTATGTCTCTCCCCGTCCTCTCTCCCTTCCTTCTCTCATTCGCTCCTCCCCCTTCCCCTGCTCCCGTGTCTGCTGTGCCCATCTCTAGTCTTCCTAGTCTCACCCCTGTGCCCTCCCTCTCTATCCTCGCGTACATTACCAAATATTTGATTGATCAATTATACATTATGACTTCAAAACTATATAAATAAATTCATACTTACATTAATTAAAGCAAACTAATTAACAAAACATTGACCACATTTAGACGAAAATATGACCAAACAGTTTAATTATTGCAGCACGATTCCATTACCAGAAGTATTGGAATTTACATTAATAAAAACACACACAATCGACTCACCCACCATATAAGGAAATTTTATCCTAATTAATATTTATGTAAAATATTGAAAGAGCATATACACAGACCAAATCCTCTTTCAAATAGCAAATTATAAGTATATTAATTAAAAATTATAGACAGTCAAGGAAGTAGTGTAAGCACCTACTAAATAGTTGTCATAACTTAATTTTAAAATATACCCCCCATGGAACGTCTAGACTAAAAGAATCCGAGCCAATTATAAATTATGGATCAAAGTAATGTTCAATAGCTTATATTAGATTTAATGTCATGTGTACATATATCACATGCATTTTCTGTTGCGCATTCTTTCCCCCCCTTCCTCTACTCACTCTCCCTCCATAATACCACCCCACCCCACTTGTCCACATCGTTTTCTATTTCCTTACACCCTGGTCAAATAAAGCATTCAGTGTACCGCAAGATATATTTTTAAGAAAAAAATTTAGATCTGCACACATTTCGTACGCTCCTTCCCCTGACTTTAATAAACCCCGCCAAACATTTCTTGAGTAATTTCCACACATGTTTTTCCCACATTCTGTAGTATATCTCCAACAATAGATCTCAAACTTAAATACCTTACTTTGAGTTCTATATAAATACTATCAACTAAAAAACCATGATAATACATTAAAAAAAAACTTTTTCGGCAGATTTTCAAATATAATAAAAATATATTTATTCAGATTCTTCCCAAAGGTGGTCCGAATTTTTTAAATTAGTATGATTTAAAAAATCCACCAAGTCACGAAGTTGAACAGGTAAGTCTAGAATAAAAGGTCCGCATATTTCGCGTTGATCTTATTTATATTTTTTTTTTTTGTGGTGTTGAAAAGGTATGGTTAGTGACGATATTGCACTTATTATTATTATTGATCATTTTAAAAATCAAGTACCCTTCCTTTCCTCCACGTTATATTTTTCTTTTCAACCTGCCTCGCTCTCCTTTCCCTCCCTCTCCCTCCTCCCTTCTTCCCTCCCTATCCACCCCTGCTCTCCATCTATCAAATTTATTTAAATATTGCTGTGTACTAATATTTACTTGACGCCGACAATTTTAAATGCCTCCTATTGGCAGGTACCAAATGGAATTAGAGCAACGTTAGAACATAGTAAATGGTTGGCGTACGGCACAATTTTCTAGCACTGTTTTGTATACTCGTATCCAAAACATATATTTTTCCTTCTACCATATTTAGAACTACAACGTCCCTCTCTTCATTTTATATCATAAAAAACACTAATGAAAGTCTCCCAACCATATAATCCACGATTGGCTAGTTGCACCACTCCCACTTATTAAGTCAATTGAGTTTAAAAGCAGGACAAAATCTTTCTGGTCGATGCCACCACTATTTGTTATTTATCCATACTTATTCGATCGTATATATAATATTGTCATTTGCTTAATTTTATTATCTTTTCGTTTTCCATCATTTTTTTCCATCGTTTTCCACACCACCTACCCCTCCCTCGCATCACTTCCTGGCTCAACAAGCCTCATCCTTGGTATCCTAATCCACTCTCGCTTATCATGGGTCATCTGGATGTGGCAGATCTCATTTGATCTATCCCAGAGCTGAATCGGTCAATATCCATGATTGGAATTGGATCATCGGTTTAATAGTTAATTACACAAAAATGTCCCTTCTTTCTCAAGGCCCATTGTTTTTGGAGCTCGTATTTTATATTTCCAATAATTTTTCTGAATTTTTAGACATACTCTTAAGTTATTCCTACTTAAGTAGGATCGAAGATCTTCGACAGACTCTCGTTCCTCCACTTACTCCACGTGTTACCCCATGCCTTGGTGGCCACTCTCTTTGTGGTTATTTTGGTGTATGCTCAAGTGGGCATCCATGTTGGCTGTTGGGGTGAATCATCCCTAATTCTTTCGGTTCATGTAACTACTGTATGCTTATTACTTTTCTTATTTGCTATCGGAAAAAGGCCAAAGTGGAAGAAATTTGGTGCACTTAAATGTAATAATTGGTCAGTTCATTTATTTTTTTGGTGTTTTTGAGGGCATTGATATAACTACTCCCTTGACTAGGTGGAGTTTGGGTGCTCTGGAATTGATATTTGGTTCTACACTATCTGTTTTAATGTTTCACTTTTAGCACTTTTTCTCAACTTTTACTTCAAGACCCTAGTATTCCCGAAAACGATCAGGAAGAAACTCACACCGCCTAAAATTATATATTAATTACTATATTGTGTCCCTTTGAGCTATCTAGTTTGGCTTGTGGTTATAACTTACTTCAGTTGAAGTATCTTCTGCTATGTTTTACTTCTATAAGGATTGGAAATAATTAATTAGTGAAATCTCACATATACAAAGTTGGTTGTATTGACTATTGAGAGTGAATCTTAAAAGACTATAACAGATAGTATGTCATAAGGAGATTTAATTTCATAAATTATGCAAATATGGCCCCTTGTCATCTTCACAATTAACTTAGCTTAATGTATCGAAATGTTTCATTATTTTTTAATTTACTCTTTATATTTTCCTCTTTAAGTTTTTCCCATTTTGCCTTGGAAAGATATTCTCGATTATATCGAATAACAGTTCACAAATTGCGAGAAGAGAAAAAAAAAAGTCAAAAACGGGAAAGGGACCCTATAAATATACTAATTTACACAAAATATATCCGTTTGCCTATTTGGATTTACAAGACAAAACACTAGTAACAAGCCAGCAGACATGCATTATCTCAAACGTTATACCCAACCACCCCTAGATCAATATACGCACATCAGGATCTTTCTGAGAACGTGTTAAACATTCCGAAGATGGTATGGAGAAAAAGGGCTGGGCGGAACTTTGCCGGCGGGAGAAAAAGTAACACCGATCTAACACTGCAACAAGTCATCCATACTAGACAGTTCGGGTCTCATCAGACGGGTAGTCCGTGTGTTTCGCTGTAACGCTCATCCACCGCCGGTTCCAGCACATACGCCAGGCTCCGCTAGATGATGTTTTTCCGCTTATGCCTGCCCGCCCCCGGGACCCTCGCCCTGCGGCTTCATTGGTTGATCCATTTCCTTACCCCGACCCGTCCTACCCTCAACGTGCGACCTCCTCCAACATGTCCGCCCACCCCCAGGTCTGGTTAATCCACCCCGCGTCCGCTCAACCCCACGAGAGTTTAGGCACGATTTGCTGCATGCCTTGGCCCATCCCCCCCCCCATCCAGAGGCTCGAAGTCTGCGGACTGTCGAGCCCCCCATCCCCGGCCTCCCATCCCGCCGCTCGCCCCGGGGTGATTCCAATGTTTCCCTCCCCCCAACCCCACTCCCTCCCTCCTGACCCACCCCCGCCTCCCCCCCTCCCCTCTTTTCCCCCCTTCCCCCCACTCCCGCCCCGCCTCCTCCAACAAAGGAACAAAAATGGCCAATATGCCGGCATTTAACTTTAGGAAAAATAACTATTTACCGTGAACATACCCGTTATTCATAAACCGCTGCTTTTCCTAATGATTCTATATTCTTTAAATCTAAGATTAGTAAATTGAATAATCTTTGTGTAAATTAGGTATATAGGCATTTTTTTATAGTAATATTCTCACGTTAATAGCACTAAGAGTTTAAAATTTCATTCTTGTCTAACATTTAATATCTCAAGTTATAGCGTTTAAAAAAAAAAACATATAAGTGTTTAAATTTTTAAATTATTAAAAGAGGTTTTCACATAAAAATAATTACAAACGGACCAAATGAAAGAATGGAAAATGGTGATCTTTTATAAATCAATTAAATATAATTATTAATTACTTGTTATAATTACACTTTTTAAGGGATTTTAAATTTTTTGTAGGATTGGTTATTTTTCCTTACCTCTCTCAAATTATTTTACAATGATATTCAGTTTTTTATTTAATTCCTGAAAAGCTCTACCACTTGGCATGAACGTAATGTTCAGTTTGTTTTTCAAAATTTCACAATCTTTTGAGATTTTCAATTTTAGTTTTATTTTCTTTATTCGTATGTTATGATACATTCTTGGACGTTGAAAACAATTTGTTTGATTTTGAATGGAGACCATGTTCGATCTTAATAAAAAACAGGTGAAAAAAAAGTAAAATATCTATAGGTACTTGATTTTTGTTAGGATTTGCTTGTTTTTCCCAATTCTCGATTTGTTGGCTTTTGTTATTTATATTATTTATTGTACATGGATACAAAAATTGTTCAATTTTTTTTTAATTGATTAGAACTTCTAGAAATAAGTTTTGTAGGCCATTATTTTGGATAAAAACAATCAAGCAAGTTACGTATGATATTTTGAAAAACAAGATAAGATAAATATAAATTGTTTTTGAGTTGTAATTAAACTGAGATTCGCGTGATTAGTTGATTTGTGAAGAAAATAGAAAAACGTACATTATTCTAGACAAATATAATTAATCAATAATTCTTTGTACAAACGGTGAAGTTTTAACAAATGTTATAATAATTCTGACAAAGTTATATAACAATTGGTAGATTAATAAATAGGTAAAGACCTGCTCAGATAATATTCAAAAAGTGTAAGAAGATATCAATTTTTGTGTATTGTTAAGTGCTAGAAATTGGTATTATTGTTGTAAATGAAAATTTCTAAGAAACTTGTATTACTTGTGTATGAAAATCTATATTTTTTTAAAAAACACACGTCACAATATATGTTTCTGTTGAAATTAATATATATAATTTTGTATTAAGTTTTTTGTATAGAAACGATATCTATTTTTCTTTTTGTTTAATTGAATAGTGGTATATATCAGTGAATACTATATTACATGTGTCATGCGTTTTGTCCTGACTTATTTTAATACAGTACCAGTATAAAAATCATAAATTGGTCCACATTTTAGACCGGTTACATAACCACCAATTCTTTTACCAAACACCCAAGCGATGTCACTTTTCCCCATTCATTCAATACACACATTGTCATGCCCTGCATCCAATTTGTTAGTTTTCAAGATAAATATATGGTCATACACATCTGACATTGGGGGGGATTTTATGTCATACGCAAAATCAAAAAAAAATTCAAACGGTGTTTTCTTTTTCTTGTAAACTTTGTTGAAAACTTGTCTTGACCTAAGGCAGGTCAACAATCCCAAACACAATGCAGTTAATACATAACACAAATTGTATGTATCTTCTTTCTTCTCTATAAATTGGTAAATTAAATTAATACATTTCATACTATATAATGTCCTAATAAATCATATTATACTGGGTATGTTAATGGACATTCAATTCATTCATACCCAGCATCAAAAATTGTATATTCCGTTCATAACAAAATGTACTATTAATTAACATATTTAATTTAAAACAATAAATAATTTTTATGACTTATTACTATAAACTCTCCTCAAAAAGTCACCACTACATTAATTCATACATCAAGGAATCCGAACATACAATATACAAACAACAGCTTTAATTAAATAGCTTTTAATTAATAGTAGAAATATACGACATACAACACTAATACATTTTATTCAAACCCTGATAATTGTACTAGAACAATATAACATTTCATTACACATAGCATACAAGTTAATACATTACTGCCTACACATTCCTATCGTTGAAATTAGTAATTATTTTACACAACCACAAAATTATATACAACATTCATACATTATTATTTATCAACATCATACGTTGTTGTAATCCAAGTTATATATTCACCAAACATCAATATTCATATTAATTATATTAATCATATTACTAAAACTCAAACTGATAATATAAATCATCAATTTCATGTACTATACTATTGACAATAAAATCCAAATTAAACAACACTTAAAAACACAATACTTTAATTTAATATGAAAAATTCTTTTTACTGCCCTTAACATAACCACTTGTTTGGTTTATTTGTTGTGGTTATCTCTGACCTAACCCATTTCAATATCAAGCCTTTTACTCTACTTTTTTTTGATTTTGTAAGAATATACTCATACAACACAGTTCATGACTTGTTTATCACATTTATAGTAATAAAATAGATGATGCATTTCATACAAATTACAAACATCTTTCATATACAATAATCAAACACTAACTATACAAATCAAAACATAAAGTATGAATTTATTATGGATTAGTTATATTCAACATATCATAAACTTGTACAAACTTAATACACAAATCTACAAATTTAAATATACATACATACCAAATTAATACACGTGAACTCATACACAATTCAAATACATGTTTTCATATATTGATATTGTAAATATAAAAAATTTGTAATTTCATACAGTGAATCATACAAAATCGTACAGAAATAACAGAACAAAAAATGTCCTATACTAACATTCACAATATAACTTGAATTAGAAATAAAATTAAATAGATAATTTACATAATTAATTTTTTTTTTACTAACCTTTAAATTTTTTGTGGGATTAACTGGTTTCTTCTTTTTTCTCCTTTCTTCTTGTTGTAAATATGAAAGTACGATTTCAAGTTTTTTTGGTTTTTTGATTTTTAATTTTTATCAATTCTTGCATACAAATCAGATTCAATCTGATGAGTACTCAATTTGTTTCCCTTTCCTTTTCTTTCCTCTTTTCTTTTTGGCCTTTTCTTCCTCCTCCGATTCCATCTAGACTTTTGCTTTTCTTCCCTTTCTTCATTCTTCTCGAATTCCTTTGGAGTTTGTTTGTTTGTTTTTTTCATTTTTGATTTCCCTGATCTAGCTTTAGTCTTTTTGCATATGAAGGCTGAGTTTGTGATAAAATTTTGAAATATGGAGCATGAAAATTCGTACTGAGCTTTGTCTCATTCAACCTTTTGAATTTTCCGCGGGGTTTTCACACATTGCCTCTTCTTCAGTTCGACATTGTACACTTTTTTTAACAGTGGGAGATGAGCTTTGCAGTGCAGAAAGAGATTTGAAGTGCAAATCTTTAGAATTGGAGAAGACGAGAAGCTGTTAAGATTGAAAGTTTTGAGCGTGCAAAAGAGAATGTTGGTAAAAAAAATTACTGTTAGGACGTGCAAAAGAGATGATTTTGTGAGGATTTTGAGGAAGAACAAAATTTTGGGGCAGATGACAGTATTTTCCACAACCTCACACTAGTAATTCTTTTAGATATTGATTGTAGTTATCTAATTATGGACTGATAAAATCCCTATTATTTTGTAATTTTTTTAAAAAAAATGTAAATATTATAATTTTATTTGAATTTACCTAGTTAACAGTTTTGTATCATAAAAAGGTTTACTAAAGATAATTTAATTTAATTAACTTCGCTTTAGAAAAAGGTAACTGAAATAATAAATGTAATTATTTAAATCAGTTTATTATTATTTAAAAAAAAATCTGAGAATCATATGTTTTTCTTGGCTATTGTCCTCCTAAAACTGGATATACTATATATTACCTATACCTTCGTTTCCTGCGTAACAAACTCTGTTCTCTCACCTTGGATATTTATCATCTTCAATGTGTGGTGTAATTATTGTATTTTTCATTTGAAATAGGTCTCTTTCCCTTTTTGATTCCTCACAATCTACCCCCATTTTGCACTTATAGATTTTTAGGCGCGTCAAAATATATTGACAGTACAAGTGCAAAGATAGTCCCCTCTTAGGAAAGATCCCAAAGAATGGTGAGACTCTAAAGAAAGCATATGGGTGCCATTCATTTTGAAGATTGATGTGGCCCACTCATTATATCACAAAAACAAAAATATAGTATAAGGTTTTCTTGATAATTGAACAACTCCATCTGTCAATTTTATCATTTTCTGTGTCACACACAAAAACCCTTTTGATTTTTCTCTAACCCCAAATCTCCCCATTTACTCAAATACTCTCACCTTTTTTCTTTTCTTTTTTTCACTTCTCTTATCTCTTTGTAGCCATGTCTGAGGTATATCATCACACTTCAATTTCATAGTTTCTTCATTTTGTTTTAATTCAAATCAAATCTTGTTTTCCCTTCTTGATTTAAGATTTTTTTTTTTTTAATTCCTAAAATGACGTTTTCTGTAGATTAAGTCTGTCACTCTTGATTTAAGATTGGATTTTTTGAATTGGGGGTTTTGAGATTTTTGAGGGTTTCTGGGGATTGCTTTTGTTTTCGTCAAAGAATCTTGTTTCTTGATATTTCTATGTTTTTACCTTTCTGGGTTTTTGTCTTTTCTTGATTTTTGATTCATATAACTTTAATTTCATTATTTCAGGGAGAGAAGGCTTTGCCGACTGCATCCAAAGGTATAAGTCATCGCCCTTTTGATGGATTGATTGATTTAATAGTGAATGTTTAACGTGCATATTAAGTTGTATGTGGATTTTAGTATATGTATGAACTTAATACCAAAACGGCTATTCTTGAATGTGAGGAGAGTTGACCTCAGGGATAAGTGTGTGGATGAAAGTGGGGATGATTAGTTGAGTTATTTAATCGAATTGATTTGAAGTAATTTTCGTCTTGATATATTTAGTAGAATATGCTGAATGAAGAAGCAATCATGTGAAAATTTAGATTTGTTTTGATGCTGTGGAATCAGGCAAAAAGTGTGCAACTTATATTGATTAAAAGTCACTTAGACAAACAGAGTTGACATTGCTACGAACTTGGTTGGAAGGCATGTCTCAACCTCCAATAATACTACTCTCTTAATTGGTGCATATGATGTTTTTTTATCAGTTCATTGGTTGATACATATGACTTAAAAAAAAATGTGAGTATGACCAGATATGATTACGCCTCAGTCCAAACTGACTGAGGTTGACTATTATAGGCATGTGTGCACTTTCGTATATCAATGGGTCAGGATCAGGATGCCAGAATGAATACTTGTAGTTGTCTGAATGTTGGTTGCGCTTACATCGTCCTAATCTTAGTTGTGGAAATCAATTCGTTTTTGTAGATTTTTGTTTATTTTATATTTATCTCATTACGTGGAATTAATCACATTTCGGTACTCTTTGAGCTTTTACAGACACTATCTTGTCCCCTACCTCCTCCATATAAGATACACTTTTTATAGCATCATGAGTGCTCTAGAAAGTTGTCTTGATATGAGTTCTTTCCTGCTTAGAACAAAGTAATTAGCTTAGGCTGGAAACTAACATTTGGAAGTTAATTTTTCTTTTTTTCAGATGAGAAGTCTGGGGCAGCTGAGAGTAAAAAATCTCCTGAGTCTTCTACCGTGGAAGCACCATCAGGAGAGGGGAGAACAGCATCTGCTGCGGCTGGAGCTGGAGTCCAAAATCCCTTTGATTTCTCAGCCATGTCTGGACTACTCAATGTACATACACCGTTTTCTATGCAGAGAAAAGTTCTGTGTATTGTATTTCAAGGATTTTTAAATAGTAATTTTAATAATTACTATTTTAATTTTCACTATTTTTATTGGTCGAATACATGGTATTTGAGATGTGAAAGTACAAGTGGGTTACAAACTACTTAGATGCAAAAATAAAGCTCCCGCACTTGGTGATAACCTATTAAAATTATATTTTAGTAATGCAAAAAAGAAAAAGTTCTATTACCATCAACTTGCAATCAATTATACTTTTAATTTTGCTGCCTTGTCATTTTATTTTTATTGATTAACAAACTTTGAATTATTTATATAGTGTCTTTTGGTTTATTCTGCACATCTCTTTTATGTTGTGGCTGATGTAGGACCCAAGTATCAAAGAACTAGCGGAGCAGATTGCAAAAGACCCTGCATTTAATCAGATGGCAGAGCAGCTTCAGAAGACCTTTCAAGGTGCAGCAGTGGAAGAAAGTGTTCCCAACTTTGATAGCCAACAATACTACTCTACAATGCAACAGGTTATGCAAAATCCTCAGTTTATGAACCAATGGCTTAACGGTTGGTAGGCTGAAGGCCAGGTATCTCATTTTGGCCTCTGTTGTACAAGCCACGAGGATGTTCTAATGAGAAATGTTTCTTCTTTGAGTGATTGGCACATGATTTCTTTACTTGTTTTACTTCAGGATCCATCCATGTCTGGCATGCTTGAGAGTTTGTCAAACCCTGCTCAGAAGGAGCAACTTGAAGAACGGATGGCGCGCATTAAAGAAGACCCATCACTCAAACCAATCTTGGAAGAGATTGAGAGCGGAGGACCAGCTGCAATGATGAGGTCATATCTCCTATTTGTTCTGATTTAGGTTGCGTTAAGTGACGTTAATTATTCCCTTCTTGCTTCTGGTCAACCAGAACTTAAGTGATATACTTTATTAAGCATGTGACTTCACTAAGCTAATTTAAATGAATCTAACCATCATTTCAACCTCTGCAGATATATTCAAAATTTTTATCCTTTTCACATTTTAAAGTTCTAAAATGAACACAGCGCCACAAATACTAATATTGCAGGAAACTTTTTGTCTGTAACAGTAAGGTGATAAATGAACATGTAATAGTTTAATTTACTAGCTTCTGGCTTGAGGGGAATCTGCGACACTTTTGCTGATTTCTGTAGCCTTTTTTCTGGGGTATGTTGCCTTTTCTGTTTGGCGTAACGACTGTAATGGTTGGTTTTCTTTTCCTTCCTTTTTTCAGGTATTGGAACGATCAAGATGTTCTGAAGAAGATTGGTGAAGCAATGGGTTTTGCTGCTGGAGGAGAGGGTGCTACCTCTTCTGAAATACCTGGGCCAGATGAAACAGAAGAGGCAAATGAAGATGAATCTGTTGTTCATCAGTGTGCTAGTGTTGGTGATGCAGAGGTGCCTTTTAAATTCAACTTCCTTTTGCTGTTGGGGCTTAAACGTAGGGATGTGGTAGTTCTATTTTGCGATTTTGTTCAGAAACCTTTAACTTGTTTGAAATTCCTTCCCCTTCTAGTCTGAGATTACCCTTCTGTCAACTCCATGCATGCAAGATGTGTTCCTTAAAAAAATTACACCTTTAGGGATCCTTTTGATGGAAAACTTATAAATCACACTTTGGCAAATAAACATTAATTTTTCTCGTTTGCCTTTATTATGAACAATCCTGGGGGTTAATTACTTTTCTCTTATATCAGAAATCATTTTGTGTCAACAATTCCTCTACCTATATTTCCTTTACATTTAAAATTGATCTATACAAACCTGATCCACATTTTGAGAACATTACTAGTTATTAGTCCATCTTAAACGACATAATTTCTTTGATTGGAGTTTTAGTTTCTGAAGGCTAGCACTATCTAGCTGGTGCTGACAAAGATGAATAAGATGCGAAGGAGGACATCATTGCATTTTGCTTGTTGGAATGGCGCGGTGAGAAGTTGATCGAATGAGGTTCATACTAGGACTTCAATATCTTCATGTAGACAATATGGTTTCGTATTGCTACCATAATTATGTCCCAGGCTTATCTCAGTTTATCCTTTTTTTGGCTTTCTTATGAATCTCTCAAAGTTCCGAATGATTTTCACTTTTTCAGGACTTAATTCTTTCTAAAAGCACACCACTTACAATGTACTTCTCGTATAGTATCCCTCAAATTTGTGATACTTCGGACACTCTTTTATATAATACTTTTAAATACGTATTTGTTTAATATCCCGACCATTTTCTATTAACCTTCTTAAAATTGGGTCCATATACCCTGATAATGAAATCCTGATCATCAAGACTTTTTTTAATTTGAATGGCTACTATAGTTTTTTTTCAGCTTGTTTTATAGCCTTAGCAATTTACGTCATGAATCAGCGTTTTGGCCAAATATTTTATAATGATCAGCTTCGTAGAGGTTGATTTGTAGCCACACTTGATTGCACGGGTTTGGTATAGAGCTATGATACATTTTTTCTTTTCTTCATTAAACTGTTTTGGTAAGCGCTCTTTTTGCTTCAGATTCAGAGCTAGGAAATCATTTTATACTTCTTCGGGTTTACTTTTACCTAATTAACAATAAGTATTATATACTATTTCCGGGTGGAAATTGGGGGCCCAATAACAGTATCCATTTTAAACCCAATCCAGTCATCAAAATCAGGAAAAAAAAGAAATGGTAAAAGATTGTCAACATCTCGTATAAGGAATTTCCATATCATGTCATAATAAGGTTAGGTTTAAAGTTGATTAAATGTTATTTGAGAGTATATTACCGTTGAAGTAAAGCCAATGTTTCATAAAATTTCTTCGGACAGTCTAAAAGTGGTACTTATTTTATTTTTATTCAGGAGAAGATGTGCTCACTTACTCTTGTTGACGCTGGGGGGCAAAGGATTGATGCAAATCATGGACCAGAACAGAATACTGCTCTTCACTACGATCTGCTGTGTGATATGGTAGAAGGAAGTTTTTAGACACCTGCTGCTTGGAGAACGGAGCCGCTGTGTTACTGTTTTTACTTTTCCTTCTACAATCCTTGCTGATACTATATAAACTGGCTTCTTTCCCTCGCATATCATAAATTGGAAATTATTTTCTCGTCCAATATACTAGATTTGATGAAACACTATATGCTTAACACATGCAAGTCGAAGTAAAAGTTATTCCTTTGTTTGTGCAGAACTCTTCAAAACTTGGACGGAAAGACGCCAATTGATGTTGCCAAACTCAACAACCAGCAGGATGTCCTAAAGCTGCTTGAGAAGGATGCATTTCTGTGAACTGGCATAGATGTTTGGTCATGTACAATTGAAACTTTGGATGTCACAGAGTGTGATTCAAGACATCTGTACTTTGAGGATCTTATCCATACTTCTAGTGTTATCTTTGCCAGTGTATAATTTTATTGTTTTTCTAAGATTGTGCCTGTTCGAAGAATTTCCTCTGGATGTTTTGTATTTGTAAACATCTTTGCTACCATGTCAAATTAATCTTCAACGATTTTTTTTTTCCAATTGACATAGTAGTTTTCGTCTCTACCTTTACAATGTAGGGGTAAGGCTACATACATCCACCCGCTTCAAGGAATCAGCCAAGAAAGCTTTTTGTTGTATCCGCTTCAAGGAATCAGCCAAGAAAGCTTTTTGTTGTATGGAGTGGGTGTAAAAAGGGTAGAATGGTAATACATTTTTTCTATAATGGTGGTGCTTGAATCAATTTGCATATACTCAATTAAACATTGTTCAGGGGTGTTGATACATTTTAGCCCTTGATGCTCGAGTTTGAGTTTTGGGTTTTAAAGTTTCAATTTGAACCATTGATCCGTAATAATAATTCAAGAGTTTGATCCAAATTGATGAGTTTATCATTTTATCGTAATTTCTAAATAATATTTTTAGATTATATAAAATCAATATAAGCGAAGATAGAAATTTTTAAATACAATCAAAATTTTCTTCTAATTAATATCTCTATGTTCTATATAAGTAAAAAATAATTTACTATGTCCATTCCCCTAAATATAATATTGAAGAGTCCTATGTCTAATGAAAAACGAAAAAAGATATTGGTCTGATTTAGGCAAATTTATCCTTTTGGCCATTATTTTCCCCTAATGATTCAATATTGTTTCTTTTTCTACTTGTGTTTTTTTGACCCTTCTTCCGTTGGGTATAGTCATCGCTCATCTTCCTTTGCAAGCGACTCCATCCATAATCTCTCATCTTTCTGTGTATTTGCTTTGTACAAGAAAACTCCCATTTGTGTGTAGTTCAATCATTCATTCGGCCCTGAAAAACAGAGAAAAGACCCACAAAATATATCTCACTTCCTTCCACTTTTTAGGGTTTATTTTCTCGTTATGCTCCGGGAAAGATCCATTCTTTCTTTGTTATAACAGGTAATTTTCACTATATATATAGCTTATTCAATTTGATTATGATTTTAGTGGATAAAGTTTGATACTTTAGCTTTTTTTTTTGTTTGGTATAAGGTTATATATGTGTTTGAACTTGGTTTGGGCAGATGGGGTTTTGATTCTTGTTAATATTATTTCGTTTTGGTCTTAAGTTAATGCTTGTTTTTGGAATTGTTCTGAGGGTGTGGTTTGTGAAGCTTCTTCTTTGTATTGTTGTTGGTCTAATGGTCTTTGAATTGTTTAGGTGGGTTCTGATTCTTCTTATTGCAGGTGACTTTGTGGCTTTTTAGATATAACTATTTGAGGAAGAGATGGGTAGAGGTAGGGAAAGGGATATTTCAAGGTCGAGGTCGAGGTCGCCACAGATAATGAGATATATTTTCACACGTTACCCTCGGGGCGGGGGGGGCTGGGGTGGGGGGGGGATGCGCAGACATAGCAGAAGAAGCAGGAGAGATAGAAGCAGATCCCCTTATGCTTATAGCAGGTGATACCCATTGGCATAAATTGATTTATGGATTTGACATATATCGATTTTCTCCTTATGTTAATGTCTTTGGTTTGTATGTTTTTTTTTTTTGTATGTACAAGGATTTGTTGTTTTATTACTCTAATAAAGCTCACATGTGTTTGCTGATTCACTTACAGTTTGTTCAGGCAATTGTACGTGTTTGATTCTTGATAACTGTTGGTTTTTGTCTACCGTTTATTGGATGGACTTGCTGCGTTGATCAAAAAGGATTTTAGGATTTCGTAGTGACAACATTGGTCTATGGGATTGATGATTGATTATTTTTGCTTGTATTTTAAAGACTTCAAGAGGAATTTTTAGTGACTGGTGCATTTCTGTAGCACTAAGTTACGCCGAATGATAAATAAGTTTTAGAACTTTAACCTTTCTTTTGATAAAATACCTCAATTTTCATTTCATTTGGTCAATTTCCATCACTGGATATCTAGCTCTGTTTTTAAAGCGGGGAGATTGGGGGTGCAGATGTGTTTCGTGCTTCTGCTGCCATATTGACTTCATTTTGTTCAGATTGGTATTTGCTCATCAAAATTCACTAGTCTTTTATTTTATGAGTTAGTGGATATCTACAAAATCAAGTTATGTACTTGTCGAATTGACTTGTTGCTGCTACTAAGAGTTTTCAATACCTGTCATCACCATAGTTAAAAAATTTGTGGTTGTCGATGTTTTATTGTAAGCTGATTCTTGCGCTGTCGTGGCCAAATTTTTTGGTCCCTCCAAGTGGGCTCGCGATTGCAATTCCGATGATATGCATGATCCTAATGAGTAGAGTAATAATAGAAACCTAAATGTAATACCCGGTGCAAACCTATGTTCTTCAGTGAGAAATTAAAAGAAGTAATTGCTTCCCTTCATGGGAAGCAAGCAGGTCATGGGTGCCGGTGAGTGTCCATTGGTTGCTCGATTGTGATATTAGCTGTTCCTTTGATAAAAGACGGAGCTCGAGTTTATTCTTTGCAATTCATGAGGTAACTGTACATGCTTTAGTATCTAATTGATTTGGAGGACTGGTTAGTATGTCTGGGGATGTGTATGTTGTCTGGTGCCAATATATGTTGTTGCTTAAATGTTAATCATTTTTATACAGAAAACGAAGTCGTTCATTGTCCCCTAGGCGCCGCAAAAGTCGTTCTCCAGCCACCAGACGTCATAAGAGTCGCTCTCCAAAGAACCATAGGAGACAGAGAAGTAGGAGTACCTCATTGTCTCCTATTGGTAAATCACCTGGTTCAAGTATCGGATTGAAGGAGCAAAAGGGTATCAGTGAAAAAAATAAACTTGATGAAGAGGAGAAGAAAAGGTACTGCTGTATTTGTAAAGCTTCTCATTTTCTGTAGCTATTTCTGTCTTGTATTTTTCCTTTCCATCTCTTCCTTATCATATAGTAAGCTATGCTGTTGTTTTGAGTATCCACCTATAGAATTAGAACTTCTTCTATACTCTTTCAACTTTTAAGCAGACATCTCTAGTTTCTGTACTGTTTTCCTGAAATGTATTGTGGATAAATGGGAATTTTGTGTAGAAATGTTTACACTGGAGGCCACAGTGGAGAGTTTTTTCCTGATTAGTTATAATGGACTGGCCTTTGGAGACTACAGAACAGAATGTCAGTTCTTTAATTGAAAGATTTTTGTGATGTGCCTGATGATGAGGTAGATGTAGGATTGGATGGTGGGAATTTTGGCGCTTTACTCCATTGCCTGAAAATGAGAAGATTTTATTTGTTCATATGACGAGAGGCGGGAGAGAGTGGATAGACCGAGCAGGGAGTAGGTATATGAAGATAAATTGAGAGTGTTAAAGGGGGCGCCAAGGCATAGGGGACAGTAAGGGGTGCAGGAAGTGGTAATGTGCAAATTCTGAGTAGTAGGGGTGCGGAAGAAGGTGCGCGGGAGAGGATGGGGATATGAACTGGGGATACTGTTCTGTCTCCTTATCTCTAAATTAAAATAAACCTAGTCTGCAAGTGTTGAGTGGCAGATAGTTGTAGAGTGTGGTAGACTTGAATTGTTGTTGTGTAATGTGCATCTACTGTTTAATGTAGCATGATATTGTAACACTTGTATGCTTTACATTTTTATCTAAACTTCTTATCCAACATGAAGGTAGTAATGTTCCTCTCGGAATAAAAGAATTTCATGGACAATACCCCCAAAAAAAGAAGATATACAATTAGCGCTGCTTGCATGAGCTCTCTAGCTATGCCTAATGGATCTGGTTTTATTGCACTCTTCTTCTTGCCTTATTATTTGTAATCATAGAAAGTTTACCCAGTTTTCAAAAAAAAAATTATTTGTAATCATAGGTAAATGGCTATAGGGTTGATGGAGTTGAATCTGTCTATGTTGCAAGTGGATTGCAAGTTTCTATTGTACATGTTATAAGACAGCATAATGCAAAGAATGCAGCTGGATCACCAAGTAGCAAAACAAACAACAGCCAAAGTGCTGCATGTAATTAATTATGCCTTTTAATTGGTTCAGCTTTTGCTAAATTATTTAAGGCTGATAAAGAAAGAGAGAAAGGCACAACACCTTGATCTTTGTTTGGTTATTCTGCCATGCTGCCCATCAATGGTCTTATCTATCCTTCATTACATCAACAGATGTGGCCAGTGCAAGGACAGATGTTACATGTATTTGCTAAAACATGTTGTTTTCATACCCAACGTCACGAAAAGTTAATAGGACCGGCATAATCATGAATGTACTTGTTAATAAGGAACATTTGACAAGATTTAATTTGGCCATTATTTAGTGTAGATGGATGATGGCTATTTGCTTCAAATTTGTTGTCAATTTCTAGTGGGCTTGAACAAGTTTCTTTAGTTCTGTTATGCTCTAATCTGAATCTTGAACAGTTTCTTGTTACTCAAGCATTGGGCTCAGGCTTCTTTTTGTCACCATTTCTGACTATTTTAGCTGACATGTTGGCAATTTTGGTCATCTATTTAAGAAGTAGAAACTTTTCTGTTTAAAGTTCTACTTTTGCTGTAAAGTATCTAGTATTTTGGTGATTAGCTTTAAAAATTGCTACAGGTTATTTGACATTCTTCTCCACAGGCTTATTTGGAGGAAGTTACTGCTATATTCCACTAATTAATTTTGATGATCAATTGGGTGCTTCGTTTATCTACTGTTCACCAGTTTTGATTCTCATTTGTTTGGACAGAATTCAGGTAGAGGTATGCTATAAAGCATTAACATGTATATTTAGTGCATATATCAACATGGAGGTCAGTGTGTTGTTCCTTTAGTTATATACTAAGGAGGAAAAAGGGCAATACTTCGCAAGTTAGTTCTTTCTTTATTTACGAATCTGGGGAACATAAAAGGAGTCTGTGCTCTCTGTATCAATGTTTACCCGTCTCTAATTTTTACTCCTTTTTCTCTCTCAGGCGTCAAGAGGAAGCAGAACTGAGATTAATAGAAGAAGAAACTGCAAAAAGAGTTGAAGATGCAATTAAGAGAAAAGTTGATGAAAGCTTGAACAAGGAGGAGATCAAGATTGAAATTCGAAGGCGATTAGAAGATGGTAGAAAGAAACTTGTGAATGAAGTTGCTGCTCAACTTGAAAAAGAGAAGGAATCTGCTCTTATTGAGTCGAAACAAAAAGAGGCAAGTTATTTTTGCTTAATAATATGCTGTTACCCCATGTCTTGGTCTTTTTCTGTTATATTAGCTGTGAGCATGATGTTTTTTGTACTCTGGATAATAAATTTCATGTTCTCTGAAGTCAATAGTTTATGTAGCAATGTTTGTGCTTCCGAGATGGTGTCCAGATGTTCATCCTATTTAAAAAGAAAATAGCTGTGATTGTTCTTCATTCCATCTATTATGAGCCTGCTAGAGGTTACACAGTCTGCTAATAATCCCATTAAAAAAAAAAAATTAAAACACCACAGGACAAAGAGGGGGCAGGGGCTGGGGGTTTTAGTTTTCTTGAAGTTATACTGGTCCTGCTTGGGCGCCACATTCTTCATTGATATCGACAGTGAAAAGGTTAATTATTCATGTAGGAACAAGCTCGAAAAGAGAAAGAAGAGTTGGAAAGAATGCTTGAAGAGAAGAGGCGAAAGGTGGAAGAAGCTCAGAGAAGAGAAGCTATGGAGCAGCAAATGAAGGAAGAACAGCGTTATAGAGAACTGGAAGAGCTCCAAAGACAGAAAGAAGAGGCTTTGCGAAGGAAAAAACAACAAGAGGAGGAAGAGCGTGCAAAGCAAATGAAAGTGTTGGGCAAGAACAAATCCAGGCCTAAGTTGTCGTTTGCATTGGGTTTGAAATGACAAATGACTTGCCTTGTCATTTTTATCACGGTCATGATCTTGTTGATCACCAAACAAGGCAATTGGTTTTTCATTTTGTTGGATACTTCCTTTTACCCTTTCTTTATGTTGCTCCATTTTTTGTGTAATCTTAAGTACTTGCTGAGTATATTTCCTTGGTCGTATGCACTGTTTTCAACTGATGTAATTTAGGGCCAACCATTACTAGCAAGTTGTGATCTTGTTGTTGTTACCAATTGGGCTGGTTGTCTGTGTTTCGTTTGTTCTCTTTCTTTCCTTTATTGACACAGAAAATCTGAAATGAGAAGAAAACATATCCAGTGATATTTCACAAGCTAGAATACAATGTACTCGTTGTGTGCGAAGAGATTAGGTCTACGCTGATTTGAATCGATATATGGGCTAGTGTTCCACTCTGCCCAAAAAATAGTTGGGCCTGGAGTTTTAGGCTGTATTCATTTCTCTGCATGATACTTGGTCCAAATCAACATTCAACGAGTTAAAATATAATAAATAGAGATATTTTACATAGAGGTACAATGTTTGGGGTGAAATTATCTGTTTTAGTATAAATAAAGATATCAACAACCAGTAAAACATATAATTGACATACAAAATATACAATTACGTTGTTATGTGTCTTTGATATATCAAACATATCTATAACTTTGCACCCAAATCTAAACATATAGTAACAATTTTGCATAATTTGATTTTGAAATTCAAATATTTGAAACTCTTCGTGAAGTTTTTTTTTTTTTTTTTTAATTATAAATAAATGAAATTTACGACTTTGGAGTGTATATGATGAGAGAGAAAAAGAACAAGAAGATTATAATCTAAAATGAGGAAGACCACAATCTAATCCCTAATTATTATTATTTTACTACAATAAACAAAGACAAACATTATTTTATTTTGTAATGAAATGTAAGTAGCTGAAATAGAGTTATAATTAGAACATAAAAATAGCTTTTTTATTCATGGAGTGAGACAGCACAATGGGTCTTGTCAACCAAGACACACATGCACAACAGCTACAGAAGAACATTAAATCTCTCGGTCTAAATTTATGTGATATTTTTTATTTTTCAAGAGTCAAATAATTTAACTTTGACGGGGGAATTTGTGCATGAAATCTTTAATTTTTTTGAAATGAAATCTATATATTTGTAAACTAAGTAAAAGTATTATAAGTCCCAACAAATGATATTTCAAAATGTCTAAAAGATGTATGAAAAATTTACCTTCAAAATCAGACTTATTTGAATTTCAAAATCCGAAAATATCAATAAAATGAGACGGAGAAAATACTATTATTTTAGGATTGAAGCACAGTAACATTATCGAAAATACTCCAAGGCCAACCCTAATATTGACTCGATTCAAAGCGAGTTTGCATGTTAAGTAAATCAAATGTTTTATATGTAAAAATTCCATTTGATCGAATCTTTAAGATAATAGGGTTTTTATCTCTTTTCAGAACAATTATTTTGGCTAAAATTTAAAACTTCTAAATAATTGTTAAAAAGTTCCACATATTGATTTCCTTATAGAAACTCAGACAAACCCCCTCTCATCATCTAGCTTATGAATTTAAATTAGATCCAACTATCATATCGCGACAACTGAATTATTAGTAAAATCCACGTATATTCTACCATTTTTAAATGTCTGAGTATAGTTATTATATTTCAAAAATGTTATTAAATGTATCGTTTGGGGGTAGTGAGCTGTCATTTTTTTTTTTTTTAAAAAAAAAAAGGTCTGGCAAAAAGAGAGCGACACCTCTTATCATTAACTCATTATTACTCTTTTTCCCCCACCACCTTTCTTGTCATTGGGACCCACTATTTTAAGAGTGGGACCCACTAATTTTAACTAGTCTCTGAATTTTAAGCGAAAGGTAGTTGGTGTGGGTACAACCTGTATTTAATTCAGATTCGGGTCAACTCAACTCAATCCGGGTCACCATAATGGCGCGTGAACATTAATGTTGCGACTGGGATTTAATTTCATGGGTTTTAATAAAATCCTAATTGGATTTTGGAGTTCCGGGTCCTCCGCTACCGCTGACAAAACCCGAATCATTTTTATTTTTTTGGGAGTCAAAAAAAACAAACTTTACCTTTTTTTTTTTTAATTTTGTTTTTAATTAATAAAAAAATAAATAAAATGTATTGGAGGATGGAGATTGCTTGTTATTGTGGAATTGCTTACGTATTGACACTTTCTAATTCAAGAATTGTATTATGCTTTCTTTTACATAGTGAAAAGGAAATATCATTGTATTTTGAGCTACCCTATTCTCCAAAAAAATATATATTGTTTTCTTTTAGAATAATTCAGCAAAAATAAAAATATTTAAAAGGAAGAAGGGAAAGATGCATTGTGAAATAACAATTTATTTGATGATTTGTTTCCCTTGTGAGTTCAAGTTATGGAGGGAGAACAAAAAAAAATTATAACTCCTAACGAACGAGGGTTAAATAAAAAAAAAAGAAAGGGGTTTTGTTCTTGTTTTAAGTTGTTGCGTATACGAAGTATTAGCTAAAACTTTCATTGTAAGGTTTAGGGTCGATGAGAGTTGTTGACCCTATTAAAAATAATGGAGTGCAATTAAATTTATTTTTGACGGATATTATTTGTGATAATATTTTATTAGCTATAACAATAATCATATTATTCAAGGTTTGTGGAATTAATATGTTATGATGTTATATTATCAAAATATATTGATCGAGATAAAAAAATATTGTTAAGAGAGGTTTGACTGGATTTATATTGGATCTAGGGAGTTGAAACAAAATCTGTTGCAGTCTAAAATATCACCCAACGACTTACTTTAATTTTGACTAATTAAGAAGTTAATTATGGAAAAGAGAAATAAATGATCATCTACAAAATTTGTGGGAAAGAATACAAACTTATACTCTTTATATATTTATTTTTGGAGTCTCAATTTATGTGATGAAATTCACTTTAATTCCATCCTAAAAAAGGCATATTTTTTAATATTATTTAATTTATAACCTTTTATTTCACACTTAAATAAGACAATTTATAATAAACTGATTTTTGATTTATTTTAAAATATAAATTTTAAATGCCTTTTTTAAAACTTGAAATTGAATTAAATTTTATCATATAAATTGAGACTGAGAAAACGTAACCACCTGCCTAAAATTTCAGAAGATGACAATGTCATGACTCATGCACATATTCATAGAACAGTTTTATGGAGTCAGGAGATTAAGCTGCTGAAAATAAATTAATGTTTACAACAAAAAATTGGTGAAAACTTGACCCATCATTTATATATATATATATTTTATTATATAGTAGTAATTTCAAAGTCTATAATTCTGAAACCAGCATTCTCTCATATTGTTACTATTGAACCTAGGTTTGCAATTTGGGAATTAATGGGTACGAGTTAACTATTTATTACAAATTTAGTAATTTTTACATGGACTTGCGTACTTAACGTAGAGGCGTATATAAGAGGGATAATCAATTTCATGTGAATTTATATTTCTTTTTCAAAATCATATATAATAGTATTATGTTTTAAAATTTTATTGAATATAGATGTGTGAACTCATACACGAAATATTATATATTTTGACGATAATTAGATGCACCTTTTAGTGAGATTAGAAATTTGAATTTATATCAATCTTATTTTTTTTTGTTTTCTAAAATTGGATAACACCTTTATAAGTGGTTATTAATAGCACTTTTGAATTTTTAATTAATTAAGCATTTCAATTTTAGATCTATAATTTTAAAATTTTAATTGTTTTCAATATTAAGAATCTAAATGTCAGACCGAGTAGATCCACTTTTTCATAACAGTGCATCCATCATCTCCAAATTCTGAATACGCATTTGACTTTATGTCATCGAAAATGATGAGTACTATTGAGCTCAGGACACAACTTAGGGGGCGGAAGGAGGTTTACCAAGCTAAGTCTCTCTTTAGGAAAATTAGTGTATAAAGTCTTTACTTGCATTAGTTAAGTGTCACTCACTATATTCAATGACTCTAAAAATTTTAGGAACATATATAAAAAATAATAATTGCAACTAAAAATACAATATTTAGCAACAATTGAACTATTGCTGCTAAATATCATTTTTTGACATAGTGATTCTCCCTCCACCACATGATTGAACCCATGGAAAATATGCTATATCCGCCTTGAAAGGGCAAATTTAGGTCTAATTTTGATATCACGTAAATTCACGATCTCTATATTAAATTAGGTATTTATGTATATATCTTTTAAGAATAATGCACTTAATTGGCTGAATGTTAAATTATTTACTCATATAAATTAGGATCTATTTCATTTAATACTCTCTTTTATTAATCCGTGCATCGATATTTTAAAAACTTTACCTCTGATTAGGGGTGTCAAATGGGCGGATTGGATTAAAATTGAAAGTATTAAAATGGATTGAATAGAAATCATGTTGGGTCTTGATCTGTCCAAATTTACTTTGAGCTCAAATGGGTTGGATTTAAATGGGCTAAAAAATGGGTTGGGTCTTGACCCGTCCAATTTGACCCGATTAATCTCAATAATTTAACATATTGATATTTAACTTTTATAATAATTACAATTTGAATTTTCCCTCAAGAAATATTTGTTAAAAAAGTAACAAATAAATATATAAATCCTAAAAGATGTTAAATATATAATAATTCATCTTTTCAATATAAAAACATATCTTAATAAAAAGTTTTAAAATAAGTTGAAATTGGAGATTGAATTGAGGTCAATTGAAAATTCTCTTCAAATGGACTAAGTTTAAATGAGTTGAAATTAAACCCAATTCAAATTCTCTTGAGTTTAACCCTTAAAATTCTGAACAAATTATCTATATTTAATTTCATTTTTGACGCCCTTACTTCTCAATATTACGAGTTTGAATTTACCAATTTTATTACATTGGAGCCACCTAACTAAAATTTCCTTATTTTCATTGTTCATGTGACAAAAGATAATGATAAATAAATGTGGTGGGGTAATTTTGGTATATAGAAAAATACAAAAAATAGAGCAAAAAAAAGGTGATGTTTTCTACAAAATAGAGTGGCAAATGAATTAATTAGAACCAACACCCACCTATATATTTTCTTGGATTCATTTTACTTGTTATATTTTTCTTTTCACATCTCACATTAATTTATTTCCTTCATTATAATAAATAATAAAAATAAAAATAATATAATTATTTATAGTCAAACTTGATATTATTTTTATTTGTCATATTTTTCTTTATATTAAATATTAATTTTCACTAATTATATCTAAATCCTATAACCTATTTTAGTAAGCACGACAATTAAAACAGACTTGGTAAAAATATGAGTAGTAGTTATTTAGTTTCCTTGTGTTAATTAGGAGCGTTACAAACACGAACTACCAACAAGCGTATAGCAATAAAATCTACCTATAATAAAATTTTTTAAAAAAAATTGGAAAGTGAGGTGTCATGGGGCTGTATCTCCCCCTATAAATTAGCATATTTGGGGTTCCTTCTCAGTAGGGTTTTTGAGTACCTAATCATCATCTCTCTTTTTCTTTCTTTCTCAAAGCCTCTCAAAGGCTCTGAAAAAAATAATAGGGTTAGGGTTTATAGTGTTAGGTATGATGATTATATATATGTGTGTGGTGAGTTTGAGGGGGATGTTGTCTGGCTCGACACAATTACTCTCTTGTATGTATTTAGTTATTCGTTATCAAGATTAATGTTGATAACGAATAAATTAAACACATATATACAAGATGTAAAAAGGGAGTAAAGGCGTCGGACCAGGCTTCATTCCTCTCAAACAATATTCTACTTCTACACAAAAACACTTGTAATTTTTTTTGTTTTGACTTTTTCTTTTTTTAATTATGGTTTTTGTAATGTTTGTTCACCTAAAAAAAATTAATCTTGTTAATGGGGTTGTTGTCTAGATTTTTTTTTTGCAGGTGTGTTTGGTCGATTTTTTCTCTACCAAGCTAGGGTTTTCTTCCAAGGAGAAACATGAAAATTATATACCCTTGTAATTGTCTTTTTTTTTTTTTTTGTACTAGATTAAATTTTCATTACCTTAAAATTAAGTCACTGATGTTAATGTTAGAGAAGGTGCTGTTTGTTTTCCAGGGAGGGTTAGACATAGAGATTATGTATTTTTGTGGCTAATTAAAAATTATGGTGACAAATGTACTCTTTTAGTAATTAATTATTAGATCTTTTTATGTAATCGGCAGTGATGCTAATTAATGACTCTGTAGCTGTATTCATATTTTTTTTATTGTTCTTGTTAATATATATATATATGTAGTATTGCTCACATGAGTCATGTAAATCTTGTTTTATATATAGAGAAAATATTCTTTAACTTTTATTGTTTATATCAACATGGTTTTATCAATCGACTTTGACTTTTAAACTTGTTTAAAATTACATTTTAATATTTCCTCATTTTCAATTCATTATCACCACAATATTTAAAAAATATGTCAAATTCTTATTAATTTTATTAAAGTGATACTTATTTAAAATGGATTGAATATCGAATAATGTTTTAACATGGAAAGTAAATTGTATTTATAAGTATAAGCGTTATGGTATAAAACCCTCTAAATAAACTGGCTAGCATCTGGAATTTAAACTCATGTGGGAGTTTTTTTTAACCTTATAAGAGACTTGCTTTGGTAAAAAAATAAAAAAGAAAATTTCTCCGGTAGTTTATTAAACTTGAATTTATTACTACTAATGAATTTTTCTAATAAAAAATAACTTATAGTTATGGTATAAGTGATCTGGTAGTATAAAATTCTTTTTACACACTAGCATTTAAACCTTAATAGATGTTGCCATTTTGATCTGATTTGAACATTTATACTCTGTTCGTTTCAATTATTTTGTCTAATTTTAACTCCGCATAAAATTAAAGAAATTTAAGAAAAATTCAAACGTGACTTGACAACAAACTACTAATTAAAGATTTTGGCAAAAAGGATTTTTTAAAAATCAGATTAAAAGAAAATACGATAAATAAATTGAATGATACTTCATCCCAATATGGATATGGAACAGTTGATATTTTGAAATCAACCAAGTCTTTCTTTGAGTGAAATTTATTTATGTCTTTTAAATTTCTAGTTTTTAATTAGTGTGTTCATTTATATCAATTTTATTTCATATTATATCCGAATCTACGGTCAAAATTAAAACATTTGAATCTTGAAATTCTGAAGACAAAAGAGTGGTATTTTAAATGAGAAAACAAATCAAGTAGTATATATATATTTGTTTTGTTCAACCTCTTCTACTTGTTGTTTATGGATGAGTTTGTGTTGTATATATCTATAGATAATATAGTGAAACAAGTAGCTGCTGAGAACAGAGTTATAGAAGGCTACTCTAGCTAGGCATGTTTTGTTTTTGTTCAAACAAACTTTACATAAAAACCTAATCTGTTCAAACACAGAATTTGGAAATTTCCTCACCATCTTCCTTACGTAATAATACCTAACCAGACTACTGTATAAAGAGGGGCCAACCGTTGGTTACCACGTGCACTGTAAGATTCAAAATAAATGAGGTATCGTTTTAGAAATTAAAAAAGCCAGAGATTATATTTTAGTAAAGTGTTTCCGACTACTTACTTGTTCCTATTTGGGCCTTTATATTTACTTGTCTATTTTACACAATCAGAAGGACAATAATATTTTTTCTAATTGTCCCCCTTATTTATTTTAGAACATTTCTAGTACCACTAAGTTATAATGTATGGTTTTTTTTGGAATCAGAAAATCTTATTATAGCTTAGGATTGCATATCTTTTAAGTTAAGGGTAAAACTGTAATAAGAACCTTAATATTTTCATAGGTGCCCCTTAATGTGTGTGTCACGGGTCGGTGTGGTTAGACAATTGGAGCATAGTGAGTGAATAGGGGGGGGACCAGAGAGAGTAGTAATTATTTTTATCTTCTAAGAATTCGGCGCCTTTTTTTGTGAATGTTATAAAAAGTCAATTCATTGTGCATTTTGCGCAAAATAAAACTTGAAATCATGTGACAGGAGACGCGTAGTCATCCTCGTATGTCACAACATGATCCAGCGCAGGGTGAGATTGTGAACGTTGTGTTAGTGAAAGAAGGATGCTTGGCTTCTTATTTCCGTATAACACAAAACACCTAAATGCAACCCTACCAACGCGAATCTTGAATAATCGGACTCCAATATAGTATCGGACACCGAGTAAAAAATAGTATTTCCATCATCCGAAGAAAATAGTGTGATTTTCTGATAAAATGACACTTACTTTGGACGGATAGGAGAGAGAATTGAATATTGTTGGGAAATGATGCGTTTTGTGGATGACTGAAGGGGAGAGCCGCTCCTTTGTTAATAAAGGGATAAAAATTTGATGTCCAAATGCGTGTTGTGGGGTCACTTGAATCACTGTCTTATTTATGGCATCACGTGTTGTTAAGCAAAATACTAATTAATACCTAATATGCATGTTACAGGATCAGACACATGTCTCTGTCTGAATGAATGAAATATTTTTATTTTTTTTTTTTAAAAAAAAAATACAATTTGTGGTTTTGGTGAGAATGTAGTGGGGGGTTTGTTGGAGGGAGTGTAACTGCGTGGGGAACAAAACAGTAACTGTCTTATTATATGGACTAATATGGTTGTTGGATGTTTGGAAGCATTGAAGATGATGGATGTATATTTTAAGGAGAGTCTCTCTTTTGAGTTTTTGAAACACAAAAGATGCCGCTTAGGTTTTGGTTTAGAACCAAGACTATACATAACATCCTTTACTACATAATCCGCAGCAGATAATATAACTCGAAACGCAACTCTGAAACCCTGCAACATATACAAGTTTAGTGTCAAATAGGGGAGGGTAGTGAAGACAGTATAATAAGATCTTTTCACGCGCTTCACTCGTATGTGATTGACAGATTGACACATAGTTAGCATAAAATAGCGTTGTGTTTTGAATCATATAAACATATATCAAAATACAAGCGCTGTGGCGGGGAAAAATGGACTTCTTTCTCTAATCAGATTAACACATAATCTACTGCCCTCCATCGAAAGTATGACCACTAATTAAGCGGATTGAGAATATATACTTCTAAATACATCGAACTTAGTCCTTTGAAATATATGGTGCTAAAATGTGTTTGTTTTACATAATATTTAACTTCATTATAATCCATTCAGATTACAACCATGAACTTCTAATTTTATTTTTCCTAAGCTGTTCCATTTTGTATCAGATTAAATACAAAAGTTTAAGAAAAGAACACCACCACATGAGCCTATAAAGGCACACCGAATATTTTGTAATCTTCCGTATGGCATGACATGTTTATAAGAGCATGTCACTAAAGATATAATAAAGAAAGTTAAAACTTATTAACAGCTACCAAATGTAAAGAGTGCCAATTTTTCAATGTGGCCAAGAAGAGGAGATATTGTCACATGTAGGCGTCAGGCGTAACTACTACCAAATCAAATAATGATAATATTTGGAATAATGTCTAGTGATCTTGTTAAGTTTTGAACTATTTGTCATTGATTCACCTTATTTATCGGCGTCAGCGACATCTTTCAGTTAAAAAAGAAGAGAAAAAATGAATATAATTTTAAAGAAATGAGTAAGGTCAAAGAAGATTTGAAATAAGAAGATTAAACCAAAGATCTTTAAGATAAATTAAAACTGGAGACCGTTTCGGCTACAAAACTGTTGTATTGAGTCAACTGTACAAATAAACTAAATGGTACGTTAACAATGGAACACTCGAGTGGTGATAAAATTGCTCTTCAATGAATCATGAAAAGGTTTTTTTTTTCCATCCAGCTGGACAGAGGGAAAATATTTGCAAGATAAATATGAAGACTTTTCATGGTTCAACAGGGAACACTTTCTCCAAGAAACTGAGGAAACGTTTCGAATAAATCTTGGGTTCAATTGCAGAGATTGACATGGGATCAAATTTCAACGATTTGTAGGTGTGCTCCAGTTTCTTTTTCATGTTGTACTCTTGCAGTATATCGATTATTCCGAGATATAGAACAACATCATATACCTCAAAGAGTTCAACTTGGACTGAAGCTGCCTCATCCTGCATCACTTTTTGGTTTGCTTGGGCTGGCATGTTTACACCTAATTGTACCCTTAATCTGAAAAAAAAACTAAAAGCTGTTAAGACATTGGGTGAATTCATGCTGGGAAGCAAATAACATGATAATGGTTCCTCAGTTTCCTGAATTTGTTTGGGTCCTCTCATTCGTTTATCTATTACAGCGCCTCTCACAAAATCCTACTACTTTAAATCGTGTTTTAGTTAGATGGGCTGTGACACTCCCCTAATTTTGAGAAGACTAGTGATTAATGCATAATGACGGAAAAGTATCCATGTCGGTCCCAAATAAAGGATAAGAAGCAGATGAGATTACCTTCCAGTACCAGGCAAAAGAAGATCAACCTCCTGGTCACCAACGGACATGGCTCTCAGAGTACTCCCTCTTATATGAGGACCTGGTGTAACATTGACAGAACTGGGTTCATGCGTTACTAAAAGCAAACCTCTTGGTGGAATTGAGAGCGTCCCCCTGAGATATCCCACCTAAATGCATTGGAATAAGAAGTCAATAAGCACCAGTTTAACTAGAAATAATATGCCATTTGAGCATAAAGAACGAAGATTTCAGAAGAAAGTTAATCACCATTTTCACGATCCCCCAGCCTATCAAGATAAATGAGTACAGAAATGAGAAATGACATACACAGAAAGAGGATAAATGGGTACTGACCCAGAAAATAGGTAAACAACAATCAACCCCACCCCCCAAACCCCCCCCAAACCCAACCCCCCCCCACCAACCACAAACCACCCAAAACCACACCCCACACACCCCACTCGTAGGCTATAAACTATCATTGGATTACGAACCAGAAAGTAAAGAGGAACAGGCACAAGAAAGCCGAAAGGTGCTGCATAACATGGACTTACTGGGAACCAAGAAAAAAAATTACAGAAAAGGGGTAGAGTTCCAAAAATAACTATTCTCAGGTCGAAAATAATAGTGCCAGACAAGAAATCTGCTACAATCATGTAAAAGGCTGGAGGGCCCAACAGAATAACCGAATCATGCCAAGAAACCTCAAGTCAAGACATGAGCACCTTCAAAACGCACCATGGATATGCCATGCCATCATATGGTAACGGTTCCTATTGCATGATATTAATTAGAGTAGCAGGACTTCAGCACCTAGACCATTCAAGGGACTTCTACTAATCAAATTACCATGGTAGAAAATCATAAATAATGACGTGATACTTTCTTTTAGTGAATTAACTTGCAGATTTTCCCAGTGGAAATAATCATGGTAGAGAATCATAAACAATGTAAAATAAGACGGGAGAGAAAAATTATCAAAGGAGAAGCAACCAATGTTCCTATAAAGAAGTTCCAGGTGCGCTCACCAAACAGAAGCTGACCATTGAAAAGAGATACATCAAAAATCTGGAGTAATAGATGAAATTCAGAATACTCTGGAATGTTTGCTTGGAACATTTCCTACTAATTTGCACACTTTCAGATGAGATATAAATGTGAGTAGAACAGTCATATGTATTTGCTAATTCATTTTCCCTTGAGGTACGGCCCCTCCCGGGACCCTGCATGAACGCGGTACGTTCATGAACCGGGCTATTGTTTTGATAAATAAAGAACAGCCCAACATATTTATTTGGCAACTCACATTCACTAAACGCAAAGTTCATAACCATGCATGCTTCAAATTGAGAAGCTAAGGTAGTATGACGAGTTATGACAGCTCCATGCTGTCAGCAGACCAAAATGCAGAAAAATGCAGGATCGTGGTCAATTCAGAAAATTTCTCCTATAGATAATCTGTACTACTACATCTAGTGAGGCAACAGACTACTTGTGTCATTCCCTATGGAACATGCACCTTTCCAATTCAAGTTTCTAAAACAAAAGAAAAGCCAACCGACTCTTGTTTTTTTCACACTAGTTGTTGCTTGTATCCTCTGGGTTCTGGTTTCCTCAAATTGTACAAGTAGACTCATTTTTTATGAGAATTTCTAACTACCTATTAAAGCGATAAAGAGAAGATTTTTAATTTTCAAATGGCACATCTATCCATACATCAAAATCACTAACTAAGAAAAACATGCTAGCTTTCTATCAAGAGCACTTCTTCTTTGACAACCATCTCTCATGGTGCTTGGTAGTGTGTATCTAAATATTTGTCCAACATAGGAACACAAGAATTATATTTTGATGCCAGACAGAAAATCAATGAAGTCGATCATCAAGGAAAAAACAGGGAGTATGTCCATCTATAGCAATTACCTCCCAAGGTAGGGGTAAGATCTATGTACACTCTACCTCCACCGACCCCACTTATGAGATTACACCGGGTATGTTGTTGTTGTTGTTGTCCATTTATAATAAGGACCTTCAGATGTTTTAAGTAGCATGATGACGGTATGTTGCTAAATTAGAATACAAGAAGTGAAGCAACCTAAATAACACCAGAAGCACAACTATTCCCAATGAGAGGGTCCATTTACAACATAACAGAAGTCTATTTGCAGCAACCTGGGACATGCTCGTTCAGTTGGATGGTGGGAACCGTCCATAAGAAAGGGATATATGGGCGAAAGAAAACATAGAGAGACAACCATTTTGATGATTAGAAAATCACTGTTGTGATAATCTTATGATGTATTAACCGTATTCCCTTATAATAGCAATTAATCACTAAGAAAGAGAAAGAAACACACTGGAAAATCGACAATAATGTTCAGCTGAGATAACACCGTAACGAAGATTATACGAAGAAATAAATTTTGCAAGACAAGTTTTACCTTCAACGTGATCAGGATCAGTTTCGACTTTGTGCAGAGAATCAGGTGGCTCTAAAAGAGACATTAGATTCTCAGGAGCTCTAAAATGTAATCCCAGAAGAAGGCTATAGTCTATAATGTTCTGAGATTCCAAAAATCTGCAGTCTAAAGATAATTGTCTGCAAAAAGGAAAAAAAGGAGAGCTTACGTTGGTTGATCAAAAAAAGAAAAGAATTGGGGGAACAACAAAAAGATTTAAACCAAGGACAACTTGTAAGCAATGAACCTTCTACAACCAACAAAACAGGAATTAATCAGGAAAAGAAATGCATAGTCCTGCATAAATTTTATTAATGGCATTCGTGATAGCCATAAAAGGGGAGGGAAATGATAAGAAAAGATAAATTACATCCGTAAAAGACATCTGCTGGGAACAAAAAAAATGTTCTATTTTTCTTTTACAGAACTAATAATAGAAATGGTCTTTTGAGAACACCACATCTCTCGGTTACCTATAGAAATTCAATCAAACAGTAATTTAATCGATTACTACCTCAATCCCAAATTAAGCTACATATTTGGGTCTAAAATGTTATGAATAACACTATAAATGATTCATCGTAATTTGACCTATGTATGGGTCGACTCCGAAAACTACTAAATTGGGTTCCCTTTTCTTATCCCGAATCAGCGGGATTATGCTTGTTGAACTAACTGGAGGTTTACTACAGCATCCAATATTTGCGAAAATAGAAAAAAAAAACTAATCAAACAAGTCCACCCTCCTCGACATACTAATTTTGATTTACAGTAGTACTAAATTATTGCCCCATCTAACCATCTTCAAAAACTTCAGCGGTTAACCATCACATATAAGAGACTCCAGTGAATAAGAATTTTCAACTCCAAATAGAAGGGGAACACCAAACAAAGACTTACTTGAATAGTGCCTCACGTAATAACTTGTCCATATGAAACTCATATGTTAAATCGAGGTCTTTTAATGTAGTTGTCTCATCAACCCGATCCTTCTTCGTAAGTCTCCCATGAGAAGAACCTTTCAAATCATACCGGCGATGTATTCTCAATTCAGTACAAAACATATTCCCCATGACTACAAAGCGGACCTGAGAATGAAATAAGTAAATACTCGACCTGAATGCTTGACGAAAGTGCATAACAGCAAAGTACAGTAGGACTTACACCTGACCACTAACCTTTTTTCCACGTTTCAATGATATCCTGTGCACCCCAAAAACTTTTGTTATGAGTGTGTTGTCATGTTCCTTTACATGTTTATAATAATCAGGAAGCATCTTGAGCAGAGCCTACATGATGTTAAGATGATCCATTTCAATAACCTTTCAGTTCACTCACAGTTTATAATTGTTTCCAGAAAGACAAATGGCACCATATTCATGATTACTTAGCTCATTTTATCAAATTAATTATAAGTACATCTTATGCACATTGGTGACAATAAAGCACACAACATTAACCAGAAACAGCAGTACTTTTTGGTGAGAAAACAACACTATTCAGAATATTTTTATTTCACCACCCATATGACCTATCATACCAGTAGAATATGGAATTTGCTAGAAGAACATCAATAATTCTTTTATTTGTTAATTGATTTTAAATGAGGAAACATATATGAGATAAAAACAACTTTTACTTCCTAGTAACCTTTTCGTAAAATGAGGTTACTTGTCCCAGTAACAAAGTCAAACTGACTTGCAGAAACTGAGTTTAGGGTCAGAGCATCCACATTCTTTTTAATTCTGCATAAACTTTGTATCTTATCAATAAGAGAAAAGGAGAGAAAAATCCACACTTATGCTATGTTTGTTTGACGCAGCATAAAATAGAAGGTGGATAGGGAGTGGTGCAGAAGCAGGAGAGCTACCTTCCAGAAGGAGACTTTTTAAATTGATTCCCAAAGAACATCCACGGAGATTAATATGGAAAGGGCACCGACGACTTCGAAGCTAACCTGTCCTGAGACCACTAGTAGATAATCATACTACCTAGGACAAGAACCAGATAGTTTCTTCTTCATTCCCCCTAGCCTTTCTCTCCCAAGATCTAAACATAGTTCTGTAGAAACCCCCAGAAAATGAGCGGGCTAGTTCTCTCTCTCTCTTCCAAGTTTGGTAAGAAAGTTTTCAGGAATTAAGATGGAGGTGGTATATGGACATAGATGCAGAAATAGAAGAAACGGACACACATGTAATTTAAAATGGAATCATGATTTTGGTTTGACATTAAGAGTTGCATCTGATTTCAAATGTAAGGGCAATCTATGTTGCTCGGACTGTTCAAAAAGGTCAATGGGCGCGTGTCGGATTCTCCAAAATTACTGTATTTTTAGAGAATCCGACACGGGTACGGCATCGAAAGTGAAGAGTCTGCGCAACTTAGAGGGCAATACCTTGATGAATATTGAGTAAGAAAGAAGATATGTAAATGTAGGAAGTTGGAACAGCAAGCGAAGGAAAAAAGCTAAAATGATTTAGTATGTGCGAACCTTGAGCTCAGACTTCTTTAAAGTCTTGATCACAAATCTATCATCACGAGAAAGATAAAAAAGGCTGCCACTCTTTCCAGGAGATGAAAGCTCTCTCAGACCATCATCACCACAGATGGACATCATATAGTCTGCAGCATCCAGCTTGAACAACTCTCTCAAATATCTGAACATGACATTTCACAGTCACAGAAGTCTGTCAAAACCTACAGCAACTCATCTACAGTAAAATTTATATTTTACAGGTCTACTCCAAAACAGTAGTTTGCTCCCACTCAGAAAGTCTCCATAGTGGGGGAGTGTAAGTGTATAAAAAGGAAACTACCAAGTAGCAGATATAAAATAAATTTGCAAGTACCTGAAAACCATAGGGCAATAATCCTTCCAATAAAAATCAAGGGAATGATGTGAAGGTGTAAATTGAGAGCCCTTCCTGGGAAAGTACATTTTGATTCTTGCCTGATCTCCAAAGTCTGATTGCCTCACTTCACGGATAGGCACAGGAGTAATCTTACCAACAGAATACCTGTAATTTCAAATACAAAATAAACAAATAGTTCTATGGTACCAAGTGGGTTTTACCACTCATTATCAATAATATAAGACCATGACGTATGCTTACCTGATGCCAAGTTGCAAATTAAGCATCAGATAGTAGCTCTTACGGCCTTCAAGAAAGTCCACACATGACTTCCTCTTTACTTCTTTCGCGTGAAATTTACACCGTTGTTTACTTTTGCGAGATAGTTTACTAATATTTACAATCCTTTCTTTGATTAGGACTCCTTGCGTGTATTCCCTTTCATAAGCTACAGACCCCGTTTCCAGAAATTCAGTCCTGTCATCAAGAGAGCTTTGAGATAATACACTTGATGAATCACAGGTCATAATGTCTCTGCTGGAATCACCGAGGGCAATGTCTTCTTCCAGTGATGTAGTCCTCTGCGATATGCTTCCTGAACTTCTGAGTAAGCTAGAGGAAATTCTCTCTGAAAAACTACGCTTCACTTTAGGTTTCACAGACTCTGAATTAGAGGATGAAATGTGTGAGAGCCGCCTTTTCCTCTTCTCATCAGACCTATCACTGCACTTCCTCAGAAAGCGATGCTTACTTCCAGCAGGATAAAACATTCCATGTCCATCTTTTAGCCCTTTAGTCCACACCCCAAAGTAGTAACTTCCATCAGCAAATCGGTAACAGCCTGACCCGTGTCTTAAACCATTCAACCAACATCCATCAAAAAGATCTCCATCGAACCATTTCATAACACCTCTACCACACATTTTTCCATCTTTCCAGTTCCCAATATACATGTTGCCATTACTCCATGCATATCGGCCGCTGCCTTCACGTACTCCCTCTTTCCAACAACCATCATAAATATCAGAATTTTGATACTGCTTTCTTCCTATTCCATGTTGGGTATTCATCCTCCAAACACCTCTGTATACTGAGCCATCAGATCCACTAAATACTCCAAAACCATGGAGGTAACCTCCAGAGAAATCACCCTCGTATGAAGCTCCAGAAGGCCAAACAAACCGTCCTTCTCCTGACATTTTTCCTTCTTCCCAACAACCATCATAAAAAGATCCATCTGACCAAGTGTATTTACCTTTCCCATGAGGAAACACCCCTTTGAAACTACCCACATAAGCATCCCCATTGGGGAGGACCATTTCAGTGATGCTGCATATAGAATTAAGAAATTAAGTACTCAATAAAAAGATATGTCATGCTAAAAGAACCAGTAGTACTTGCTTATAAATGGACGGCTTAAGGGCTCCAATGTGTCAGTACCTTCCACTATCCTCCATGGCCAGTAGTAATCACCGTGACTTGTTCAAAGTTCCTTAGTAATAGTCAATGAACCCATCTAAGGTGCCTTTCTGAAAGTGAAATAATCTGGTGAGCAACTTCAATGATTCTTATACCTCTTTAAGCACATTGTCATGGGACAAGAACAATAGCATTAGAGACATCCCTTCCAAGTAGCATATGTGCACCTATACCCCTAACCACTTTAAGATCTAGTTAATAGCACTTGTTATTCAGTAGATTTTTTTTTAAAAAAATCCGTACTATGATACTAAGGATTCCATGAAAACCATATTGTTGATCATTCTCCAGACACTTCAAGAACCACAAAATATCATTTAGAGGATAAACTACAAAATAATTCTGAAATGGCAATAAAGTATTCGAAATAGGCAGATTGTCATACCAGGATTAAAATTGCCTTAAACACCAGGCTACACTTCAGAATAACCTAACAACAGACTACTAGTATTCAATCAACTTGTACACATCTCATTCTGTAGAAATTAGAACCGAACAGAAGAATTTTTTAACAGCATTACACCCATAATCTTCTCTCTATTATCTTAACAGTTGACATCAACTTAATATCTCTGTTCAATGAGCATCCGAGATGCACACAAACATTCAATTAATCCAACGAAGTCATCAACAATAAACTCAAATGAAAAAAACTACATAATTTACTCAACAACATAACACATCATATGAGATCGCAAAATAACTCATTATTTGAATCAAACACTGTTAACAATAGTAGAACTACACGAAATTGAGATTTAAAAACCGATGAACTCACCTTTAGACTGCACCGGCAACACCAAACAATCGCTGTATACCTAAACTTCCTCCGCTACCAAAATAAAAAGTTCAAATCAATAGGTAAACTGGAAAAGCGATTTCGAATTGACAGTTCAGCTTCTTCCTTGAAAACAACCACCAAAAGTTCACCAACTTTTTCTTACTGCTTTGACGTTACCTACCAGAAAACGAAAGCTATTTGTATGAAGCTTTTCTGCAAATAACCTCAAGAGATTTCTCTTTGTACTCTTTTTTTTTTTGTTTGTTTGTTTGGGATTTTCAGTTGAAGGTACAGTAGCTTGAAAAAGAGATAACCCAAAAGATATTTATACTGAGGTGTAAAATGGGTTGCGTGTCGTCCGTGCAAGCGACGCCTCCACGTATTTCAATCCTAGTGGTGGAATATGATAAGTAGTATGGGGTTGTGTTGTAGCTGATTTTAACGTTAAACTGCTTCTCACGTAAAGTATTTCATTTTATTCATTTACGTTAATAATAACAATTAAGCAATTTATTTTCTACGTATCATTAATAAGATTAGTTCATAAATATATTTCTAATTAAAATATTTTGTGTTATGAAAAAAGGGTAAAACTTTTAAATTATTTTTTTTAAAAAAGGATTTGATTCCTCCATCTGAACGAACAGCGCAGATGACTTGGAAATATGGAATCTTTGTTTGCTCTATGTTGGGGTTCACACTAATTCACGTGGAAAATTTTAATTACCTGATTTCTCCAATAAACTTTTATATTACTTAGCATCAAAGAAAAATATGGAGTACTAGTATTATTAAAATTGTTGAATGATTTTTTTTTCTGTTATTTGTAATCATATTTTAATTCTAAAAGGCTTTATTATACAGTTTTTTAAATTAATTTATTTTAAGATTTTAATTATTTAAATTTACAATTTATGTGATCGCCTTTTTTTTTAATGGGGTGTAGATTGGAATTAATATATTCATGCATAAACTATAATACAGTACTAAAATAATTCATTTTAACGAATATTATCTTTCATTGAAAAGATATCATGATCTTCATTTCGAATATTGACTCTTTGAAATTCGTACTATGGTGCTTCTTCTTTTTTATCATCTTTATTTATTTATTTATTTTGTCAGATTGCTGTAATAAGAGGCTTAATATTTTTTATTATGTTTTCTTAATTTTGAATTTGTCAAGTAAAAACCTCTGGAAATGGCTCTGGTGGTTCTTTTGGATGAGTCATTAGATTTAATATCATTAAAGATTGTACGACATATATAAATAGTGTTAATTATAATAAAATATACATTAGCCGACATTAAGTTATTACGTTAATTAATTGTCGCTAAAAATTAATTTTAACATAGATCAAAGCACATCAATTGAACTTCCTTCCTTCGTTAAAAATTACATTATGTAAAAAAAAATTTAGCTTAATAATTTCTGATGAGTCGATATTATGTGTCAAATAATTTCAAAGCAAATAAAAAGAAACGTAAAATTTAATATCATAAGGTGTTCTTTTTCCCCTTCTTTTGGTTAATGAAAGTGCGTCTACATCAACGAAGAGATAGTGACAGTTCTTTTACACGTTTTAAAAGGGTAATTTAGTAGCAACATGTTTAATAGGTAACAATTTTATATTTTTCATTTTTCTCTCTTTTGCTTTGGTTGGGTTATATATATATAAAAAGAAATATAAATTTGTTAGGTTCCTCTCTCTTTCAACAAATATTTTAGGTTTTGTTATGACAAAAATCTATTGGTCAGCACATCTTCAATCAAAACTAAGGGGTACAGCTAGCTGGAATTTGTCAAAAAAAATAAAATCGAATAATATATATCAATAATTCAATATGCTGTAAAAGCTTTTATTAGTATTGTTGTTATTATTTATTTATTATTATCATTATTATTGTGAAATGATACCTTTATTAGTTCCATCAGACAAAATAGACTCATAAAATTTTGGTGGAGAATGCATGTGAATCTAAAATCTCCTATGTTTTAACTCAAGTACTCAACGATATTAAGATGAATCTAAGACTTTTCAAACATGAAATGGAAGACAAAAAAAAAAATCTTTGATTTTCCTTTTTTGTACTAGTTGGGGGTTTAATTAGTTAACGTTTCTCTATTTTTACCAACCTGACTTCTAATTGATCAAACGTAATTAATTTCATTAATGTTAAATATTTAGTTCGAAATGATCAAATCTAATCGTAAATATATAGTAGAAATGCACTAATATATATATATATACAGAGAGAGATGAACTCACCTCCAAATTAACATTGAATGATCGATCGTGATACCAAAAAATCGAGAGCTACCAAAATTTAATTTGAAACAAAAAGAAGTTCAAATGCTTAACTAGAGAGAAATTTAAACATTTTCTGCAAATGAGGAGGAAGAAATATTTGGATTTTGATGAGTTGACGGACACTGACTTAATGGAAAGGTATTTATACATACTGACTTACGTGTGAATTGGGCGGTTTTGTAGGCCATCGTTAAACTGCTTGCCACGTAAAGTATCAAATACCTAAATTTATAATTTTTACTTAATTAATTATTTAACGAGAGAGAGAGTTTATTAGACATGACATAGTTTAGTTTTATCTTAGAGAATATAAAATTATACATAAGGGTGTGAAGATCGATTACTAAAATAGTTTTATCTTAGAGGATATAAAATTATACACAAGGGTATGAAGATCGATTAGTAAGATAGAAGCTTAGTAAGTGATGGATTGTTATCTTACTTTTTAATAGATATAGCTATATAGGCTTGGTGGTGAAGTATTGGCCTTGCTTTTGTAGTTGTCTTAGCTTGCTTTTCATTTCTATCGTCATTATTGACTTGTTGTTTATCGAGTTTTGATTATTTTATTATTTTTTTTGTCATTGTCATTTTTTTTATTATACTTATCTTGGTTCGTTATAATCAAATCAAGAATCCTTTAAAATTAAACTCTCTATTTTATCCTCCCTAAATTAATTTTTTATTGAATTTCATCAGGTATATTATTATTGTTATTTGGGATATAATATGATTTCTCTTTCTTCCTGAAGGAACAGCTCACATGACTTGGAAGTTGGTATTATGGAATCTCTGGTTGCTCTGTGTTGAGGTTCACACGAATTTTAATTTAATAACACCATTCTTTTTCGAATACTCTTTTTTTTTTTTTAAGTGTTAAATGAACCTTTTTTCTTACTCATATTTTAAATTAGCTTTACGTATTTTATACTCTAAAATACTGTAATATATAGTAGCTTTTTATGCATTAAATTGTATAATATATTAAGAATTTAATGTTTAAATTTACATAAATTATTTTAGGTATATTGATATCCTTGAACTCCCTTTCTATCTTTTTGGACAAAGGAGGAAAAGGGATTTAATTTATTGATGCACAAACTATGATAATAGATATAGTAAAATAATTCATTGTACCGAATATTATCTTTCACTATAAAGATATATATTGGAATATTGCTTCTTTGAAATTCGTATTATGATGCTACTTTTTTTTTTATTGTCAGGTTTGTAGGTGTTGTTTGTAACAAATTTTAAATATATAAAAAATAAATAAATCATACAAATAAAATATGAAGAAACATGATTTTATTAATAGCGTATTTCTCGAACTAGGATGATTTAGAATATGAATAATTATCAATTTGTAAATTATTCGAGATCTTAATTTGATTTGAATACAATTTGTAGAGTTCCAATTCGAATTGAACACATAGAATCCCACAAAATTTTAATGTCTAACACTTGTATTAAAGCTTTAATATTTCTATTCCTTGGTTGCATAATTAACTTTATGACTTTGTTTTCCCAGGAGAATATTTCTTAATTTATTTATTTTTTTTCATATTTTGATTGTTTTTTTACTAAAAAAAATTTAATAGGAGGAAAATGACTTTTTCTAGTGAAATTAAAAGTAAGTAATTTTTTGGAAGTGTCTACCTCGTGTTTTCTCGCCTCTGGGTGAAATTAAAATAAAGTAATTTATTTGGCCTTTTTTCTCTTTTTGGGTTATTGGAAGTGTCAAGTGTCAATATCAACTAAAGATATAAATAGTGAAAACTCTTTTTCACGTTAAAAGGTTAGCTTATATGTACCAACATGACCAGGTAACAATTATCCCACAAGAGATATAAGATACTCATTTTAAATCGATATATCTAAAATATATTAATCGAAAATTACATAACTTAAAAGCCAGTGTAAAGACAAAAAAATTTACTTAAGCCATATAAGGGGTCTCAGGATCCTATCATGGTTTAACGTGGGACAATATTCTCATTATGATACATGAACTCTTCTTTTGGGGGGTAAAAATGTGTCTTAATGACCACTTCAATTAAGATGAAAACAATTGATATAAATGTTTTTGGCTCCTTCCAGGGACAATACATGAGATGAACAGTCTATTGTTCAACTTTATATTTCTAAAATACCTAAAATATTTGTTCAACTAGTATTTCTAAAATACCTAAAATAATAATTTTGAAGAATTTGATAAGAAATAATAATAAAGGTTAAAGAGTATTTTTAAAATAAAAAAATCAAAACAAGTACAAATAATAGAGAATCATAAACAAATTAAAAATATTTTTCTTGAAGAAAATGGAGTTCACTAATGCACACTATGTCCTTTATTCAAGGTTAATGGAATATATCTTTTCTGGATAGAGCGATATTTCTTATTAGTGTATCGATACATATGCCCACGGTGCCAACGAATCACTTAACAGCAGTAAAGTACACTTAGAATACTAGATTTAGTAATAGAAGAAGTCCGGAAAATTCATGTTCAAAAAATGAGAGAAAATCTCTCTATTTATAGACAACAAAATTAAGGATAGTGTGAACAACTATTTATTGTGTTTTATCAAAAAAAATCACAACCTGGTAAAAAAGTTTACACCATCAAAGATCATAATTGCATAAAAATCATATGTTTTATCTGAAAAAATCAGAAGCTATAGTCAGTTTTCATCACGCATTTTAAAACTCTCTTATGTTCTAACTCAAAGATTATTAAGTGAATCCTCGTACTTCTCAAATATGAAATGGAGATGGAGAAAAGAACTGTGCTTCTTTTGTTCCCTTTGGCAGTAGTTGAGTTAGGAGGGGCCTAGTTAGTCTATTTGATCAGTGAATTTTTTTTAGGTATTTGGGTTTTTTTTTTTGATTTGATCAATCAATATTCAATATTATTGATCGAGTAATATGTTTTCACATTATATATATATATATATCAATAAAAAGATATTTATTTATTCTCTCGACTAAACGAGAGACTTCTGATTAAAGAATAATCTTATCTTTTAGTAATGGAATATATCAATCAATTATGCGTATTTTTTATTGACTTTTTTGTGAATTGTGATTCCCATATTGACAATTACATACTACATAGTGTTAACTATTAACTAACAATCAACCTTTTGGAATTAGATTCTAAATGGTAAAGCAGGAAAGATAATGAGACAATTATCATAGTGTAAACTCTTGTCTTTTACCATCCATTTAGTTGACAATTTATTCCATTTGCATTGGAAGTTGGAACAAAAAAGAAAAGAGACTTTAAGAGACTATCACAAGCGAATTTTGATTAATGAGAAGAAATAATTAATTTCTTGTGGCCAAACACTTTTTATAAAAAAAAATAATATATAAACATGATTCTTAATTTGGCTTTAATGAATAATTATGCACTCTAACTTTATAGAATAACACATGTAGTATGTCATATAGAATACAAAATTGTCACATAGGACGAATATATCTGTTTGCTCAATTATGTACACCCAAAATTAAAAGTCAGAATTGTTAATCAACTTCAAATTAAGAATTATATTTATGTATTATGTTTTTATAAAATAAGCACTTTCTAATTTTTTTATTTTAATTTAAAAAAAAAAAGTCAACGTCCTCAAAGCTTGATCAAGACATTGTAAGCCTAATATATAGGTCAAAGCATCCGTTGATTGAGGAGCTTTTAAAACAAATATGCATAACTGATAAAAAAAAATTCATATACTTAAATTACAATTTCAACCTTAACTTTTATATTGATTTTGAAAAAGCAAAATACATAAATATGACCTTAAACTTAATATCAGCTCACATTTATGCTCTCCAGCTTAGAGTGTGCACGAGTAAGCACTTTCTTAAACTTATATAAATTTAATGTTAAACTCCAATGTTATTGAAGAACATGAATAAGAAATAAAGTCAAATTAAATGACACATTTATGTAATACATATTTTGTAAATTATTGTCACGAATTTCTTCGATTGATTTTGGTTAAAATACCCAAAATCAATTGAACCTATGGTACAGGTGCGGCTCATGAGGCCGCACAACTTACACTAACTATAAGTTACACAAATTATCTGCGACTTCTACGGCTAGAAGAAGTAGACTTTCCCAGAGGGGGGAAATCATCTTCATTGGAAAAAACCTTATTTTCACTATTCGGAAGCTTGTCAATTTTACCGTGGTAACGATTTCTTGAGCTGTCTGATGATGGAGGAGGAATAAGACGCTCGATTCCTACAAGCTCTGGATCAGGAGTATAACGATATGGCAATTTGCTGACATCCATCTTACGGAAAGTAATGGAAATTCTGCAACAACAAAAAACAATGGTGATATGAGTGAGATAAACAAGATTCTCATTCCGTTTCACAAAAAATGATCTGGTTTGACTTGACACGGAGTTCAAGAATGAGTATAAAGAAGACTTTTGAATTTTGTGATAGCTAAATTAAAGTTAGATCAAATTGTCATTTGATCTTGTGGTCTTAAACATGCCACCTTGAAAGTTGAAATTAAAATGTTACCAAAAAAAGAAAGAGGTCATTCTTTTTTAAACAGACTAAAAAGAAAAGGAAGTCGTTCTTTTTGAAACGGAGGAAGTAGATGCTATCAGAAAACATGTCTGGAAGTAGCTGAATATATGTCTAGAACTAATATTAATGAATATTTTTGTGTCATACATAGAAGAAAGAAAATAGGAAAACAACCTTTTAGCTGGAACACTAGGCACACAATGTTTAGCAACATCAGCTCCATTACCATTGAGAATGAGCACTGACCTGTATCAGATTAAAAAAGGGGGAAATGAATACGTATTTTGTATGTAAGAAGGCAGTGCAGAGATCGAATTGTGTATCGTATTAGTAAACGTACCCGAGAGGAAGAGGCAAGGAGAAAGGACCAGAGAACTCTCCAGGATTAATAATCTTTAAGGTTGAGCCGAAGAGTATCTTACATTCTGCCAAGAAAGATACTGTGCAGAAAGGTCGAACAAAGTCGTGATGGTCAATATGAGGAGGAATGCAATCACCCTCGTCATAAATATTCACGATGCAACTATCGGGTACACATGACGTAGGCAAAACATGCCATCTAACCATTCTCTTAATCATTTTCTTGAATAAAGGAGGCAATGGATCCACTTCTTCATCTCTAACAATGCCCGGTGGATTACCATTTTTGTCCTGTAAAGAACTGTCAGTGGATAAAATGTCAAAAATAAAACTGAAAAGGATTAGCCATTAATTAGAGATCTCTTACCACAGCATAATTATAACAACAACCAAATTGTAAAGTGACGCGCCCCTTTCCTCGCATCCATTTTCTTGGTTCAGAATATGTTCGCGCTGCAAAATATCAACCAGCAAAAAGAAAGAAATTGAAACACTGAAAGCAATAACGCAGATACATTCTTCGTGTTTCATAGCTATTACTCTGGCTGGACACAGAAATAAATAACCATACTGATTAACAGATTTCAAAAAAACAGAACTGAATGAAAATTACCTCTAAGATGTCGCTTTTGTCCCATCCTCTGGAGAGAGTAAACAAGTTCGACTATCTCCTTTTGCTCATCAGGATTGAAAACGTTAGTGTGAAGCTCAAGCCCTTTAAGCACATTTATTTGCTTTTCATTAACATTCTCATAGTGAACAAAATCCTTTCGCCTTCCAACTTGGCTAAATCTAATAAACTCTTTCTGATCCTCCACTAAATCATCGCCTACGACTGATCTACTAGGTCCATCATTTAGTTTAATCTCAAAATTTGAAAGGTCGGACACTGGTGGTTTGTTAATCACCGGTGTAGACAAGGCACTAACAAATCGTTTCGACCTTCCTGAGTTGGTTGAGTCGCCAGCTTGTGGAGAGGGTGTATAAGCATCAGCATCAGCATTCAGCTTTCTCTTAGGTGAAATTGCATCATCAGATGAACTTTCTGCAACATTAACATTTGATAATGTCATTTCGTCTACCCTTCCTATAAAGTTAAAAACAAAATTATGAGATATTTTGAATAATAGTAATCCTAAGCACCAAAGATAAATCACAATGACAGCCCTATTTTACCAACAAAAATATAACTGAAGAATAGAGTTTGATTCCCTCCGGCGTTTTACCTTGCCCTTGCCCTAGCTCAATGTATTAAAAAAAATGATTTTTTCAGAAATTTAATTTTTATTCGGGAACTAGAGAGTGAGCTATTTCTCGGATTTCTCCGGTCTCTTCTTTCTCAAAAAGTCCGTATCTATACTCTTTTCTTTTTGGATGATAAGGAAATTGCAGTCGCTACCCTTTGGGTGTGCATAGGGTAAAACCTCCGCTCCTATGCAATAGCTAGCAAATCACATAGGAGAGCTCGACCCAAAAGGCAAAACCCTACTCCGTATCGATACTTAAAAATCTAAATATTCAGAAATTCAATCCCGAACTCAAAAGTGGGTATCTTTCTCCAATATCTCTATCTGAAAAAATCCGTATCTACAATTTAAAATCGAATAATCCATAAATTCAATCTGGATTCAGAAACTCTCAGGAATGAGTTTTGTATCTAAAAAAAAATCCTTATATATACTCATTTCAACTCAAATTATTCACAAATTCAATTTCTGTTCAAGACACCTACAACGAATTCGATTTCTTCGTATATGTTTACTTCAAAATTACCGTGAAATTAAATGCGCAAACACTAATGGAAAAAACAGAATAATTAAAATTAGCTTACTTTGAATAATGTTGAGATTGTTGACACGAGACTCAATAACTTCTTCACAGTAAGAACAAAGGCCTTCAGACAAAACTTGAAGAAGTTGTTCATGTGATAATTTCTTCAACATAGCTTTGAAATCCCGCGGCTCCGGCGACCATCGACTATAATCTCCGGCCATTAATTAAACCTAATTTTAATTTCTCCGATCAACAATTAAGGAATCTGTGAGTTTTCATGAGAAAATCTTAGTCTTTGCCTCTTTTGGACAGGAAAACCTGAAACCTAAAGGGACTAGATTTTACTCTACTTGTTAACTTTCTGGGCTTCTTACATTAACAAATTATGTACAGCCCAACAGTAACATTATCTATTTCTAAATTAAAAAACCAAATGTCTAAATGTGTTAATATAATTTTGTTTCAGATAACAAATTGATCAATAATATAGATTTTATTAGTATAGACGTAAAAAGTACGATCTTTCTTTTAGTGATTATGTAATATTATTATTTTTCTTTTTATAAATCATAAATGAATCGAAATTGAATATTCATTTCAGTTTAGATTATATATAAATTAGGGTGTACAATTCGAACAGTAAATTGAATGAAATCGTAACTCGAAAGAAAAAATTTGACTATTAATTTAATTTAACTTAATTTGGTATTAAAAAAATGAGTATATTTGGATTGATTTGGTTATAATTAAAAAAAATCAACTCGAGATCAAACTAATCATACGTATATTATATAGATTATTTTAAAATTATATTTATATATAAAAATATGTATTTTGATATAACTTTTAAAATAATTCTTATACTATTTTATAATTTTTATCTTTTCATATATTATTTTAAGTTAAAAATTTAAAATTATGAATGGTCCAGTAAAGCTTCGAGTCCATAGATGTAAGTAATTATAATAAAGCTTAAATTAAAATCAAATTAATATTAATGAAAAAAGAATATAATTTAACACTAAGAATAAAAATAATATTGAATATTTTTTCACATCCATTTAGACAATTAAAATACATAATCTAATGTTATTTTTCCTTAAAATTTAATCATGTAACTGTTACTTATGTTAGCATGATTAAATATTTTTAAATTGTGATTATTTTCATTGTGACTTACTAATTTGCAATATTTATTTTACGCGATTTCATAATTTTTATTTTTATTGAATTTTTTAGTGTCATTAATCATATCACATTTCATTTTATTTTCTTAAGAAACATCTTAGATAGTCGCTTTTTTGTTAAACTAAAAAAAAAGTACAAAAAAATTATATATTTGTATGAATACTTAAGCGAAAAAACGCGAAAGAAACACAAAAATTTAAAAAACTTGAATCATCCAGGAAAAAAACCCCGAGTTTTTGAAAAAATGAACTTTATTGATTTGATATGATTTATAAATTAAAAATTCAATAAAATAATTTAATTTTATAATTGAAAAATCCGAAACACAACCATGTACACACATGGATGGAACCAGCGCCTGAGCTACAGAGTTAAATGGGGATTCAGACGAACTCACTAAATTTTACGCAGACCCTAGATACGTACCTAAACAACCATGTACAAATATATGTAAATAGTGCAAGTGGTGCAGTGGTAAGTGACAAACGCCCGAGCAGCCCTAATTTATTTGGACGGGGGTTTCAAATCCCATCGGCAACTATTCAATTTTTTAAGTTCAACTTCTGAATTTTTTTTATTTTCAATATAAAATGTGTTTTGTGCCTATTTTTTTTGCCTTCCTTTAATTCAACTTTTCCTATAAATTTTTCCTCTTTTTTTTTCAAACAATAAAATAAAAAATTAATGATCAAAAATAAAGAAAAAAGTTGTGTCATACTCTAAAACAATAACTAACTATTAATTTCAAAATAGATAATTTTAAATAACAAAAATATAGTGTTATACTCTAAAAATATATCTCACTAAAATATTAAATCCAAAATTTAAATTTTTTAGAAGTTACGGTTCTAATTTTTACTGTCGACTTCATTGCTATTGCTTGTTGTTAAAATATAGACCTTATTCCCGGTAGGTGCTATTTACTCCTCAGTCCTTCTCAGCTCTCCCTTTTCTCCTTTTTTTTTAAAAAAGAAATTATTTGTCTTTACATTATATAACAATCTATTCAAAAATCTTTTGTTTAATCCTTGATTCTAAGACTATTCTACGTATTAATAATTTATTATATTAATTAAGTTATTGTTTGCTTCTGGAAACTTCTAATTTTCAAGCAAGTAATCTAATGTGATAACTACTACCTTAATGCTTTGTTAGAAACATTTTTTTAATCTTTATGATATTTGATCAAAGGCCATATTATTCTTGTTGATATGTCCTAATAATTGATGGATACATAAAATAGAATGAAAAAGTGATATAAATGTGAAATAATTCTTAAGTTGGAGAGCGTTAACATGCTTGCTTAGGATCAATATACAAAGTGACACTCTAAAAAAAATTTCCGGACTTTACCTATATTTTAAACTTACTTTTATTTATTTATTTTAAATTTTATATATCTTTTGAGTTAGTGACTAACGTGAATATTTAATTATAATATTTATATTAAAACAATGTCTCTACGTATCATCTAAGTTGACATATTAAGACACAATAGAAGTAGGAGTCATATTTTCTTCTTCTACATAGTTCTAGCAAACACACATTTTAATGAATTTGGACGAGTCATGATACCAAATTAGTAAAGAAAAAAAAAAAGAAATGCTTACTAACAAAATGGGAAAAGTGTAGGTGAATGCAACTTCCCAATATGTATGGCTGTAAAGAGAATTTGATAATGAAAATGTGTTAACATTAAATTTTAAAAAAAATTAAAATTGAAATTAAATGTTTAAAATATTTTTGATTATTTGTATAATTACATTATTTTATTAAAAATAAATTACATTAAGCATATATAAAAATAAAACTATTTTTTGAGACAAAATTTATATAAAAGGTATGATATATAATGAAACAAATAAAATATTTATTAGAGCTTTACACCATATTAATCGATATAGAGTGTATTGGTAATAATTTCACACACTGCTTTGTAACATACTAAGGTATCATTTGTTTGTACATAATGGAGGTGAATCTTAATGATTCAGATTCATTCCATTAAGTACGTTTGATTTTTAGGTCTGGATATGAATCATTCAAATTCAGTCCATTAAGTTCATTTATTTTATTTTAAAAAAAATCTCTTAAGGGGTTTCTAAGAGGGTCTGAACGATCAATTTTTAGAGATCTTAACAAATATTCAGATTCATGGATAACAGTTACCTCAAAAATGAATCATAGTTTCTTGCTTTGAGCGTGCCTTTTTTTCATAACTACCAACTTCTTTTTTCTTTTCACCAATCCAAACCCATTTTTCCCAATGTAAGTTTCATAAATCTTTTCCAAGTAATTTTTTTTATATTAATAAATTTTTTTGTATTAAGCGTATCAAGAACATGTTGCAATAATTATTTTTGGTGTATATTGTTATCAAGGTTTTGAATGAAAAAAAGTACTCCATCATTATTATTAAAACTTTTAAAACTTTTTTTTAATCAAAAGTCATATATTTTATTGAAATTGAAATTTTATAATATTTTATTAATAAAATGTTCAATTTCACTTCACTTCCAAACACACCCAACATTCTTATTTAGTGTTCAGATTCGCGCAGCGATCTTAATTTTTAAGATGATCAAAACATTCAAATCTTAATGAAAATTTTAATATTCAAAATCTTAATGAAAACAAGTGAGGCTTAACACTAACCTAAACTTTTCTAAAAATATATTTTATGATATTATATTTATCACTCTCTCTTTTTAATCTATTATTATTAATCCAAAAGGTTGTAGACAACAACTTTACCCTTCAAAAATGCTAACCTTTTCTAATTAATTACTCTACATATTTATCACAATATTTAAAGATATAAATAAATAATTACCTAACCAGTACACCAATGATAGCAGATCCTAAATTGAAAACACACTTAAACTATTTATTTTTTTTAAAAAAATTATATCTAAATTATAAAGCGTGAATTGAATAAAAATAACTTCATAAAATAAATATTATAGCCATTAATAGACATAACTTTTGCTAAAATAGCATTTGTTTTGAGACACAGAAAATATCATATTGAGTATGTGCTGTACAACAACAATTACTTGTATCATGATGGAGATGGAATTGATGGGTAATATATGATTTCTCAATCATAAAACGATATAACAAAATTATTTTCCTTTAGTTTATCACAGGAAGTCAGTTTATATATTCTTGGCCATGCTAGTTTTTTTCTTTATTATTTGATTGGAAAAAAAAAATTTAAAATAAATTAGAAAGTATTTGGCAAAATTAAAAATAACTTAATATAAATTTTAAACGACTTAAAAATAAGTTAAAACTCAAAAATAAATATCCGCATACTTTTTTTTTGACTTAAAAATTATTTTATTTTAACTTTTTAAAATTTATTTTTTAAAATCAATCCAAACACATTTCAAAGGGTTATTGGTAAATTTAATATAGTAACTTTTCCGGGGCCTTTGTTCTTTCCCTTTTTGCCAAGTGGCAATGTAATACTATTTCTGTTCACTTTTATTTATCAAAATAAAATTACACTAACTCCTAAGAAAAAAAAAGTACTAAGAGGGGAAAGTTCGGTAAAAGGTATGGAAATTGGTCCTAAGGAAGTGACGATTAAATTGTGCCATTAAATATTGAAAAAAAACCACACAACCAAGCCACAAACACTATTTTTTCCCCTTCTACACCCTAACCCCCCATCCCCCACCCCCCCCACCCATACTTGAATTGGTATCTTTTCTTAAATAATTACTGATTTTAATAATATTTTTTGTTTATTATCATTTATAATAATATTATATTATTAAAAGTGAATTATATATATAATTATTTTTATATTATGCTTGTTTGGTAGGAAATTAACACATTATATTATTAATGTAATTAAAATGTGTAATTAAATGTATTAGAAGGAAAGACCACAATCAGGGGGAGAGAGCAGGAGAAAGAAACCGCCTCGATCTTCTATTTTGCTCTTTTTCGACACTTAACACACCCCATTACTATCAACCCCTCCACCTTCATTTCATCGGTTCCTCTTCCAGTACCTATTACCCCCTAGCAACGCCGCTCACCCTCATCCCCACCCCCAGTTCACATCCCCACATCTTCTTCCTTATCTCCCTCCGCCCCTTCGACCCCGCCGGCTTATTCCCCATGTCGCCCTCGTTCTGCTGCACCTATTCCCCCCTGCCCCTCTAACTGTATCTTTGCTATTTCTGGTCATCTCTTTGAATCCTCCGTCCCCCACTTAGGCTCTCTCCCTGTGCCACCATCCCCAGGCCGTTTTCCTGCTTCCGGCTTTGCCCTATTGTTTTCCTCCTATGCCCCCCTCGATATCTTCATCAACTGTTCCACTCCGGCTCTTGTTCCTTTAATCTTAACATCATAACCCTCGCGTCACCTTTATCAACTCCCCTCCAATGCATTCCTCGCTCACTTTTGTCTTATCGGTTTGCTCCTTTTTTACCCCGCCGCCAACTATTCCCGTCCCTACCAAAACTCCGCGTACCTCTACCCAGCCACCCTCCTCAGCAAACTGCTTCTTATTCATCCTTCATCCCTCCACTCCGCTCCTCTTTCCTCATTCTTCCTACTTTGGCACCTAACCTTCTCATTTCGTGTCCCACACACTTCCCCTTTTTTGACCACTGGTCGCCTTTTCCTTACTCACAACGGCCACGAAGACTCCTACGCCCTGTTTCGTTTTTACTCATTGGTTCGCTCTTCTCATGCCCACTTTTCGTCTTGGCTCCCGGGGCACCTCCATGTAGGTCGCAGGTTTCTCTAGCCCTCATCCGGTTTCCCTTCTCCCGGCGCCTATTCTTCACCGGCGTCTCCTACTATTACCCCTCCCTGGCTCCTTGGCTTTCGTTTTCATGGTTTCCTCTCCGCTCCAAAGAATCCGTCTTCTCTATTTACCGTTGTTTCTCCCGTTCTCTCTACCCCCCGCTTGTGTCGAATCGCCTTCCACTCCCTCATAACTCCTCACATTGTACCCCCTTCTTTTTAGCTCTTCGGTATTCAACATTCGTCCTTCTACGCTTACCCCGATCCCACCTATTGCACCTCTACCCCTGCGGCCAGACATATCCATCCTTACTACCAAGCCTATTTCCTCCCTCGCGGCCCCCACGCCTCCCGATCCCCTAAGCACCTCCACGATACCATTTGTTTCCTACTTGGTTCCACTCGATCCTTTCGTCCCTGGCCTCCTCGCCATTGCGTACCCGCCGGCCCTCTCCCCCTTTTTACTCGTACAGATCATCTTACCACCACTGTCGTTCCCGCAGTCTGTACATAGTCCTTTTCTCCCTCACCGCATCCCGACACCGGTTTCCTTTCGTAACTCACCTCGTCCCATCTCTTCATCACCCCCACATTTTTACCCTTTTTCACTACAGCCTCCTGGTGGCTCAGGTTCTCCCGTAGCTCGTTCGCCTCTTCACTTCTCGGCATTTCTTCCCTTCTTTGTCGTTCCGGTACTCTTCTTTACTGTTCCGCTATTCTATCCGGACTCGATCGCCCCACCGCTGTAGCTTCTATCTTTTCCCCAACTGTCCTGCATTCTTCTCCAACCTGCCTTTTTAGTTCCTGACACCCGCCCTCGCCTTTTGGGTCCGTCGGCTATCACTCCGCCTTACTCCTAATGAGTCTGGGGCATTGTCATCCCGACACTCCCATTTGCCTGTACCACTCTCCCTCATTTCCCTCTATCCTTCCTTATATCCCCTGACCTTACTTCTCTCCCCTCCACCAGTCTTCCCGCCTACTTCTCCCCTGCTCTTCGTCTGCTCTTTCTCTTCAGTATCACACCCTTTAATCCCCTGTCCCTGCCTTCTTTCGCTCTACTTTCTCTGCCTACTTAGCTTCTCTCTTCCCCTCTCCTCCGTGCACTTGCCCTTGCCTTTCTTTCAATCCTTGTTACGTAGCCCCTCCACCATCCACTCTCTTACCCCTTCTAGAGCTTTGTCACGCTTTGCTGTACGCACTCACTCTGTGCCTATCTGTGGCTTCTTTTCCACGTTCAACCGCATTACTGGCGGTTTTCTCCTTCACCTTTCTATCTTACGTCTGCCTCTTAATCAGGTATCCAGCACTCTTATTTGTTGTCCTATCGCCCCTTCCCACCAACATAATCCCTATTCCGGATTTCCTTTACCCACCCGCCCCCCCAACGCCCACCCTATATCCCTCTTTTTCTCGCGGTTGCTAAGTCATTCCACCTCATTTCTTTACCGTGCGGTCCTCCTCTTTTCGCCTGCCGCATCACCTATTTCGCTTGTTAATTTTTTCACCCTTCCTCCCACCGCTCAACTGGCCTTTGTTTCCTTACAGTCTATCCTTTCCGTTTTCCACTTCTTATTTTCAGGTTTTTTTCACTTCTTTCCGCTTATTTTGAGGATCCTTGCCTACTGTCCACTGTTACTCCATCATATGTATATGCCTTTCTCCTTCTCCTACTTGCCTTTCTTATTATTTCCTTTCTCGTCGTGCACGTTTACCTTAGATTTGTGTTATGTATTGAAACTGTATTAAAAGTGATCGAGTGAAAAAAAAATATTATTGATATAAATGATAAATATATTTTTATTATAGTTATTCATGTAAGTTTCCCTTAAATATTCAACTTCCTCTATTTGCCTTTATTATTTTATTCACTTAAATTCATTTATTTTATATTTTATAATTTTTTTATAAAAGTACTAAAAGTAACTTAGAATATGAAAAAATTTGTTAGCTTTCAAAATTTGACTTACACGGCATAATTAAGACTTGAAAATACATTAAGAGGTAATAAATTACAATAATTAATAAATTAAAATATTTAAAACACATATTTAAATATAATTAACTATCAAAATTTCTTTTATATCTCGTAATTAGAACAAAAAAAGTAACATATATTATTTAAAAATTAGATTAGGCGTACAATCTTATAGTATTTAAAAATATATTAATAATTTGACTGAACTCACAAAATATCACATGTTGGGACAAGGAAAACAATATATATTATATTAAAATTATATTAATTATTAAAAATACTATAAATCTTAATAATTAATAATTTAATTTTTTTTAAAAAAATATACTAAAATTTTGAGTTGAAAATATCACATTTGCCACGTGAGTTGGACCAAGTGCGCAACATATATTAAAATATTAAAAAAAAAACAAAGTCAAAAGTATTATAAATCAAAATATCAAATGTGCCTCAAATATAATTAATAGGTACGTTAAACTTATTGCAAAAATATTCACGACAAAACATATTCAAAAATTTAATCAAATCTCGTAATTCTACAGTACTACATAAATTAAAATAAATAAGATAATATATATTGGATCCGGGATTGCCTGAACTTTTGCATTTTTACGGGAAAAAATGAACCAATTATTTATACCAAGTTAATACAATACGTTATTTAATAAAGTAAAATAAATGTAAATTAATTATGATAAAGTAAAATAAATTATTAAATTAAACACATGGCATGCATGTACTCTCTTGGTGTAAACAGTCGGTGTGAGTAAGTTTTATCTCATTTTTGCATTGGAAATTTACATAAATATACTATAAATAAAAAACATTTACCATTTCACTTTTAATACATTTATAATACACTTTTAATTCATATAACAAGGATCAATTATTATTCACATAATACAAGTTTTATTAAAGGATAATATATTTATCACATATTTTAATAACTTATAATACAATGTGTCAACTTCTTACAAAACAAGCATACTATATTTTTAAAAATAGTTATAATACATATATATTACATAATTAGTTCACTTTCAATACATATTACAGATTTAAAATATATTGCTATAAATAATATTGGTCCATCATATTGTAGAAAAAAGGTACGTGCCAATCTTTTCTAACTTACGATAAAGAGTACTCTTCGAAACGAACAAAGGAGAATTTGACAAATAAATTGAGATTTATGGAATTAGTTTGCAGTATTATAATTTTTGTTAGATTTTGGAATGCAGTTACATGAATTAAAATTAAGTATAATTTGTGTATTCTGTTCATCTCTCTCCTATTTTACTCACCACACTCCTCGCATCTGGTATTCTAGATTTATGTATCTAGTGTGATTTGTATATACGTGAAGTCCGGAGTCTAAAGAGTATAAAATGTTAACAAAAATTCAAAACTATATATCAATTTTTATCTTAACCTAAACAGCAAAATCGCTAACGTATTAGCAATTTCTTTCGCCGGAAAAAGCAAAATCGCTGCTATAGCAGCGATTTGTGAAACTTCATTTTTTTAAAAATAAATAAATTCAAAGGAATCGCGGCCAAAGCAGCGATTTTCAAATTAACTTTTTTTTATTGTTGTTACTTTTATTTTTTTAATTATTATTTATTTGTCATTTAAAAAAAAAAATCAAATCACTGCAAGTGCAGCAATTTTGTTTCAATTTTTTTTTATTTTTTTAAATTAAATCGCTGTTAAGGCAGTAATTTTGATTTTTTTTTAAAAAAAAAAATTGAAACAAAATCGCTGCACTTGCAACGATTTAATTATTAATTGTTTTCTAAAATGACAAATAAATAATAAAAGAAAAATTTCAAAGTTAAACAATAAAAAAAAATAATTTGAAAATCGCTACTTTGGAATCGTGTTAGGTCTAATTTCTATTACTTTGGCTGGATTATTCGTAACTGCATATTTACAATATAAGTGTAGTGATCAGTTGGACCTTTGATTAATTTCGCAAGTCGCTGTTATAGCAGCAATTTTGTTTTTTTTCGGCGGAAGAAATCGTTACTATGTGAGCTACTTTGCCGTTTTGGTTAAAATAAAAATTCATATACGCTTTTGAAATTTTTGTTAACATTTTATACCTTTTAAGCTCCGAATTCCATATATGTGAATCTCGTTCTCTTTCTCTCACTCGCTTCTTTTCTTTTCTTAGTGTATCTCGTAATAAAAATATAGCTATACTTAATTTGAAATATGATCGTGAAATTAGTAAGAGAATACTTAATTGTTTGAAATTGAAATTATAAGAAGAATCAATTAATATGATGGGAATGTTTGCGTAATTAGTTAGGATCCTGCTGCCTTTTTTTTCTATAAGTAGAAACGAGACAGCTGAAGAATGTATGAGCCTAGCTAGGAAAATATTATAATTATATAATTTTGAGTTCCGTTTTGCAGAAGAAAAAGAAAAGTATATCGATGGATTTAATATTGGCATCGAAAAAAGCCGATAAAACGATAGTGGAAGTTGAAGGAGTTGGTGGATACTACACATGGTCAAGTAGCCAATTTCCAGTTCTTAGTCAGAAAAAAGTTGCAGCTGGATTATTACTTCTTCAGAATCGTGCTGCAGCTCAACCTCACCTAACCTGTTCCTCTAAAATGCTTAGTTGTGAAGGTACATTGGACATATATAGATAATATTGGTGTTTTAATTTATTTATGCAAAATTTAGAACATGTGATAATATTTTTATAACAGGTGAATGCATTGCTGGACTGATCTCACCAGAAGATTCGAGAGAAGAAATTGTAAAAATTCAAAAAGGGGATACTATACCAGTTACCTTGGGAACAGTGTCATGGTGGTACAATGTTGGTGATTCTAAACTCGTTATAATTTTATTGGGAGAATCGTCTGATGAATACACACCTGGAGAATACTGTTTTTTCTTTTTAACTGGAGCTGCTGGTATACTAAATGGATTTCCTAATGAATTAATTGCTAAATCTTTTCACATGAACATAACTGAATCTAAAAAGCTTATGAAAGATCAAACTAGTTTAAATCTTTTAATTAAGGTAAATGAAGGTATACAAATTCCAAATGCATCCAACAGCGCAAAACGCAAGTTGGTTTACAACTTGGATGATGCAAAACCTTGTGTTGATGTAAAAAATGGAGGAGTTTTATCTTCGGTAAGTGGTAAGAACATAGCGTTGCTTGGAGAGGTTGGATTAAGCGCGAATCGCCTAGTTTTGGAACCTGGTGCTGTACTTGGTCCCATTTTTACAGCAGATTCGTCCGTTCAATTGAGTTATGTTACGAAAGGAAGTGGACGTGTTGTAATTGTGGGACTGTTTGGCAAGGTTGTGTTGGATGCTAAAGTGGAAGAAGGTGAACTGTTTTTTGTACCAAAATTCTTTCCATTTGTTGTGGAAGCTGATGAAGGAGGGATCGAATTTTTCTCCCTCAAAACATCGTCAAAGTAAGTTACTCCTATCATGTATTAACTTAGCTAAGATATGTGTTAAAAATCAAATGTTACTATGTAATTAATGTTTAATTAAGATATTGTGTAGTGCAATAGTACTCTCGTTTTTCGGGTATGGGCGAATGTCTGTTCGTAGTTATCGGGTGGGAGAGGGGGTTAAATGACACATTTGGTGGTTGATTAGGGTGTCAGTGGTGGTGGGGGTGGGTGGGGTGCGGAGGCGATGCTGGTCTGGGGTGTGTTTTGGATTGGTAAGAGCGTTCGGCAATAGTATTTCAATATCGGGGTGCAGAGTGGCGTGGGGTGGTGGTCACTTAAATATGATGATGTTGGACTCAAGATTTGTTACAAAGTCTTTCAAGTCCAAGATTGCTAAGGGCTCACTGATTACCCCACCTTAGATTAAACTGTTTGAGTTTAAGAATATATAGAGAGAGATAATATGCTTGAAAATAAGATGGATGATGAAATGTGTGTTTGTTTTACCATTTCCTGAATTATATGTCTTCTTAAGAATAAAAGCAAAAGTGTCAAATATGATTTTTTCAAATATAGCTGTAATTTAAGGTATTTGTCGTGAAATGAATGTATATATACCGTATGTAAATGTATATGTGACTGTATGTCTTATGTATATCACTGGACTTGCATTAATTTTTTACATGTCAATTTTCTGACATTAAATCAAAGTATGGGGGTACTAAAGTTCACTTCCGTTTTTCCCCTCTTCCATTTGCCATAAATTTCATAAATATTTTTTCTGTCTTTTTATTTATTTATTTATCAAATATTTTCAATATAATTTTTTTTTAATTTGTTATTTCTGACAAATCAAAAAAAAATTCTTTTTCTTCTATTATATCCTCAATTTATTAACATCATAAAAAATATAATAAATAAATTTGTGTAATACTCAATAAGAATGAAATAATAAACTCATTATACCAAGCTAAAAAAGTGCCACGTCAAATAGGGCTGGAGGGAGTACATACTTCATCCTTTTTACAAATTGATTAATCAAAGAGTTCCTCTCCATGAGTATCTATTGTTAGAAAGCACCTTTTTAAAAAAATAAAATAAGGTTAATAAAAAGGTTTGACCAAACAATACAAAACAAATACATACCTGATTGATATTTGGGCTATAACATATAACAATAATTTTTTTTTAGAGAGAGATGAGTGAGATTTTTTTTGTATACCAGTTACATTACATGCAAATCATAATAGATACATACTAGATACATGTATATGTATGTACTTGATATATAGAGAGTGATAAGCGAGATTTGTTTTGTCTCCCAAATATCTGCGATTTTACTTGAATAAAGTGTATATAGAACAAATTACACATATTTTTGACCATATGATACATATATCTCGGGAAACATGTATCTAGACATATCTGAATACACATAAATCTTGTAAAATATGTAATCTTATTAACTAAATTATTTTTAAATAATTAACTTATAAACTGGCGAAATTTATGTAAGTTTTGACCCTTTTTAAGTTAGCTAAGTTGGACCTTTTTGAACTAAAATGATCTTTAATAAAGACATGCTTAGTAAAACTGGGCCTGCCACTTAACTAGAACTTGGGCCGAATCTTAAAAAAACATGTTCACAAATAATTCCTTTTATTTGGACAAAAATATCAACTGTTCGAATATTTCACGTGCTTTTACGAGTTTTTACACTACACGATAGTCCAATAAAAAGTAAAGTGTATAGTAAATACATTGCAATATTATGATAAATCTGTAATATGTATTAAAATTAATTTTATATATATATATTACAATCGCTTTACAATATATTATTAATGCTTGATAAGAAATCGACATATTGAATTAAAATATGTGATAAATATATTATATATCTATAAAACTCTTATTATATGTATTTTATAAATTGTTCTCTTAATATGTATTAAAATTGTATTATTAATATATTAAAATTGATCAAGTAACGTAGGTTCATGCAACTTTCCCTTTACTTAAATTGAAATTTGACTCAAAAAAGTTGAATTTTTTTTACCTGTCTAAATATTTCTTAACTATTTGTGTGACTATGTTATTTTATTATAAATCTTACCAAAATTTTAGACTTTCAATACATATATTAAAGTTCAGGTTTATTTTAGATAATTATATTTAAATTTATATATATTTGACTATCGCTTTCCTCTCTCTCTGTATCTGAGATGTATCTAATATAATTTAAATGTATCTAGAATCTTGATCCCTCCCCTTTTTGTAAATATCTTGCGGGGGGGGGGGGGGGGGGGGGGGGGGATCGCATTTTTGACTCGAAACTGCTCACTTCTTTTTAAATGTATGTGGTAATAAAAACAAATATATTTGGATACATTTAAAATTTCAGATAAATTATTAATTAGTGAGATAATATATGATAATTTTAAAGAATTAGTTAATATATTAATGCGGCCGGTATAAATAGAAACGAGATAGTCGTGGAATGTATGAGCATAAAATTTGTTAAATTGTCTTTTCATGTTTACATCTTATTTTCCACTCCCTAGGAATGTTAGGCAAAATAAGAATATACTTCCTATATTTGTTTTTATATTTCATCGTTATTATAAATATTTTCTCAAAATAAAAATATTTGTTATTTCTTAATGCATAAATAATTATAATAAAAAAATTAAGTGAATAATTTGTAATTGTTGGTCATAAAATAGGAATATTTCATCGTTATTATAAATACTTTCTCAAAATAAAAATATTTGTTTATTTCTTAATGCATAAATAATTATAATAAAAAAATTAAGTGAAAAATTTGTGTTTGTTGGTCATAAAATAGGAACGAAGGGAATATTTTTTTAAAAATACTGATAAACTGCTATGAATTTATCAACTCAAGTATTATAGCTGTAATGTAATGTATATATACCGTATGCATGGTCTCTGTAGAATGTATATATATTGTATAATTTCTAGTATATGTGACTGTATATATTATATATTACTATATGTAACTAGATGTGGGAGAATCCCAGAATTCCCCCAACATATAGAAACAATAATAAATTAACCAAAAAAAACAAAAAAAAAGTACTAGTATATATAAAACAAAATTAAAAAGAAAAAAATATAACAAATATAAAAGAATGACAAAGCAAAACTTATACGCATGTTGAATTGAATTTAGTATTCATGATACAAAAAAATTGATTTTTCGTGAAAATATTTTTGTTAGAACATTCACTATTATTATCTTCTTTGTCATTATAAAAAAAACTCGATGCCTCTTCGGTTAAATTCCTATTAATATCATGATACAATTTGAATTCTAAATGTAAAAATAGAAGATGAACCCCTTTCTCTGTAAAAAGAAATGAGATTATCGCAAATATACATATTAATTAATTAAAAAAAAATCTACCGCAATTTACAGCATCAATGCAAGAATCTGTTATTATCTTTGAAACAATCAAAATTGTGCAATATATTATCTTTTTCCAACTGAAATTGTTAGAAATCAAATCATCATGAACCACGCTTTAAAGAAAAATTTATAATTGTTACATGGGAAAAGGGTCTGATATACCCCTCAACTTTGTTATTTAGAGCTGATATACCCCTTGTTATAAAGTGGCTCATATATGCCCATTAACGTGATAAAACGGCCTAAATACCCCTTGACGTTTTACAAAAAAGGCTCACATTATACCCTTCATTTAACGAATTTAAAAAAATAGTTTTAAATTTATATTTGGTACTTCAATTTTTTTTTTTTAAAAATTATTTAGGGGTTTATATATGATTATTTATCAAAATTCAGGTATATTTTAATTTTTTCATAAATAAATGATGTTTGATTCTTTTATTATAATATGGAGTCTTTTATTCTATTTTGTTTTTTCTTTCATTCTTAGTTTAAAGAAAAAAAATTAAACATTTTTTTGTTGTATTGTAATTATTTCGTATTCGAAAGAAAATAGAATTGAGTCATCTATAATAAGTTTACAAGATATTAGGGAATAAATAAATGGATGTATCAAGAAAATAATTAGAAATTAGTAATTAAAACAAAACAAAGTCAAAAAAAATATGTTTGACAAGGGATTTTAATTTACTCAGATGAGATTATATTTTTTAGAAAAAATAATTCAAAAATTAGATTAAAAATTCTTATTTTCATTTCCATTAGAGGAAAAGGGTATATGTGAGCCATTTGTTTACAAGTAGGGGTATATATGAGCCACTTTTATAACGAGGGGTATATCAGCTCTAAATGACAAAGTTGAGGGGTATATCAGACCCTTTTCCCTTGTTACATTTCTCCTGCATACCTAATTAGTGTATTAGCACGCATATAGGTCCCGTTTGGTCATAGATTTATCAAATAAAATTCGAGAATTTTTTTTTAACAAATAATATTTGTCCATACAACTTGCTATTATTTGACAAATAACCCAAATTCTTAAATACTAGAAAAAAAAAACTAGGTCAATCTCAATATTTGAAAACTTTTAACAATGAAAATTTTATACCAAAATTTTATCTTTTACAAGAACACCTTCTATTGTAGTTGTTTGCGTCGATTTTACGTAAACATCAAAGTAGTGATGTAATATTTAGTAAATATGAAAGTGATGATATAATTGTTGATGAAAATGATAATAATCCGTTTAAGGTAACAAAGTCATGTGCTATGTAATACTGACATATTGATAGCTTTATAGTTTTTAAAAGTTATGGTATACATCGTATTTCTTAAAAAGGTGAAATATATTTTTCAAATAGTATAATCAAACACATGATGAATTTCATCTAAATAATATTTACCGAAAATATTTAGAAATTTATAATTAAATGCTAGCTTAACATCTCTATCTAACCAGAATCACATGGATACAAAATGAATTATCATCCTCATAACATCACATATATAATTTGCATGCCTATTACGAGTCTACTGAATTGGACTTGTAAATCCACATACCTAATTAGTGTATTATATTAGCATGCCTTTATTTAGTATCATTAGTTACAAATTTCAATAATTAATGGTTGGCACAGTAAGTTGGAGCATATATATTCATAATAATTATCAAAACAGACTGCGGGTGTGGGCCTCTTGAACTAGCACTTTGCCTAGGTACAACGTCACATTCATCGAAAGTTAATAATGGCATTCCATTTTCAACAATTTGGTTTGAAACTCCAAAATATGTATGTAGAATAGAGTATCTTGTTGAGCTAGTAGTAACACAATTTATTGTTGTAATATATTTGGCCAACATTTCCTTTTGCATTTTAACGTCAATTTAATTTTGAAGGTTTTTATAGAATAAAAAGAAGAAAAAAAACACTCTAAAATCACTGTTTCCATGTAATTTTGAAGATTTTTATAGAATAAAAAGAAAAAAAAAACAATTAAAATCACTGTTTCCATGTGGTAGACACTCGAGAAAATAAAAAATAGTCTCACAAATGGAGGTTTTAACCAAACTAAGTTATTATATAAAGTCATTCACCAAAAATATGTTTTTTTAAAAATTTTACAAACTAGTATACAACGTATTACACAGTAATAATTTTAGGATATATATATTTTCTTTTAAAAGTTGATGCGTCACATGATATCGCTACTCACAGTAACTTTTTTACTCTAAAACGTAACTCATAGTAACGATTAGAGAGTCAAACGTTACTGAACATAACTTTTTTAGGAGTAAACGTACTTACAGTAACGTATATCAACTGTTTAAAAAATAAAAATATCCTAAAACGTTACTCGTGAAATGCTTTAAGCTAGTTTTTAAGATTTTAGAAAGAAAGAAATATATTACTTTGATGAAATTATTTTTATATAATTGACTTAATTGATTAAAATGCAAATGTCAATAATAAAAGTCAAAATCGTACCGAAATTGTATCTTCTAATTTTTTTTAAAAAATAATCAAATATACTAACGCCTGTTTAGACGAGCTACATAAAATTATGCTATTTTATCCGTTTCATTTTAGATTTGTTTAGTCTCATTTGATGCGAAATTAAGCGAAACTTAAAAAAGAAAAATAATAGGATTTTTAAAATTTGTGATTTTAAATGAAAGACGAAAATTTAAGTGGCTGTAAATCTTTTATTAACAATAATATAAAATCTTTTACATTAAATGGTGTTATTTATATAAAAATGTGTCTTTTGTGGTGTATGATATATTAAAACAAAAGGAATCATATAAAGGTTAAGGAGAGGGAAGGTGAGTAGTTTTCTTTCTGTCTCTAATTATTTGTCAACTTTTAAATTGACACATATTATTGAATAACCATTTTATCACTATTAATTATAAAGGAGATGAATTAAAAATTTCAAATTTTTATCAAATTCTACTTTTTTAAAATTAATTAATTAAGAACATAAAAATTAAAAATTATTCTTTTTAATTTATTAAAATAGACAAATTACTAAGGAATATGAAAAAAATGAAAAATAATTAGGGAATGAAGGAAGGAACAATTATTTAGAAAAAAAAAAGGAACACATCTAATATTTATGATCTAAAACCATGTTTAAATATTTATGTGGTTAGATTCATTTCATTTTTAAAATCAAATGAGACAAGGGGTATGAAAATTAAAATTTATTATTAGTGCACACGTGTCCTTCTACAATATTAGTGCTTCTTGGTATTGATGACATTGAATTATTTGTCATTACAAAAGCATTTTGAACTCTTCAAATTTGATAATAACGTTTCGCAGTGTAAAGCTTATTAGGCGCTAACGTGTACACAATATAAAGCTCCATTTCTAAACAAAAAATAATTTCTTGATGCCATATGTCATGTTGCCTCCCTCTGTATTAATTTATTTCTTTAATTTCAACTTGAAATAATATTTTTTAAAATTAATGTAACTAACTTCATATATTTATCATTACTTCAAAAATATTATAAATTACAATAATTAATAACTTAAAATACTTTTATATAGAAGTTATAATCAAAGAACAATTCGATTGATTTTCAGAATTTCACATATCATGCAAATTAAAATAAAAATTGTAATATAAATTTGCTGTACTTCATAGACAACTTCTAAGATGATATAGACTCTAAGCTCGGTCCTCATCCAAATTAACACTTTGTTCAAAAATAAGTATATACTTGATGGATAGTTTTACATTTCAAATCTAAGTTGATATGAATCTAGCTTATAATTATATACTTAATATATAATTATATATTTGATACATAATTTATATAGCGAACGAAGAAATAATATATTCACGAATTCTGATTTGAGATCGTTATAATTTTAGAAACTTTCGGAAAAATGTAATTAATATTCAAATTATTGAAGTTTCTGTATTTCATATAATATTATAATGGTAATACAAAAGTTTTATCTTTAATATAAAATAAGATCATGTAATAATTTTATAAAAATTTACTGGATATATTATTGTAGGGGTGTATATGAGCAGGCGGTTGGATTTTTTAAAATATCAAATTAAATCATTCGTACAAATTTTTTAATTTATAAATCAAATCAAACAAATAAAATTTGGATTCTTCAATCACGGATTGGTTTGGATTTTTCAAATATCAAACTGAATAATTGCGTTAAATTTTTAAATTTATAAATCAAACCAAACCGATAAGACTCGGCTTTGTTTCCATATTTTTAAGATTTTTTTTCGATTAAGAGTTGCAAGTACAAACTATAATTACTTGTACTCCAAATATGTCTTTGGGTCAATCAAAGATATAATTATCCTAAAGTGGTTTCTGAAAAAATAATACAAAATATGAACCATGAGTATTGACGACACAAAATGATTCAATAAAAAATAATAAGTAAATCATCGTATAAATTAAACATTGGAAATCATAATTAAAATAATCATAAATTTGAAAAATACTAAATCATGCTAAAATAATTGGTAATAAGTATTAGTTATATTGACAAATATTTAAGAAAAATTAAATTAATATGTATTTAATTGACTCAACCCATTATAAAACTTAAAGAACAATATTCAATAGTTTGTTTCATTCTTGATTGATTTTTGTTAATTAGTATTAGTTTGATTTTTACTAAATTTTATTGTAATATCATATTTTATGAACCTAATCTTTATTGACTATTCCAAATTCTAAATTTTAAACGACTTGACATAATATATTAAATATAAAAATATGAAATAGTATAAGAAATATTTTTAAAAGATATCACGTAAATATTTTATGAATAAAATAAAATTTTAAAATTAGATATTGTTGGTCTCTAAATGAGTTTTTCCAGTGTGTGAAATTTTAAACCATTCAATATAGTCCAGATTTTTTTTCCAATCCAACCACTCAAACCAGATCAACTAGTCAGTTTTTTTTTTGTTTATTTAACCATTAATTTGATCTTCGCTTCGAATTTTAAGACCCCTATAATTTTGTGTAGAATATGATGATAACGGAATTAGAGAGTGTGTTGGTATGAGGAAAACATTTTTGAAAATATTGCCATTTCTCATGTTTGGTTGGGACATAAAGTTGAAAATTATTTTCCAAATCAACCTCATTTCCTCAAAATTCAGGAAATGACGTCGCTTCAAATTAAGGAAAACCTTTTCCAAAACTCCTCCTTCAATTTTAAATTATATTTTTTTTGGGACACACATCAATTTTTTTTTAAAAAAATTAATTTTACAATTTAATTTTTTTAAAATAAATTTAATTTTGAAAATTGAATTTTTTGTAACCCGATCCCCGACCTTCACCCACCCCAGACCGGCCAGTCTCCCCTCCTAAGCAAAAAAATAATTTTATTTTTCAAAATATTTTCACCTTCAATTTTTTATTTTAACTCCAACCCCCTCCCCTCTCTCCCCCCCCCCCCGGCCAGCCCCCATCCACCCACAACCCCCCGAAAAATTAATTTTATTTTTAAAATACTAGAAAATTTAAAATTTTAATTTTTTCACGTCCTCCCCCTCGGGCCCGCTGCCGCGAAGCCCGCGCCACCTCCACCGACCCCCAAGATAAAATTGTTTTAAAAAGTATTTGTTCAATTTCAGAAATATTTCTACTTTAGTAAAAGATAACAGATTTTTCTAAAATACATTTGTTCATTCATAACTCAAAACACTAAAATGGGCATTTTCAAAGAATAGGTTCTATCCCCCAACAAAATGAGAAAATAATCCAAATTTTTGTAGGTTTCAGGAAAATATTTTATAAGAACCATTTTAGAATCAATTGCGGAATAGGTGGGAATTCTAACAAAACGGTGTTTTGTTTGTTTAAAAAAAAACTTCCTAAATATGGTTATACTATAAGAATATTATTTTATCCATTTTAAGATAAGATAAGTGTGACTATAAAAATTAAAATAAAAAGTTTCTCAAAATAAGTGTCTTATTACATAGAGGGTGTTTTATTTTCTAACTATTCTTGGATACTTCCGGTTTCTAAGACTTGTTTTTGTTCATGTTTTAATTATTATGATTTTTATTTTATAGAATAAAATAATTAAAAAATTTAATTAATAATTTATGATAATATTATTTCATCATATGTTAAAGAAAAACAAAATATTTATCTAAATATAAATAATTTGATAAAGTCAAGGACACATAATTAATAATATCAAAGATATCTAACAAAAGATCGATATTAGCTGTCATGTCAAGATAATATTTTTATCCGAATGTTATTTTTTACGTCAAATAATTAAAAGAACATTTTAATATTTAAATTTTACATAATTTTTATTTTAAGAATATAAAAATTTATTACTTCTATCTGCCTGGGTTGTGGTCCCGTTCCCTCAACTAAACAAATTAAATTACAAAAACAACATATTAGGTCCGTTGTGCCAACATTTTTGGACGTATCTATATAATTACGGACCCGCATAACTGGAAGACAATGAAAGTGGTGGAGAGAAATAATTAGGACCTCCAGTATATAGGTAGGCATGTATAAACACGAAGACGTGTTGATTGAGTAAATATATTCCACTTACTTGTATCATGATGAAGATGAATTGATTTTTTTATTACTCCATATGATTACTCGATTATTGAAAATGTTATACTTTCATTTTTCTATAATTTCACACATAAAAGTCGGTGTATTTTTGTTATATTTGAGATAACAATTCAAATATTCTATGACAACGACACTCAATATTTGAAACAAAAAAAAAAGGAAAAAACAATATAACCATCTGTTTTAAGCGACAATTTTTTTATTATACATCAAAGTCAGAGGTGTGTTGTCTCTATAAAATGAAAGAGACGGACTCTTCAGAATGCGTACAACAATTCCCTTCTTTTCGTCTATAGTTTGATAAAAAAAAAATATATATATATCGATGGATTTAATATTATCGTCGAAAAAAGCCGATAAAACGATAGTGGAAGTTGAAGGAGTCGGTGGATTCTACACATGGTCAAGTAGCCAATTTCCTGTTCTAAGCCAGAAAAAAATAGCTGCTGGTTTATTACTTCTTCAGCCTCGTGGCTTTGCTTTACCTCACTATACCGACTCCTCTAAAATTGCTTATGTTTGTGAAGGTACATTGGACAATATTAGAATAATATTGTGTTTTATGCAACAGTTAGAACAGGTTTATGAATCTTTTTTATAACTGTGAGGCAATTGCTGGACTGATCTCATCCGGAAGGATTCCAAAAGAAAGAAGTTGTAAAAATACAAAAAGGGGATAGCTAATAAACCCAGTTCAAACCTTGGAACATGTCATGTGGTACACTGTTGGTGATTCTAAACTCGTAGAATTTTAATTGGGAATCGATCTGATGAATACACACCTGGCGAATACTGTTTTTTCTTTGTTAACTGGAGCTGCTGGTATGCTAACGGAGTTCCCAATGAATTAATTGCTATGCTTGTTCACCTGAACGGCATACCTGAATCTTGAAAACTTGAAGATCAAACTGTTTAAACTCTTTTAGATTAGTGTAATGAAGGTATACACAATTCCAAATGCAATCCAACAGCGCAAACGCAATGTTTGGTTTTACAACTTGCATGGGGGACAACCTTGTGGGTGGGTTAAAACTGTGGAGTTTTATCGTTCGGTGAGTGGTGAAGAAATATAGCATTTGCCGGAGAGGGTTGATTAATCGCGAATCGCGTAGTTTTGGAACGTGGTGCTGTACTTGGTCCTATTTTTACAGCAGATTCATCTATTCATTTGAGTTATATTACGAAAGGAAGTGGACGTGTTGTAATCGTGGGACTGTTTGGCAAGGTTGTGTTGGATGCTAAAATGGAAGAAGGTGACTTATTTTTTGTACCAAAATTCTTTCCGTTTGTTGTGGAAGCTGATGAAGGAGGGATAGAATTTTTCTCCCTCAAAACATCGTCAAAGTAAGTAGTCATCATATCGTTTAACTAAGATAAGAACTAAAACATGCAAATAAATGATATGATATTATTGTTCTATATGTATTTACAGGCAAACGTATGGAGAATTATCGGCTGGGAAAAAATCAATTTGGGAAGCAGCATCTCCATCAATTTTAGAGGCTTCTCTTAATATGACTCCAGATTTGACAAAGTCATTCAAGGCCAAGATTGCTAAGGGTGCTGTAATTTCCCCACCTTCAACTATTTAAGCGATAATAATATTTAATAATTTTCTATGCTTGAAAATAACATCGACGGTGAAGTCGATATATTTGAACTATTTTACTTAATTCGAAGTCTATTGGAGTTTCTTTTGTAGGTTTTCTTGTACGAAGGCTTTAGAAGCGCTTTAGTGTGTAATCATTGTTTGGGTGGTATATGACTGTCATTCTCTAGAAGTACAGAAAAATGAATTTCCTACGAACCCAATCGCTGGTTCATGTTTACATTTTTTCCTTGGAAAATATCTGATATCCCCATCAGATTTGTGATTAGTTTCCGCGTCTAAAGTGCTCAATATGCTCTGTAACCGTTAAACAAGACTGCTCACATATATCCCACCATACAAAATGACTCACATATACCCTTATTAATCGAAAGTTAAAAAATTAGTTTAAAATTTATTATTTGTTACTTTTAATTTGGTTTTAAAAAATTAGTTAGGTGGTATATATGACTTCTATCAAATTCAAGGGTATATTTTAATTTTTTTCATACAAAAATTATTTTTTTTCTTCTTTATTAAATTATTTGAGTTTCTTATCTTATTTGTTTTTTTCTTTCGATGCTAGTTAGAGGGAAAACAATTAAACTATTTTTTTTGGTTTTATTTGTAATTTAATTCGTATTCGAAGAAAAGAAGGGAGGGGGTGGGGGGGGGTAGTGTGGGGGGGGGGGGGGGGGAAAGGAGGAGGTTGGGGGTGGGGGGAGGGGGGGGGAGGGGGGGATGGGGGGGGGGGGGGTAAGGGAGGGGGGGAGGGGGGGGGGGAGGGGGTGGTGGGGGGGGGGTGGGGTGGGGTAGTGGGGGGGGGGGGTTATGGGTGGGAGGGGAGAAAGGGTTGGGGTGGGGGGGGGGGGGGGGGGTTGGGGGGTGGGGGGGGGGAAGTGGGGGGAGGTGGGGGGAGGGGGGGGAGGGGGGGGGGGATAGTAGGGGGTTGGGGGAGGGGAAGGGGGTGTGGAGAGGGAAGGGGGGGGGGGGGGGGGTGAGAAGGGGGGTGGAGGAGTGGGAGTTTGGTGGGGTGGAGGCGAGCAGGGGGGGTGGGGGGGGGGTGGAGGGGGGGGGGTGAAGGGAGGGAAGGGGGGGTGGGGTGGGTGGAGGGGGTGTGGGTGGGGGGGGGAGGGGGGGATGGAATGGGGGGGTGGGGGGGGGGGGGGGTGGGTGAGGGGGGGGGAGAGGGAGGGGGGGGGGGGGGGGTGGAAGAGGGTGTGGGGGGGGGTGGGGTGGGGGGGGGGGGTCGGGGGGGGGGGTGGGGTGGGGGGTGGTAAGAGGGGCTGTGGGGGGAGGGTGGGGGAGGGGGGTGGGGGGGAAGTGGAGGGGGGGGGGTGAGGGGAGGGGGGTGGGGGGGGGGGGGGGGGGGGGGGAGGGGAGAGGGGGGGGTGGGGGTTGGGGTTGGGGGGAGTGGGGGGGGGGAGTGGGTGGGGTGGAGGGGGGGTGAGAGGGGGGGGGGGGAGTGGGGGGGTGGGGGAGTGGGGGGGAACGGAGAGGTTGTGGGGGGGGGAGGGGATTTGGGGGGGGGTAGTGGGGGGGGGGGGAGAGGGTTGTGGGGGGGGGGGGGTGGGTGGGGGAAGGGGGTATTGGGGGGGGGGTGGGGGTGGTGGGGGTGGCGGGGGGGCGTGGGGAGGTGGGGGGGGGGGGGTGGTGGGGGGGGTGGGGGGGTGGGGGGGAGGGGGGGGGGGGGGGAGGGGTGGTGTGGAGGGGGGGGTGGGAGGGGGGGGGGTGGGGTGTAGGGGTGGGGGGTGGGGGGGAGGGGGGGATGGGGTAGTGGGTGGGGTAGGGGGGGTGGGTGTGGGTGGGGGGGAGGGTGGGGTGGGGGGGTGGGGGGGGGGGTGGTTTGAGGTTGGGGGGGGGGGTGGTGGGGGAGAGGGGGGGGGGGGGGGAGAGTAGGGGGGGGGGGGAAGGGGGAGGTAGGGGGGGGATGGTGGAGGGGGGGGGTGGGGGGTGGGGGGGTGTTGGGGTTGGGGAAGGGGACGGAGGGTGGGGGATCGGGGGGGGCGGGGGAGGGGTTGTGGTATTGGGGGGGGGGTGGGGAAGGGCGGGCGGGGGGGGGGAGGGGGGTGCTGGGGGGGGGGGATGGGGGTGGAAGGGGGGGCGGTTTGTGGGGGTGGGTAATGGAGGGGGGTGTGGGGGGGGGGGAGTGGGGGAAGCAAGGGGGGGGGTGGGACGTGGGGGGGGGTGGTGGGGGGGGGTGGTGGGGGGGGTTTGAGGGGAGGGGGTTGGTATGGGGCGGGGGGATGGAGGAGAGGGGGTGGGGGGGGGGGGGAGGGGGGGTGGGGTGGGGGTGGGGGGTGGGTGGTGGGGGGGGGGGGTGGGGGTGTGGGGGGGTTGAGGTGAGGGGGCTGGGAGGGGGGGTGGGGGTGGGGTGTGGAAAGGGGGGGGGTGGATGGAGTGGGGGGGGAGGGGGGGAGGGTGGGGGGGGGGTGGTGGGGGGGGGGGGAGGGTGGGCGGGGGGGGGGGGGGTGGGGGGGGGGGGGGAGGGGGGTGGGGGGGGGTGGTGGGGGGTGGGAGGGAGGGGGGGTGTGAGGGAGGTGGGAGGGGGGTGGTGGGGGAGGGTGTGGAACGTGGTAGGGTGGGGGGGGTTGGGTGAGGGGGGCGGGGGAGAGTGCGGGAAATAAGTGGGTGGGGGTTGGGGGGGTGAGGGGGGGGGGGGGGGTGGGGAGGGGAGGGGATTGTTTAGGGTGGGTGGATGGGGTGGGGGTGGGGGGGGGGGAGGGGGGTGGGGGGGAGTGGATGGGGGTGGGGGGAGGGTGGTGGGGGCGAGTGGGGTTTGAGGGGGGGGGGGTGGGTATGGGAGGGGGGGGGGGTGGTAAGGGTTTAGGGAGATGGGGAGGTGGGGGTGTAGGAGATGGTGGGGCGGGGGGGGGAGGGGTGAGGGGGGGGGGGGGGAGGGGAGGGGTTGGTAGGGGGGTGGGTTTGGGGGGGTGGGGGGGGAGGGGGGGTGGGGATGGGTGAAGGGGTGGGGGGGGTGGGGGGGGGGGGGTGGAGAGGGGGGGGAGGGGGGGGGGGTGGGGTGGGGGGGGGTGGGTGGTGGGGTGGCGTGGGGGGAGGTGTTTGTTGGGGGGGGGTGGGGTGGGTTTGGGGGGGTAGGTGGATTGGTGGAGGGTGGGGGGGGGGGTGGGGGGGGTGGGGGGGGAGGGGTAGGTGGGGGGGGGAAGGTGGGGGGGGGAGGGCAGGGTGTGGGGGGGGGGGGTGGGGGGAAGGGGTGGGTAGGGGGGAAGGGGAGGAGGGGGGGGTGGGGGGTGGGGGCGGAGGGGGGGGTGGGGGGGGGAGGGGGAGGGGTGGGGGGGAGGGGAGGGTTTGGGGGGGGGGGTGGGGGTGGAGAGGGGGTGGGGGGAGGGGGGGAGGGGAGGGGGGGTGGGGGAGAGAGGGGAGAAGTGGGTTGGGGGGTTAGGTTGGGGGGGGGGGGGGGGGGAGTGAGGGGGGGGGGGGGGGTGGTTAGGGTGAAGGGGGTGGGGGGAGGGGGGGGGAAGGGGGGTGGGGTAAGGGTGGGAGAGGAGGTGCGGGGGGAAGGGAGGGGGGGTGGGGTGGGGGAGGAGGGATGTGGGAGGGAGGGGAGGTGTTGGGGTTGGAAGGGGGGGGTGTGTGGGGGGGGCGGGGTGTGGGGGGAGAGATGGGAGAGGTGGGGGGGGGGGGGTGTGTGGTGAAGGGGTTGAGGAGTTGGGGGGGGGGTGGGGGGGGGGGGGGGGGGGGTGGGGGGGGGGGTGGAGGGAATGAGTGAGGGGGGGGGGGGAGTGTGGGGGGTAGGTGAGGCGGGGGTGAGCGGTGGGGGGGAGTGATTACGGGGAGCGGGGGAAGGGACGAAGGGGGGGGGGTGGGGGGGGGGCGGGTGGGTGATAGGAGGGGGGGGGTAGGTAGGGGCGGGGGTTGGGGGGGGTGGGGTGTAATATGGGGGGGGGTGGCGGGTGGGGGGTGGGGGGGGGTGGGGAGGGGGGGGGTGCGGGAGGGGAGGGTGGAGGGGGGTTTGGGGAGGGGGTAGGGGGGGGTGGGGGGGGTAGGGGGGGGTGGTGGGGGGGGGGGGGGTGAGAGGTGGGGGAGGGGGGGGGGATTGGGTGGGGGGTGGGTGGGGAGGGGGGGGGGGCGGGGGGGGGGGGGGGTGGGGGTGGGGGGTGGGGAGGGCGTGGGGATGTGGGGTAGCGGTGGGGGGGGGGGGAAGGAGAGGAAGGGGTGGGGGGGGGGGGTGGGGGGGATGGGGGGGGGGGGGGGGGGGTGGTGGTGGAGGGGACGGGGGGTGGGGGAGGGGGGGGGGTTGGGGGGGGTTGGGGTGGGGTTGGGGGGGTAGTGGGGGGGAGGGGGGGGGGGTAGGAGAAGGGGGGGGGGGGTGGGAGGTGGGCGGTAGGGAGTGGGGGGGGGTGGGGGTTGGGGTATGCGTGGTGTAGGGGTGGGGGGGGGGATGGTGTTGGGTGGGGGGGTTGGAGTGGGGGGGGTAGAGGGAGGGGGGGGGGGGAGGGGGGGGGGGGTGGGAAGAAGAGGTGTTGTTGGGGGGTAGGGGGGGGGAGGGGGGGAGGTAGGGGGGGGGGGTGGTGGGTGTGGGGGGGAGGGGGGGGGGGGGTGGTGGGACGGGGAGGGGTGGGGAGGGGGGGAAGGGGGGGTGGGGGGGGGGGTGGGAGGGGATGGGGGTGGGTGGGGGAGGGGGGGCGAAGGGGGGGGGGGGGGGGTCGCGGGGATTAGGGGTGGGGATAGAGGGGGGGGGGGGGGGGGGGGGGCGGAGGACGGGGGGGGGTAGAGGGTGGGGGGGGGGGGAGGGAGGGGGGGGGGGGGGGGAAGTGTTGAGTGGGATGGATGGAGGGGGGATATGTGGTTGGTGAGGGTTTGGGGGGGGGATGAGGGGGGGGGGGGGGTAGGGGGGGGGAGGGGGGGGGGGTGGGTTGGGGTTGGGGGGAGGGGGGGGGGAGGAGGGAGGGTAGGGGGGAGGGGGGGGGGGGTGAGGTGGGGGGGGGGGGGGTGAGGGAGAGATTGCTGGGGTGGGGGGGGGTGGGGGTGTAGGGTGGGGGGTGGGGGGGGATGGGGGGGGGGTGGGGGGTGGGGGGGGGGGGGTGCGGGGGGGGGGGTGTGGAGGTGGGGGAGGGGTTGGGGTGGGGGGGGGGGGGTGGGGGGGGGGTGGGGGGGGTTGGGGAGGGGGGGGGGAGGTAGGGGGGAGGGGGGGGGATGGGTGGGGGTGCGGGGGTAAGTGCGGGTGTGGGGGGAGGGGGGGGGGGTTGGGGGAGGGGGGGGGTGGGGGGGGGGGGGGGCGGGCGGGGTGGTGGAGTGTCGGGGGGGGGGGGGGGGGGGGTGGGGGGGGGGGAAGGGGGGATGAGTGTGGGGGGGGGTGGTTTGTGGGTGGCGCTCGTCCGCCGGGTCCTGATTTGACGAAGAGACTCTTGTTTGAAAGGACGAGTAAGAAAGGGTGGGGACGGTTGTATTTTCAAAATGACTAGGCTTATTAACGGTTAAAGGGGGTCAGGGGGTTTGAACTCGGAAACGGAGAAAAAAATGGGGTTAAAAAATAGGTTTTGACGATAATTAATTTACTCTATGGGATATATTTTTTAGAAAAAAATAAGAAAAAATTTAGATTAATTTTTTTTGTCCATTTCTGTTATAGGACAAATAGTATCATGTTAGCTATTTGTTTAGCAGTAGCAGGTATATAGAATCACTTTTAGTAAGGGCGAGGGCTATATCGAACTCTAAAGTACAAAATTAAAGAATATAGTCAGACCATTTTCCTATTTCCCCTGGGGGGGGGGGGGGGGGGGGGGGGGGGAGGGGGGGGGGGGGGGGTATCGAGGCATACTTTTACTTTTTATCTATGCCCGCAACCAATCTTTGTTAAAATTCCTACCTACTTTCACCACTAAAAATTGTTAGTAATAATTGATCGAGTATGTCGGAAAATGATGGGACACGGCTTTCTTTAAATAAAAATGTAATAATATATAACTTTTTTCTTAAAGTCTTATGACATAAATTCTGTCAGTCATTTTTTTAAAAATGTATAATAAAAAAGGAAATATAGTAGTTTAGTATTTACTTTGATATTGAATAATTCTACCATTGGCCCATATATGCACTTTAAAAAAGGGTCAACTTTCACATATATCAACAAAAAATTAATTTGTATACAAACAAACTTTGCATATTGGCTTCCAAAACATAAATCTGTATAATTTGCTTACATAACAATTTGTATAATGTCGCTGCCTAAAGTGTAGTAATTCGTGGGTAAGGTGGGCTTATTTCGACTGCAATTGTATATTTGTTTTTGCATACATTTGATCGAATAAAAGTATGTAATATTGCATAATTATAAGTGATAGGCAAAAATATTATTTTTTTTCCTCGCTTTAATACAAAACAGAAACACATAGATACACTTTCTGTGTTATACAGCTAGAGAAAATTGTCTTTCACTGGCGTTGTATATTTCCGCAATTGTATATTCCGGTTTGCCTTTTTCTCTGCACTATTTGAGTAAAATATTTGTAAATTGTATAATTTATAGTGTATAACACGAAGAATATACATTTTTGGCATTTGTATATACAATTTTCCTCTCGCTTTATACAAACAGAAACAGAATGTATCACTTCTGTGTATAGCGAGAGAGGCAGCGAGCTTTTTGGGAGAGATACGCTGGCAAATTTTGAGCTAATGTTTGCTATGGAGCCACTGAAATCAAACCGAGCTATTCCATGTTAATTTAGGTTATTAATTTTGCTATTATATACAATTTTCCCTTAAAAAGCACCTAGCAAGAATTTACATCTAATAATCCAGTATACACTATTTTCACACTTTAGTAACTTAAGGAATTGGAGTGAGTTCATTTCAGACTCCAATAATTCCCAAGTTCTCTTTTTCTTTCTCATGTCTTTTTCCTAGATAAATTTAAAATTGATAATTATCATTCTTTCACCCACAGCTACGTGGCAAAGTGAATGTTATACATTTTAATTAGACTTTGTTCATTTTAGACATTTTATATTAGGTTTTGTTGTATCATTTTGACACTGTGAATATTATACACTCGCCATTAATGCGTGAGGGACTTATTTAGTTTATTTTATTTTTTCTTTTCTTTTTTTCATTTTATAGCCACTATCTCTTCCATTATTTCTCAAAGCTTAAAGTACTTCAATGGAGGTTAAATCTTAAAACTTTTGTTATAATAATTTTAATTTTGCACTACATATATAAATAGATCCGAAAAAAACAATAAATCAAACGCATATTAATAACACCCCAAATCATTGAAACTTCACCCACGATAATCCTAAAAAAACAATAAATCGAACTCATATCAATAACACCCCAAATCATTTAAACTTCACCCACAATAATCTTAAAATACGAGCAAAAATATTTTAATTTTTACTATGTAAATGTTAATCTCACTAATCTTGAGCCCTAATTAAACTACAAATGTTATCTCACTAATCTTGAGCCCTAATTAAACTACAAATATCACAAAATTAAAGAAAAATGACTGCAATCTCAAAAATATGAACCATTATTGTTATAGATTTGCACCTTAAGAAATAGAAGAGAGGGTGCAACGAATGAGGATTATGACAGGAAAAAAATCACAAAAAAGAGGAATAAAATGGTGAAGATGGTTGTGGGTGTGATAGAAAAGCTAATGAAAATGAAGGAATATGAAAGAGTAGATTGTATAAAAAATAATTAAAATGGAGCAATATAATGAAGAAGATGAATGATGAAGATGACTGGGAAGATGTGGGGGTTTGCATTTTTCTTTAAATTTGGCAAATGTTTTATTTAATTTTTAGGGATAAAAAGAGCACATGTCATTTATTCATTGGTTACTTTTGTCATATATTTTAATTCTTATTTTTTCTCTTTAAAATAATAGACTTTTGAGGAGTTGATATGATATAATTGGGCATCCAATCCACGTGGACGCACTTGGTTAACACATAGTTGAAGTCAACATGTACTATTGAAAAAAATTTCAAAATAGCACAATGTAATATGACATGAGCTGTTTAAAATGAACAAAGTCTAATTAAAGTATTTAAGTGAAAATTGTTGCCAAGTTTAAAGGGCCAACGATTGTTTTTTTTTTTTTTTTATATGGTGGTCTAGTGGTGCAATAATTGTATATAGGATCTACACGATAATAGACAGGATTAGGAGTGTAAAAAATGAACCAAAGTATAGGCTAGGGGTGTACAAAATCGAATATCTAATCGCATCGAGTTAAATCAAGAAAAATCCGACTAGTGGTTTGGTTTGATTTTATTTAGTATTCAAAAAAAATCGATTATATATGGGTTGGTTTGGTTTTAACTAAAAAAATAACTCGAGACCAAACCAACCCAACATTATATATGTAATTTTAAATTTTTATTTTATACATAAATATATTTACTTTGATATAATTTTAAAATATTTCTTATATATTTCAAAATACTAGTCAAAGTTTACATAATTTAATTCTTAAAAAAAAAACTATGACAATTAAAAATAGACGAATGAATCATTACTTAAACTAATTGGCAACTCAGATTAGTTTCCATCACTTATTAGTTGCCGGTGGAAAGACTTTCTACTCGTCTTAAAGAAAAATAAAAGGTAAATGAATAGTATAATTTTTTAATAAAAGTACGCATAATAAAAAAAGATTTAATTGATATTGAATGCTGCCTATGTGATGGGACAGAACAGTCATGGAAACAAATGAACATTCTGTTTGAAAAATGTATATGGACGAAAAGGAAACATTGGAAGCAATTAAAATGAATACAAATATATTACTTTTATATCTATTTAAATAATATATAAAATTAATACATAAATAATCAAGTTACAGAGAAACGGAAAATAGCTGGTGGGAGGCCGTACCGCTTGCCATCCCAATATGTAATAGCTGTAAACATGACTCTCAATCATATTTTCCATCATGTGATAATAAGGTTTAGAGCCTGTTTGGCTCAGCTTAAAAGCTGGTCAAATTAACTTAAAAGCTGATTTTTGATTTATTTAACTGTTTGACAATACTCAAAATAGCTTATTTTAAGTTAAAAAAAAACTTTTTTTACGCTTTTTTTAGCTTATAAGCTGTTTTAAGTTGACCACATTTTTATCTTTTTACCCTTAATATTTTTATTACAATCTCCAAATTACAACATAATCCTAACATCTCTTTCTTCCATTTTTTCCCTTTTCACGTTTGGCCATACAACTTCAGCACTTGTATTCCAAAACCAACATAACTGCTTATTTTAAAAATAAGTTTCAACATTTTTAAAAATACTTTTTTAAAGCTACTTTTATTAAATCTATCCAAACGGCCCTTAATGTCATGAATAGTGACATTGCCTTTTCGAAGGGCTAAAGGCGTTCTTATAACGGATGGCGACCACTTATAGCCCTCTCACTATCATGTCATGAAAATACATATGAATTGATCCATATTTATGAATTTATATAATAATAAATGTATTTTCTGATTCCGAAAAGCGTACATTATAATTTAGTAGTACTAGATATTTTCTAGAATTAAACAAGGCATGTTAGGAAAAAAATTATTGTTCTTTTTTTATTTGTTAAAATGAATAAGTAAATAAGGACAGAAAATATAGACAAGTAAATAGGGACAGAAAATATGGACAAGTAAATAGGGAGAGAGAGAGTATAATTTGATTCAACATGAATTAGAAATAGAATAATAATAAATTAAAGTATCAAAATAAAATTTTAAAGGAACATATATATTTGGTCTTATATGACCACTCAATTTTTGAAAAAGATATGACAAAATTATTTTTATTTAATTTATTACAAAATAGAAAAAAATTGCTTAGTACTTAAAAGATCAATAATTGATTGACTAATTACTTCCAAGCCCTAATACATGCAGCCTCTATAAATAGAAGGATACAATTGAAGAATGTAAGAGCATAGAATAATAATATTTACCTACAATAAATATGTCGATGGATTTAATATTGTCATCGAAAAAGGCCGATAAAACGATAGTGGAAGTTGAAGGAGTTGGTGGATACTACACATGGTCAAGTAGCCAATTTGCCGTTCTAAGCCAGAAAAAAGTTGCAGCTGGATTATTACTTCTTCAGCCTCGTGGCTTAGCTTTACCTCACTATGCCGATTCCTCTAAAATTGCTTATGTTTGTGAAGGTACGTAGAAAGTTCATAATACTAACAGATCTAAAAAAAAAAAAAAGTCTTTTTTAAAGCGACTAAGAGTATTTCTATAATAAATTTTCACAGGTGAATGCATTGCTGGACTGATCTCACCAGAAGATTCGAGTGAAGAAGTTGTAAAAATACAAAAAGGGGATACCCTACCAGTTAAAGTGGGAACAGTGTCATGGTGGTACAATGATTGCGACTCTGAATTCAAAATAATTTTCTTGGGAGAATCATCTGTGGACTATACACCAGGGGAATTCTGTTATTTCTTTTTAACTAGTGCCGCTGGTATACTAATCGGATTCCCTAATGAATTAATTGCTAAAACTTTTCACATGACCGAAACTGAATCTGAAAAACTCATGAAAGATCAAAGTAGTTTAAATATTTTAATCAAGGTAAATGAAGGCATACAAATTCCAAATGCATCCAGCAGTGCGAAACGCAATTTGGTTTTCAACTTGGACGATGGAAAACCTTGTGTTGAGGTTAAAAATGGTGGAGTTTTATCTTCGGTAAGTAGTACGAACATAGCGATGCTTGGAGAGATTGGATTAAGCGCGAATCGCGTAGTTTTGGAATGTGGTGCTGTACTTGGTCCAATTTTTACAGCAGATTCGTCCGTTCAATTGAGTTATGTTACGAAAGGAAGTGGACGTGTTGTAATTGTGGGACTGTTTGGCAAGGTTGTGTTAGATACTAAAGTGGAAGAAGGTGAACTGTTTTTTGTACCAAAATTCTTTCCATTTGTTGTTGAAGCTGATGAAGGAGGAATGGAGTTCTTCTCCGTGAAAACATCGCCAAAGTAAGTATTTCTAACAACTTATGTAAAGACGTTAAATAGTGTATTGTAAGTACTGATTAATGTTTTACGCAGGCAAGTATACGGAGAACTATCGGGTGGGAAAAACTCAATTTGGGAAGCAGCGTCTTCGTCAATTTTAGAGGCATCTCTAAATACGACTCCAGATTTGACAAAGTATTTCAAGTCCAAGATTGCTAAGGGTTCAGTGATTGCCCCACCTTCAAATGTTTAAGTAATTAATTACTTGTTTGAAATAAGATTATATGGGAGCTTTTGACGTTAAGCTTATATGCTGTTGTGTTTCAATTATATATGTATGCATTTTTAATTAAGAATAAAAAGAAAAATGAATTTGGTCAGTAAACGAGGCAGTATAAAGGCATATTGTACCTCAGAAACAGTGGCTGAGCCACCTTGTTCTCAGGTCTATCCAAACTCCCTTGGTCCGAATATTAGTATTATCTGATATAATTAAAATAATTTTTTAGATATATTTTGAATATCTTAATTGAAAATTTTGAATTTGCCATGAAACTGCATTTGTCACTTGCCACTGACCAGCATAAGACGGCTGCTTAAACTAGCAAACGTTACATTAATTTTCTGTTAAAATTTGGGCATCTGCTTACTCCTTAGGCATATAAAAGGAAATATACCAGAAGTGAATTGCTTATATCTTTTCAGAATATATACTAACAATATCTCTTTGATATAAAAATGATTCTTCACGCCTCAAAATAATCTTCTTCTTCAAATATATGCTTACCAACCATTAAACAGGACTAATGTATAAAATTCATAAATTCTTAATTTTAATTCTATTCACAAATAATAAAATTAATACATAAATAATCAAATTATTCATGAATTAGGTGGAGCCTTATACATCAACAATAATGGGTCCTAAAAAATAGGAAAAGTTAAATAAAAAGAAACAGAAAACACATTAAAACAGTATTGAGTAAGATGGGACAGAAAAGAACAGGTGCATGGGCGCAACGTGCTAAAAATAAAATCGTACTTAAATGGTTGCCATCCAACATTGTATGGTTGTAATTTTTTTAATTTTTAAAATAAGATAAAGGGATTCAACTCATCGATAGTCTCTTAAATTTGACACTAATTTTTATTTACACATCTAAAGTGAAACTTATTTATTTTAAACACCTAAAGTAGATTTTGATTGTGTCATTTTGACATTTTCTTTATAATTTCAAATTTAGGTTAGGCGCGTTGAACAAACGCTTTTTACTTGGAGAAATAAAAAAATCTACATGACACAGTGAATTTATTTTTATTTTTAAAAAATCATTTTCTTTATTTTTTCTCCATATCTCTAACCCAGGCCTCACCCCTTTCTTCATTTTCTTTACATGCCTTCTTTTTCTAAAACTCCACCAAGAACATGGGGAAGTACAATTTGTATTTTCTCTCCCTCACATGTCACTATAGTTGAAAAGGAAGACACAAATAAGAATTTATCTTCCTCGAAACATTCATCTTCATTGTAATTACTGAGGATATTAACTATAAATTCAAAAATTAATTATGTGATAAGCTATTATTATGTGACAGAAAACTATGGATGAAAAATTAAATGTGAGATCACAAAATAAAAAAATTGATTCTCAGGAGGGAATAAGAAAACAAGTAATATACTAACCTAACAAAACAAAGAGAGCCTGAGAAAAAAAATAAATGCAAGAGGGTGATGGAAGGAGAGAAAAGTAAGGAAGAAGACGGCAAAAAAACTTTTCAAACGCGCTCAGAATTTGTGTAGCACACGTATAATACTGAGTCATCGAAAAGTGTTCAGATGACACAATACAAACCTATTATAGGTGTTCAAAATGAACAAAATCTATATAAGGTGTTTAAATGAAAGTTAATATTAAGTTTAAGGGACAAACGATGGATTCAGCCTATAATATAAAAGGATAGCTTGACACTCCTTGAATAAAGATGGGTCTACCACAGGAGATGGGAGTTTAAGCACCCGTTTGACCATAGATTTTTCAAATAATATTTAGAGGAAAATTTTGCAAATAGTACTTGTCCATATAAGTTGCCATTATTTGGCAAATATCTCAAATATTAATTTTTTCTAGTATTGAACCAAATTTCATTATTTGAAATATTTTAAAATTAAAATTTTATTCCAAACTTATATATTTTACAAAAAAACACCTTCTTTTGTAGTCATTTGCTTTGTATATAATACATAATATTTTACGTGAACACTAAAGTAGTAATGAAATATTCATGATGATATGGTTGTTGATGAAAATGATGAACTATCGACTCAGGATAACAAAATCATGTGCTTTGACTAGTTCAAGATATATGGAATGATGCTAGTTGCACTCACTTCAAACTACCACATTGTTCTAGCGTTATGGATACTACTTGTTACTTGTTGCAACGAAGAATCAATTGACTTATAATATAAACTTAAGGTTAGTTTTGATAGTTTTTAAAACTTATGAGTATAAATCATATTTTTTTAAAAATATGTTTCCCAAATATTATGGCCAAACATATGGTGAAATTTGACCCGAATTCTAACCCATGTAATATTTGCCAAAAATATTTAAAAATCTATTACTAAATACTAGCTAAATAACCAACCATTTTAGCTATTAAAATTCTCCAAATATGTGGCTGTAATGTGTGAAGAGCAATCTTAAATTTGAAAACTAACTCACGTGTGGGCTTTCCCTAACATAATTGTTATCTTTTGAGTACAATTCTCAATCTTTTTTTGTTGGGTTATTTCATTCCTGATTAATTTTGTTTTCCTATCTGTATTTGTCATTTTTAGTTTTCTATTAGCTTTCTATTTCTAGTTTTCTCCCATTGTTTCCTTTCTTCCTACCCATCACTTTAAAAGTTTGTTCATTTTTTGCTTCATTTAGTTTTTTTCTACTCTTCCATACAATTTATTGCCATCCACACATTCATAGTTTAATGTTACACGTAACTATATATTATAAATGAAGTTATGTAAAAATAAAAAGAGTATTACTAATAAAAAAGTAAGTCTCGGTAATTGTTTCTTGTGTAGTTATTGCCATCTATGATGGGCAATATCTAACTATAGTTTTCCCATTTTAGATATTAATATTTAAAATTAGTAAGTGCATGCATATGAATATCATAAATATTTTATTTTATCATTTTAGACATGATTATATAATTTTTTGAATATATTTTTTTATGTAGGATATTTTGATAAAGATCGTACTTCTAAAATTATAAATAATCTTGAGGTTATAAGTAAAATGTTATTATAAAGAAAATAAAATATAATCTAAAAAAAATTAGTTCTATAAAAGAAAACAGATTTTTATGCTCAAATTTAAGGGATGATTGTTCTAACGAGACCAAGGGAACAAAATCGCTGCTTTAAATTTTATTTTATTTTTTAAAAAAAATTGAAAATCTATGTCTAGGCAGCGATTTTCATATTTTAAATTTATTTTTTTATAAAATCGCTGAGCGATTTACATATTTAAAAGATTTTTTTTTTATTAAAATCACTGCCTAGGCAGCGATTTAAAAATTTTTAAAATAAAAATAAAAAACTGGAAATCGCTGCCTGGGCACCGACTTCCACATTTTCAAAATTTTTATTTTTTTTAAAATCGCTTCCTAGGAAGCGATTTTCCTTATTTAAAAAAAGAAAGTAAAATCTTTCTAGGTGAGCGATTTTTATTTTTTAAAAAAAAAATTCACATTTTGAAAATCGCTGGCCTTGCAGCGTTTTGCCTTTTTCCGGTGGAGGGTTAAATCGTTATTGATGCAGCGATTTTTGCAGTTTTGGTTAATATAAATTTTATATACCGTTTTTAAAATTGTGTTAATATTTGTATTTTTAGGCTCCGGACTCAATAAAAACTAAATAGTAGTCTAAAAAATTACACTGATAACAATCTTCTTTTTTATGATGGATTTTGTGTATATATATAATTATAATATTTTTATTAGGGTTATTGTTAGCACGGGTATTTATTATTGTTATATAACACCGAATGTGTTTCAGGTAACAATTTAATGATAATAACATATGTAAATTGTATAGCCCAATGTAACGAGCTCGACTGAATAAGGTACTAAAGTAGATTCGATCACACGTCCTTGGGGGGTAACTCAACCACTTTAACCGACTAATTGCTTAGAAGTCCAAGATCATTAATTAATTATTAATCCTACTATGTTTTCAGTCTCTATAAATTAATAGAGACAAACTCTTCAGAATGTGTGAGTCTATAACAATTACCTTCAAAAGGTTTTCTGGTGTATAGTTTGAGTTTGTGTTTTGAGAAAAACGAAATATCGATGGATATAATATTATCATCGAAAAAAGCCGATAAAACGATAGTGGAAGTTGAAGGAGTTGGTGGATACTACACATGGTCAAGTAGCCAATTTCCCGTTCTAAGCCAAAAAAAAGTAGCTGCTGGTTTATTACTTCTTCAGCCTCGTGGCTTAGCTCAACCTCACTATTCTGATTCCTCTAAAATTGCTTATGTTTGTGAAGGTACATTGGACATATATAGATAATATTGGTGTTTTACGTAAAATTTACAACATGTTATAATATTTTTTATAACAGGTGAATGCATTGCTGGACTGATCTCACCAGAAGATTCAAAAGAAGAAGTTGTAAAAATTCAAAAAGGGGATACCCTACCAGTTACGGTGGGAACAGTGTCATGGTGGTACAATGCTGGTGACACTAAACTCACTATAATTTTCTTGGGAGAATCGTCTGAGGATTATACACCTGGAGAATACTGTTACTTCTTTTTAACGAGTGCTGCTGGTATACTTAACGGATTTCCTAATGAATTAATTGCTAAATCTTTTCACATGAAAAAAACTGAATCTGAAAAACTCATGAAAGATCAAAGTAGTTTGAATATATTAATTAAGGTAAATGAAGGTATACAAATTCCAAACTCATTCGACGACGCCAAACGCAAGTTGGTTTTCAACTTGGATGATGCAAAACCTTGTGTTGAGGTTAAAAACGGTGGAGTTTTATCTTCGGTGAGTGGTAAGAATATAGCGTTGCTTGGAGAGGTTGGATTAAGCGCGAATCGCCTAGTTTTGGAACCTGGTGGTGTACTTGGTCCGATTTTACAGCAGATTCGTCCGTTCAATTGAGTTATATTACCAAAGGAAGTGGACGTGTTGTAATTGTGGGACTTTCTGGTAAGGTTGTGTTGGATACTAAAGTGGACGAAGGAGAACTGTTTTTTGTACCAAAATTCTTTCCGTTTGTTGTGGAAGCTGATGAAAGAGGAATGGAGCTCTTCTCCTTGAAAACATCGCCAAAGTAAGTACTTATATCAGGTAACAAACTTATGCATTGCCATGTAACTAACTCTATATATATATATATTTGCAGGCAAGTATATGGAGAATTATCAGGTGGGGAAAAATCAATTTGGGAAGCGGCATCTCCATCAATTTTAGAGGCCTCTCTAAACATGACTCCGGATTTGACCAAGTCTTTTAAGTCCAAGATTACTAAGGGTTCAGTGATTGCTCCACCTTCAACTGCTTAAGTAATTACTTGCTTGTTAGACATATGAGTTTAACAAGTGTATATAATATAATATATATGTAATTATAAGCTGAAAATAAGACCGATGATGAAGTTTCTGTGTGTGGAAACTTTGCCTGAATGCATGGATTATTTCTTATGCTATATGATATAAAAGGAAAATAAATCTTATTAATTAGTGTGTACTGAACTTTGAGGTATATTTTACATTTTTATGAAATTCTATGCGGATATGAACAATAATATGTCAAAAAATATGAATGTATATTATCTACATTATACATGTGGAATGTATATTTACTGTAGCGCTATCACAGGAATTGGAAATGAACACTTCCATATTGAATTGAGTCTTGGAATTTTCCTTTGTTGAATGATGTTGAAAATCATTCTGCAACCATTGTACCAAAACTCATTTCCGCCATCTACTTACGCAACCATTTTCCAATTCTTGGTTGGGAAGAATTTCGTTAAACTTGGCCAACAAGTTCATGCTCATATGGCCGTTCGAGGGGTTTCTCCCAATGGATTACTTGCAGCCAAAATGGTAGCTATGTATGCCAGCTCCGGTGAAATCGACTCTGCCTCATATATTTTCGATAATGCCACTGAACCCTCTTCGCTTCTGTACAATGCCATGATTCGAGCACTCACCCTTTATGGGATTACCAAAAGAACAATAGAGATTTTCTTCCAAATGCATTCATTAGGCTTCCGTGGTGACAATTTTACCTTTCCCTTTGTTTTCAAGTCGTGTGCTGATTTGAGTGATGTTTGGTGTGGGAAGTGTGTTCATAGCTTGACTTTAAGGTCTGGATTTGTGTTTGATATGTATGTAGGCACTTCTTTGGTTGATATGTATGTGAAGTGTGGTGATTTGATTGACGCTCGTAAACTGTTTGATGAAATGCCAGTGAGAGATGTATCTACTTGGAATGTATTGATTGCTGGGTACATGAAGGATGGGTTATTCAAAGATGCTGAGGAATTGTTTGAGGAAATGCCAATTAGGAATATAGTGTCGTGGACAGCTATGATTTCTGGATATGCTCAGAATGGTTTAGCTGATGAGTCCTTGCAATTGTTCGATAAAATGTTGGATCCTGACTCGGAGGTGAGGCCTAATTGGGTGACAGTTATGAGTGTTTTACCTGCTTGTGCACACTCTGCTGCACTAGATCGAGGGAAGAAGATACATAGTTTTGCTAGAGAGGCGGGATTGGAGAAGAACCCTTCGGTGCAGACAGCTCTTATAGCCATGTATGCTAAATGTGGAAGCTTGGTTGATGCTCGTTTGTGTTTCGATCAGATAAACCCAAGGGAGAAGAAATTGGTTGCTTGGAATACAATGATTACTGCTTACGCATCCCATGGTTTTGGGCGGGAAGCTGTTTCAACGTTTGAGGATATGTTACGAGCTGGTATACAGCCTGATAAAATCACATTTACAGGTTTGCTATCAGGTTGTAGCCACTCAGGTCTTGTGGATGTTGGACTGAGATATTTCGATTGTATGAGTTTGGTTTACTTTGTGGAGAAGGGACATGATCATTATGCTTGTGTTGTTGATCTTCTTGGTCGTGCTGGACGATTAGTGGAAGCATATAACCTCATTTCTGAAATGCCAATGGCAGCAGGACCAAGCATTTGGGGTTCTTTATTAGCAGCTGGTCGAAGCCATCGCAACTTAGAAATTGCAGAATTAGCAGCTAAAAAGTTATTTGTGTTGGAACCAGACAACAGTGGGAATTATGTTGTGCTCTCTAATATGTATGCAGAAGCTGGAATGTGGGAGGAGGTGACTCACTTAAGGATTCAACAGAAATCACGTCGTATTATGAAGAGCCCTGGATGTAGTTGGATTGAATTTGACGGGAAGGCCCATTTGTTCCTTGGAGGAGATGCATCTCATCCACAGGCAGAGCAAATATACTTGTTTCTGGAGGCACTGCCCGCCAAGATAAAAGCAGCTGGTTACATGCCAGATACTACTTTCGCTTTGCATGATGTGAGTGAAGAGGAGAAAGAGCAAAACCTAAGTAGTCATAGTGAGAGGTTGGCAATTGCCTTTGGCATTCTTAATACAAGACCCGGTACAGTTCTCCGAGTGACAAAGAATCTTAGAATCTGTGGAGACTGTCATACTGCTATAAAACTTATCTCTAAGATATATGAAAGAGAGATCATTGTAAGGGATGTGAATCGGTTTCATCATTTCAAAGATGGTTCTTGTTCCTGCAGAGACTACTGGTGACTATGAAGATGTTAATACCTCTAATTTAAACTCAGATGAGAATTCGTTATGCATAACCATCTCGGACACTACCAACTGTAATGATCAGCCGTGTTCACTGTCCACACAAATTATTAAGCTATTTCCTCATTGAACTATCACCCGATTGGTGAATGACAAGCCTCAGAGTGATGCAAGTTTCCTAAATGTTGAAGGTGAAGTATCCTTCTTGGAGGAATGTTGTCAAGACTTTGTAATAATCAACTTTTGGACAAGCCAGTTAAAATCTCAAAAAATGGCTGGGAAAAACCATTGTAGTTGAGACACCAAAACTGGGAACTTGTTTTGAGGATGTCATTCACCGTTACATGGAAGCTCAACACAAGAATAAACCAGTAGACCTGTTATTGCTCGCTCTTGGTTACCTTGAAACATAGAGAAGATGAATGTTCTAGAGTCAATTTGTTGATGATGATAGAGTATTGTATTTATAGCATATAACATATAGTAACATAAATTCAACAACTCGTCAAAGTGAAAATGATTGAAGAGTGGAATGTATAGATGTATAAGCTTAGTGGGAAATTTTTAACCATTGGAAAAAAAAAAAAAAGTTTTGTGGGGTGAGAGAGGCTCGAACTCTCGACCTCAGGATTACTCAGAAGCTATGAGACCTACGCGCTAGCCAACTGCGCCACCACCCCGTTGTTGTTCTGCAATCAACATTTCAGATTATAACAAGTAGATTATATGATAATTGCATGTGCCACTCTTAACATGTGGCATACATATGCATTCAAAGACCGAAAGTTGCGCAATATTCATGGAACCCTTTTTTTTTTTTTTGATTGAAGTACCCTCCAGTTTTATATTTTACCTCTTTTGTCAATGCTTGCATTGGCCATAAGGTGGTTTATCATTAAATTGTGTTAGGATTGATTTCTGGGGGGGAGTATTTACTCCACGCTGTGCAGGCTCAGAAATTCCGCCTTCTTCTGCTACTCCCAAATAAGAGTTAAATAGTACGTCTTTCTCAACTTCATGTGATTTTCTGATAATAATTTCACATGTGTTCTTGATGGCTTTGCAGCAATCTGACAATTGCATGTTCAGCTCAAGTAATGTTAAGTTTGATTAGCAATATACAAGCACCACTGATAACTATCCAACAACTAATCACCAAGCTATATAAGCATTCCTAGAATATGTCTTATGTATGCTGCTGGCAAGGCTCACCACTCCTCAACACATAATCAACAGGGCACAATTTCTTTTATATATTAACACGTGATTTTTATACATTGTTCTTTCTGATGTACGGATAAGGTACCAGAGTAGTTGTTTCCGACACTTGATTTAGCCTTTTTGCCCCCTGACAAGCACTTCTCCCTCTCCTCAACGGGATTCCTCAACTGCGACACCCGAATAAGTACAAGTGAGACTATCCAATGCTGCTCCATTTTCTTTCGTTTTACTCCAAGATATTCTCCAACTTTGAAATAAACTAACCCTGTAGGAGAGTGAAATGGAATCATGAATGGCAAGCTTAAAGTAGAGATTCAGAGAGAGAAAGAAAGATGTGACTGTACCTATTTGTTTCAATGTCCCTTTTAGCAAGCATTAATGTTAAGAAGACAGGCACCATTGCTGCACATAAGTGTTTGACTGTGTGCCCACTTACAATATGATAAGTCCAGTTGTAGATTGGCTTATCAGCTGCTTCTTCAATCTTCGCTAAAAGATAAAATCCTGCATTATGCAGAGAAATGTCATTTTACATGCTGTAGGAATGAGGTCACAGAACCAAGTGGACAAAATAAATTCAAACCTGCAGCCCACAGCCAATAAGTGGAATGTGTGTACATCGGAGGTAGCAAAATAGCCATGAGTGGGATGGCTAAGCACGGTACAAATTGCACTGCTGCATAGGGACGGAGATCATCAAAGAACCTTCAGAATGAAAATCACACAACAGCTTTAGCTGAAAAATATAAACGATATCAAGTTAACAATGCCAGTTATTTACTACAGATCTACACCATCCACTCCCCTCTAGCACACTTGGAAAATGAAAATGCAAGAAAAAGCAAAATCACATCCAAAATAATATAATTTTGGATAAATAAAAACCAGAACTCGATTCAATGATCTTCCTAACCCTGGCTTCGGTGTTCTACCAAGCTGAAACTCAAGGAGGATAGCTGGTTCCTAGTGAAGACACCTTTCTTAGCTCTATAATCTTACAATCTGTAAGGATAACATGATTGCAGAGATTAGTTCAGTTTTTTGGAAAGCTGACACAGGCGAAGGAGTTGAACAGAGGAGTAGATTCTCCCTTATGGGAAGTGGAAAAAAACCCGGGTAAACCTTCTACAGTGAAAGGACCATGCTATAATGTACCACACCTTCTAAACTCCCAGTTAACAAGGGCACTGGGAAACAATCGGAAAGGGAAACCTCAGAAAGTAGCTTGTTTTCTTGGATAATCACATATGATGCAGTATCTTATACTACACCCCTAATACACCTATTGAAAAGGGGACTTAAATATTATTGAGAAAGAAAAGGGGACTTCAATATGTGCAGTAGATATAACTTATGCAAAACCAGTGATGAGAACTTTAAGCATATTCGCATTGTTCTTTCAAGTGGCAGTTTTGGTGTTTGTTTCTGAACCTTTTTGGTGTCATGGTGGGTGATGACTAAGGATGTTAGGCACTCCAGTACGTATGGACAGAATATAAAGAAACCATTGAAATTTATGCACTCTATGGATCATCTAGAAAGGAAATACAAGTGTTTTGAAGGAAGATTTGAAGCTATATAAAGTGTAAAATATAGAGACTTTTTGGCATTTGGTTTAAATGCAAAGTATATATGATTTTGACAGTCTGATGAACTTCAGAACGCCTAACATACTCGGTAGTCTACTATTATGTAATTTTGTAATATACGCACTTGGTGTTGCATTTTGAGTAATGTAATTGTCTAAATTATCTAAAGAAAGAACGAAAAGAAGGAACATGGAAGGAGAGGACCCTCAGGGAATATTATATATCCAAGGATACACTCTGCAGTTCTTCAACTGTTTCTTTTTCTTTTTTCTTTAAAAAGTGACTTTTTTGGGGTGGGAGGAGTTTATTAGCCATTGTTGAAATAAGAAGTTTACCTCCAATACATAATACTTACTGCACCAGCAAGAATCAATGGAATGAGAGACACAGTTCCCTTTCTCTCATCTATTCTTTCGATAATAAAGATACCAATGATAGACGTAAATGCAACAGTCATCTACAACAGTAAGAGACGAGGTGTCAAAAATAGGCACACAGAAAAAACTTCAATAATTTACAGGTTGCTCCTAGCATTTAATACTTAAATAACCTACTGGCAATCTATCCCACACAAGACTAGCATCATTTGGCTTGAGATGATAGTATGCAGACCCAAAAGCAACAGCTGCCACACCAATATAGAAGCACGTCCAACCCCAAAGCTCTCCTTGCAAGCTTTCGATGCACATGTCAAATGGAATAAGCTTTAAGTACTGGACATATATACTAGAATGCAGAATCACAAAGTCAAAACCTTAACCATCATCAAACCAGATAAATCTAAACAATTTACCTCAGCTTAAAATAGTTACCATGATGGCAAAGTACAAGACCTATCAGACCGATCACAAGAAAAGGGAAATTTGAGACCACATTCAGTGCATTGGGAATCCCTACATAAGAAAACAGAAGCATGAAAAATTCAGCAGCAAATCCTAAATGCGTATATATCACCAGCTAGCCAAGCAAACTGAACTGCTGACATGAAAACAGGACTAGCAACATTATTTATTTTTTTTGACGGGACAAAGAACCAAAAGCCGTACCCTTTTTGGGCTGCGCCACAGGGTGAACCCCGTCCATGCAATAGCTCGAAACCGCCATAGGAGAGGTAACCCGCACTAGGCAAGCCTAGTGCGACGAGCTCGACCTAGAAGGCAAACCCCTTGCTTTTGCTGGCAAGGGGTTTCGAACTTGAGACCTCCAACATGGAAGTCCCAAGCGCAAACCACTGGGCCACCCCGAAGGGTCAGGACTAGCAACTTTAAGTACATGATAAAAGGTAAATCTGATATTACATATCGTGCAATCTTAATAAAGTGAATTTCTGTGATCATGGAATTCGAACTTGTTAAATTTCACTGCATTGTAGAGCAAAGAGACAGAATATTTGCTATTTTAGCTCAAAAAATTACCAAATACGAGTGGACACTAGTAAGATAAATTCAATAACATAATCAAGAACCTAGCTGTTTTTGGTTATTGATGACCTAGAGTTCAATTTGTGTCGCATAATGATATAGTGGACAAAAAAAAGTGTAGGGACAAGGGAGGAGATTATACCAAAGGATAGTTCACATTTGTCATTCAGTTAATACCTAAAGAATTGGGGCTTATCTGCAGAAACAAATCAATTTTAGATAGTCCCATCTAGGTTCACTATTAACCTTTAGGTACTTTTGTGAGAACTATGGACACTATCGAATAGAGAGAAGTCTAAAACAAATTCTTTTATATACATTCAAACCACTATTGATCATATTGCTCTTTATCAAGAAATCAAAGAAGCTATACAAGGGTTTTCTCGAGCCTATTCATATAGTACCAACATAATTGTATGATACCAGTGGGAATTCGGACTCTCCTATTCATCTAGGTCCATAATTCCAGAATTTATACACAAATTTAGATCGATAAACATAAGTATTGCAATCACATGCTTCAGTGAAAAATCAGAGAAAAATTCAGCATATAACAGAGAGAAATAGCTTTGTCCCCCTGAGTATCTACTAGAAACTTCTTCATTTTCTTGTTCTTGTTTTCCATGAATCTGATTTAATCATGTTGTCACAATCCCCAATCTCAGAAGTCCCAACTCCGAACAAGAAAATCATCATAATCATCATTATTTCGAAGACTACGTAACTAGTGATAAAAGATAAATATGTTACTGGCATTATCATTCAGAACTAAAATAAAAACAACTAAGAACATTTAACCATATTTTGACACTGATAAAAGTTGAAGAAGACTCTGAAGCAACTAGTGAACCAAGAAACTATAAAAAAAAAAAAAAAAGCAACAACAGCCAATTCATGAATCATAACCTAGAACTCATACCAATATAGCAAATTAAAAGCAGAAGATCCAAGATTTTAGAGAAAGAAAATACATATACTCCAAATTACTAATAATTAATGATGCTTATACCTAGAAACTTGCGTTGATCGGCAAAATTATGATATTCTTGAGACTGAGGAATTGCTGGAGTAACAATCATGAGCACTACGAAGCAGACGATTGCGACTCCCCATGCCCACACACTTGTCTTCCTCATTTTCTTGGCGTTAATTTTGCCCTAATTGTGATGACGATGCTCAACCTCTCTCACTTCTTCGGAGAAACTCTTTCAACGGAAGGAAACTTCTCCGCTAAGTCGCTTTTTACTTACGCTTAATCCATGTGAGTTTATTTATAAAAAAAAAATGGGAATTTAATTTCTCCTGTATTTTTGGTAAATAAAAAATAGGCAATTTCTGATTCATATTACTTGTATTTTAATTTTGCACCTTCCTTAATATAATTGGCATACAAGGTGTCTGACAATGAGGACTGCAAAAATGTTTTCCCTTGTAAATAGTGGCGTTTATTTCTTTATAAAGTGTTTCAAGAAATATGATAAATGTGAAATAATATAATAGTGTGTAATGAAAAAGATAGTTGAGACTTGAGACAGATAAAATATTATAAATATTTAATTATATATATATATATATAAATAGTGGTGTTTATTCCTTTATGAATTAGGGGTGGAAAAAATATCGAAAATCGAATCGAACCGAAAAATTATGATTTTTCGATGTCGGTTCTTCGACTTTTCGGTGTCGATTGTTTTTCGAAACTTCAGTTCTTCAATTCGGAGTTCGGTGTAAGGGTCCGAAACTTTGGTGCGCCGAAGAACTGAAATTTTATTTAATAAATTTAAAAATATTTAATTTATATTACCTATATTATATATTTTTAAATTTTACTAAAAATATTTTCATTTTCAAAATGAAATAATGAATTGACTATACACTACAGTCAACACTTAACTAATTTTTACTAAAATTTCAAATCACTAAGACACTAACAATTAAAATACTAAAATGTAACCCTAAGCCCCAAAATAAACTTTTGAATTTTGGACTTGTCTTCAGTCTTCACTCTTCAAGCTTTCGCCTTTCTTCATCTTTCTCCGTTTCTCGTCGTCTTGAATTTTCCTTCATATTTCTCATCGTCTTCAAACTTCAACCGAGAGCGTCGCCGATCGCCATTCGTCTTTTCGGCGTCACCTCTGAGGCCAAGATGTGCTCAGCCTCAAATTTTTGATGGTGTTGTATTTATTTTTATTGGAACTTGAAGGTGAATTTATCTCTCCTTTTTACTTATAGGAGTTTGAGGGTTGTTGAAAAGAAAAGAGAAATGAAAGAAGAAAGTGAAATGTGTGGGGAATAGAGATGAGTTTAAAAATATTGCAGAGGTATGGGGGATGTATGGAGATGAGTTTTTGAATGAGTAGTTAATCAGATGTCTGGAGGTGAACCTTTATATAATTGTATGGAAATATGGCAATTGGAATGAGTATTGCAGAGGATGTATGGAACGTGAAATTGCAGAGGATTAAGATTTAGGAGTGTGATTAGGAGTGTATGGAAAGTGGGTCGTGGGATGAATATTGCAGAGGATAAAACTTTGGCAGATTGTTCTTACTTCTTAGCAGTTAGCAATATGGCAATTGGCAGTCATTCAACTATCTTATTTTTAATTAACACATGATGAAACTATTAACACTTCATTTTATTCCCTCTTTATTTTTATTCACACCGAAAAACGATTAAAAAATATCGAACTATACCGACCTGAAGTAGAAAAAATCGAACTGAACCGATCTAGTTTGGTATAAACTATGGTTCACACTTTTCTAAAACCAAATACCAAAGAACTGAATCGAAATTTAATTAAACCGAACCGATGAATCGAACGCCCACCCCTATTATGAAGTGTTTCAAGAAATATGATAAATGTGAAATAATATGACAGTGTGTAGTGAAAAGAAGAGTTGAGAATTGAGACACATAAAATATTTGAAATCTTCAACTATATACAAAAGAGAATATCCCTTATCTCATACTACTCTCTCGATACAGAATCTAATGTTTTGAAGAAAAAAACAATACAAAAATTTCTCATATCGAATTCGAAGTGTACAGTAAAACTCACTAAATATACTCGTTAAATTAATAATCAATCTAAGATAATATTTTTCTCCGATCCTGACTTGATCCAATGAAAATAATCATTCATTTTGATAAAGATAATAAGATTATGTATTCTCAGAAGCCCCTATACAACTATATAATTACATTAATATTATAAATTAATAATTTTTATTTAAGACAATTTGGTGTAATATAATTCTATTGTTTTTAATTTTTGTTACAACCTAAATCTAATTGAATTTCATCTCTAATTTTTTTATATATCCAAAAGTTCCAGTGTTGCCACAACCACAAATCTTTTTGAGTGCATGTGAAATGATTTCTTTTGTACTCACATAATGTTTTACATATTCAATTAGTCATTGTTGATTTTGTGACATTTTTAAATGAAAAGTCATTTCTTTGATATTATTTTAAGAAATTTTCTATGTTGCTTCTGTAGTTTATTTTTCTCACTATCATACATTTAATGTTTTAAATAAAGATACAATCAATAAAGTATGTATAATTAATTTATTTTTATGATAAATTCTTGAATTTATTTCACAACGAATCATTTAACAAAAAATAATATTACAGCGAATGATGCACATATATTGTACTTTATGAATAATAAATTTATCTTTATATGAATTCAATAAATATGATATATAAATTAATAAGATGCAAAGATTTTGATGTATTAGTTGTACTTTACGTATACTATTTTTTTTTTAATGTGAATTCAATAAATACGATAAATGAATTAATAAGATACAATAATTTTGATGTTAAAAATAACCTTCATTGAATCTCAAAACACTTATTAAATTAATAAATATCAATTTATCGATAAAATAGTACCTCTACAAAATAATTATTATTTTATAGTCCCACCTATATTAATTTAGTGAGGTTTTATTATATCAATATTTGAAAAAAATGTTGTTTTTTATGAGTTTTGGACTCTTCAGCTAAATCGAGAGTTGGATGATGTTGTTGGACTGTTGTATCTTAGAGAAAATAAGTCAAAAGTGAAACTGTTAGATCAGTATATATTATACAACAGTGTGCTTGAATCTCTTAAAAGAGAACAAGATATTTGTGTCTAAGCGTAAATATAATTTGTTTATTCATTTTTGTCATTTTACTTTAACTGAAATTTATTTGTGATATATTACATCTACAAATCAGTTATAAAAGGTGACAAGGATCATTTAAAAGAAATAAGAGAACACATGTGGCATCATCGAAATCCAATTGAGTTTCTGAGCAACAAATAACTTATGATAATATGGTGACAAAAATAAGTGATTGCTTTGAAACAACAAATGAGGGGGAAGTTGTAAAACGATTATTGTCTTTTTACTTTCCAAGTAAGTACATTTTTTGTTGTAATTTGCTTTATATACATGTTCGATAAAAGAATCATCAAAAAAGGTACTTAATATTTGTAGTGAGATTAGCATATAATCAATTCATAGTATTGAATGTAATATTCTTTTTTAATTCTATAAAAATAACTAAAAATTATATTACATTAGGATGTTTGAAATAAATATGATCCTCAATTTCAATTTGAGTATGACAAATGGATCATATAGGGGTGTAAGCTAAACCAAATTTGTGGATATACAATTGAACCTAATATGATTACAACAACAAATGAAGTAATGTATTTTCGTGAATCTGTTGAACTATATATATCATTTCATATCAAAATTCAAAAAATAAAATCTAACAAATAAGCCATTAAAAAGGTATATAATTAATTATTTTTCGAGTTTTGTCAGAAATATGTCCATATAATAATAATATAACTATTGATAGCTCATGTACATTTTTTCAATATTTCAGAATATAAATTAAAGAGCCTATAATGAAATTATTTTATACTAGAGATCAAAATTAATGCCTAAATATTTATTTGTACATACAATATGAAATATGAAATTTTAAATTAAAATTGTCATATAATTATTTCTTACAAATCTTTACTTGCCAACTAAATGCAAATACTTTTTTAAAAAAAAAATCATCAAATATCCAATTTTGAAAAAAAAAACATTTAATTTGGTGCCAAATCAAGTTGACGCATGCCGACGACATTCCGGTAATGTAGACAAGCAAAGCTCCGTCAGCACTCAGCCCCACAATAATAGAAAGTCACAATATTCTCTTAAAAATTATATATAAACCAAAACCCTCAACTCCCGCCGCAGGGTTTCTCTCCTCCGCACTCCGCAGCCGCATTCATCTTTACAGAAAAGCTCCAAGGGATCGAAGAGAGAGCCATGGCGCAGTCACTAGAGCTATTATTGATTCAATTTCTGATGCCTGACAATGATGCTAGAAGACAAGCTGAGGATCAAATAAAGCGTCTTGCAAAGGATCCTCAGGTGGTTCCATCACTGATACATCATCTCCGTACTGCCAAAACGCCTAATGTTAGGCAGCTTGCGGCGGTACTTCTCCGTAAGAAGATCACTGGTCATTGGGCTAAGCTATCTCCTCAACACCGTCAGCTTGTGAAACAGTCCTTAATTGAGAGCATCACTATGGAACACAGGTCCTTTGATTCATTACCCTCACTTTTTAGTTTCAATTGTACTAGTCCTTTTCCCGTATTCAGTGCAATGATTGCACCATACATTTTGCTTTTTATTGATGATCACTATTGTGAGTATATTTGCTGCAACTAATTTTCTAGGCGCTCTATGGAGTTTGGCATGCGCTTGTGTATCCGCAGCTTTTTTCAAAAGCTGGATTAGAATGAACTGATAGTTCATACAATTCTCCTATTTTTTTTGAGTAATTCAGTTTTCTCGTGTCTGAGAATGATCTTTCTGATCAAACTATAGAATAAGGTTTTGCAGGACTAAGAGACTTTTTGTTGTGAAAGAGTATTTTGACTGATGAAGTCAATTTTGTTAACTGATTATTCTTATAATAATGGATATAAGAATCGCTGATTTTTCAAGCAAGCCAATTATAACAGAGTTTACTTTCTGTGGTAATTTACTCCGTGTGCGTCTGTGTGAGAAAAAATTTAGATCACACAACCTTTACATTTTTTTCCCGGAGATGCATTGAATTGCCTTACTTGGAAGCTGTTACTAGGCTTCCAATGGAAGTTTTAAAAGATGATAATTTGCCTGCAAATTATACTGGTCTAATGTGATGCTCATTTTTCAGTCCTCCGGTGAGGCGAGCTAGTGCAAATGTGATTAGTATCGTTGCAAAATATGCGGTTCCAGCTGGAGAGTGGTCAGATTTGTTGCCGTATTTGTTTCAATGCAGTCAAAGTGCACAAGAAGATCACAGAGAGGTATCCTATTCTTGATTGTCATCACATGTTTTAGTTAGATGAACACTTGATATGGTCCCTTTCTTTTCAATTACTACAATGTAGCTTCAGGGTTTGGCATAAAGGATTAGTTTCTTACGTGCTACGCAAAAATGTTGATTGCTGTACGCCAATAAAATTCCTTGCAATTGCTAGATTTTATCATTCCAAGGCTATTATAGAAGTATACTGATACCCATATGTTACAATTTCATTTAACCATTTGTAAATGTCAAGTATAAGTGTAAGCACCCCTACCCTCTCGAAAATCGTGCTCCCTCCGTTTCAAAAAGAATAGTCTAGTTTGACTTGGAATGGGGTTTAAAAAAAGAAAGAAGACTTTTTAATCATGTGGTTCTAAATTAAAGTTATGTCAAATGTACCAAAATGCCCTTTAATCTTGTGGTCTTAAACATGCCATGTGGAAAGCTGAAGTTAAAGTGTTGCATAAAAAGGAAAGGGGTCATTCTTTTCGAAACAGACTAAAAAGGAAATTGGTGCATTCTTTTTGAAATAGAGGGAGTACTTAATTTTCCCCTCGTTCAGAGTATGCCACTTCATGCTTAAAATTCAAAGTATTTGGCAGTTTTAGCATACTGGTAGCTTTTTTCTAAATTCAAGTAAAACTGAGGTAGAATGCCTGTTAAGCCTTTGTCAGTTCCTTTTATCTTCCCTAATGAGGAACATTCGATAGAATTAATGAAAAAAGGGATTGACGACATGGGGCTGTGGAGTGCCCAATTGGGAAGTGAGTATAAGCCATCAAAATGAAACTGTCACTGTCATTTTTTTTTATGAAAAGGTAGAAAACTGTTGTAAGTTCTGTCACTACATCTATAAACAGGCTGAAACAATCGATTCTGCATAAGTTTGTATGTTTGGAATTCAATCTGCCATGATCAAGGTTTCTTAATTAATACGAACTGTCTGCGTCAGACATTTTAACTGTTCATGTAACCTCTTTTGCGTGAGCATCAGTTAATCATTAATCCATGTAAAGAAAAATGTTGTCATCAATCTTCCCCTTCCTTTGGATTGGGATAATAATGATTTTGCCCTCTCTCCCACCTTCTGCTATTACCTGTAGGATTATGTATTTTAGTGGACTGATGGGTTGTTCCATTGTTTTGATGATGCAAGGTGGCTTTAATTCTTTTCAGTTCCTTGACTGAAACTATTGGGAATTCTTTTCAACCATATTTTGCTAATTTGCAATCATTGCTGCTCAAGTGCCTTCAAGACGAAACAAGTAATCGTGTCAGAGTTGCCGCTCTCAAGTAATATTTGTTTGGAAATCTTTAGAATTGCCGAATTTCTTGATCCAGAAACTATATATTATAATTCCTAACCGCAAGTGGAATTAAATCATGTTAACAGGGCAGTTGGATCTTTTCTAGAGTTCACTCATGATGAGGCAGAAGTGGTGAGTATGGTTTGTTCATTATGCTATCTTATGGCTCATGCAGCTTCTCCATGTTTCAAATTTTTGTAACACTTTTCTTTTAAAAAAATGCATAAATATTGTTTAGCGCAAATGTTGCGTAGAGACGGGACATTGGGTGAAGTTGTTAGGATCACATGAAATCTTTTTGAGCCTTGAGAATAATTAACAATGTTTTTAAGTTTTTAAATATCTTAACTGCCATTTTATCCTGAGAATGTGTCTGCTCCTGATTTCTATCTGCAGATCAAGTTTCGAGAGTTCATCCCTAGCATTTTGAATGTGTCAAGGCAGTGTCTTGCTTCAGGCGATGAAGATGTTGCTGTGCTTGCTTTTGAAATATTTGATGAGCTAATAGAATCTCCGGCACCTCTACTTGGGGATTCAGTTAAAGCAATAGTTCAGTTTTCTCTTGAAGTTTGCTCGAGTCCAACTTTGGAGTCGAACACACGGCATCAGGTGGGAACATGATATGGTTACAGCTTAGTGAAACTGTTGATACTCGGATGATGTGATGTTTGCACAATGTTTTTGCCTGTTCAACGTCGGTTACTGGTTCTCAAGTGTTTTACTTTGAATTGTTGGTTCATTTTTCAGGCTATACAAATAATCTCGTGGCTAGCAAAGTACAAGGCGAATTCTCTTAAAAAGTACAAGCTAGTAACACCAATTTTGCAAGTTATGTGTCCATTGCTTGCTGAGTCTACAGACAGGAATGAAGATGATGACCTTGCTCCAGACCGAGCTGCTGCAGAAGTAATTGATACCATGGCTCTGAATTTGTCTAAACATGTGTTTCCTCCTGTTCTTGAGTTTGCTTCTTTAAGCAGTCAAAGTCCAAATGGGAAGTTTCGGGAAGCTTCGGTTACTTCTTTAGGTGTCATATCTGAGGGTTGTTTGGAACTTATGAAGAACAAACTGGAACCTATTCTACACATTGTTTTGGGATCTCTGAGAGATCCTGAACAAATGGTGAGAGGAGCTGCTTCATTTGCCTTGGGCCAATTTGCTGAGTATCTGCAGCCCGAGATAGTTTCTCACTACGAAAGTGTCCTCCCATGCATTTTAAATGCTGTAGAGGATGTATCTGATGAAGTTAAGGTGCGAACATGCTAAGAAATAGTTAAGTCCTTCCACTGGCGCCTATTTCTTCAAAAATGGTTTCTGTTCTTGTGCAGGAGAAGTCTTACTATGCATTGGCCGCATTTTGTGAGAACATGGGTGAAGAAATTCTTCCTTTCCTGGATCCTTTGATGGGAAAATTACTTGGTGCTCTCCAAAGTAGCCCTCGTAATTTGCAGGAAACTTGCATGGTAAGTTTCTTTTCAGATGCTTAAAAATAGTTTTAGTCTGAAGTTGCGTCACCTTGTGACAATGTATTTTCTCCTTTTATTGCAGTCTGCTATTGGTTCAGTTGCATCTGCTGCTGAACAAGCATTTGTGCCCTATGCTGAAAGAGTTCTAGAGTTGATGAAAGTTTTCATGGTGCTTACAAATGATGAAGACCTCCTTTCACGGGCTAGGGCTACTGAATTGGTTGGGATAGTTGCAATGTCTGTTGGCAGGACAAGGATGGAACCAGTTTTGCCGCCTTTCATTGAAGCTGCAATTTCAGTGAGAAACTTTATAAGCTCTCATATTTAGGATTGCTTTCAAATTTACAAACAATTCTTGATAGGTTTTGATGCTATCAGGGTTTTGGTTTGGAGTTTAGCGAGCTTCGGGAATACACTCATGGTTTCTTTAGCAATATAGCGGAAATTTTAGATGAAGGATTTGCTCAGGTATCACTGATGATTGGATTTTTATACATTACATGCTGTTTTTACTTCTATAACCTCCTCTTTTTTTTTTTGGAAACAGTACCTTCCACATGTCGTTCCTCTGGCATTCAACTCCTGCAACCTAGATGATGGTTCTGCTGTTGATATTGATGATTCCGATGAAGATGAAAATGTTCATGGATTTGGCGGTGTGTCATCAGATGATGAAGCACATGATGAACCTAGGGTTCGTAATATCAGTATAAGAACTGGTGTATTAGATGAAAAGGCAGCTGCAACTCAAGCCCTTGGCTTATTTGCTTTACATACAAAGGGTTCTTATGCACCGTATCCTTTTCTCAATACATACATAAAGCTTATCTTGTATGACATTGATGCTAATGGTTTTCTGGATTCCTTAATGTATTTCAAGCTACTTGGAAGAGTCATTTAAGATTTTAGTGAGGCATTCTAGCTATTTTCATGAGGACGTTCGATTGCAAGCCATTATTTCTCTCAAATGTGAGTAGTAAGGGGCTGCTTTCTCTGTTGATTTTTTATCTTAATGTTAGCATTTTGCTGTATGAATGCTTGACCTGGGGTATATATGTTTGTATGTTGTATAACATGTCAGTCTGTCTATAGCTATTTCATTTGTTATTACAAGCTTGATTTTGAATATCTCTATGTGATTAAGTATACAGGGTTTATGATATAAATATATGATACTTACTTTAGCTTTTAAATTTAAATACTGTGGTAATTTATACGATGATGCTATTTTTTTTTCAAATTTACTATTGCAAGCTAAAGCTAGTCCATAAGTGCTCTTTTCTGGATCTCTTTGATTGCAGATATTTTGATAGCTACACAAGCAGCATTGCAAGGTCATAATGTGAGTAATGATCTATCTCGGTCCATCATTGTTGTATTTAGTTTATCATTTATAATTTGCATGCAGTTGATGCTTTTTGTGGATCAGCTTTTTCCAATGGATGTTTGACAGCTGTAAAGTTCTAGTGATGCATCTGCTGTGATAACTTATGAATTTTCATATTTGTTGTGTCGATCTGCTGAAGATTTGTGTGAATTATATGTTATTCTTAAGTAGTGCTAGAGGTTATGTGCCATAAGCCTGATACACAACACATTTTTTCTGTGTTTTTTTCCGACGGGCTCTTATTTGAGTTAGTTTGAGTTTGCTTAGCTTTCTCCTTGCTATTTCTGCGTTAAAACTGAGGGGGTTATCTAGATTACAAAAAATTTAGTAGAGAAAACCCACAATGCTCAACAAAGATCCTAGGAATCTATATGTGGTTAGTTTGTGTTGATAGAGTGTTCCATTTCTTTGACAGCACTGTCTTGCAAGACCTTACTTCAAGAACTGCTCCCCACCCTCAAAATAAATGTAGAAGTTGAGGTATTAAATGACTACTTTTTGTGCTATTAAATATGCAGTGATTCTGTCAGAGCTTGTAGTAATGCACCACAAGTCCGGGATAGAAACGAGCATCTAAAACTCATTTAGTATAAGTTGAGCCATTGAAGTAATTGTGCTGCCTTAGGCTGAATTTTACACATTTTCCGATTTAATTAGCATGTTCATTTAAGCTTTCAATGAAATGAGTGTGATGTATGATAATATCTCTGATGTTAATGACTGCTTCATTTCTTTTTTCTCCTCTTTGGCAGGAGGGAATGACAAAGACAAAAGAAGTTCTTGGTATGATTTATCTTCTTCGTGTCAGTCATATAATCTGTTACAAATATATCATTGGCATAATACATATATTGGACCCTAAACTTGACTTTAAATTTTAACTTTGAGTACAAACTTTCATAGTGCACAAACAGGCACTTTAACCATCCAACTTTTAAATAAATAAACACATGAGTCCTACATGACACAATACACGTAGGACAAAAAATGACATGTAGGACATGTGTGTTTATTTGTTCAACTTTATACAAGTTTAAGTGTCTATTTGTGCACATCCAAAGTTGAAGGACATAAATGTGATTTGAACCCAAGTTAAAGGGCACATTTATGTATTATGCCTATATCATTTTAGTGCCTAAATGATTTGCTTTGCAGATACTGTGATGAAAATCTATATAAAGACAATGATTGAAGATGATGACAAAGAAGTTGTTGCGCAAGCTTGTATGGCTGTTGCTGACATCGTGAAGGATTTTGGTTACATGGCTGTTGAGCCCTGTAAGTGTGCACATTTTGGATTCATTCAGGTCCTCCAGTCATTAAAATTAAATTTAGGAGTAACTTGTTTTTCCCATCTTTATAGATATCACTCAGCTTGTTGAGGCAACTGTAGTTCTGTTACGAGAGCAGTCTGCATGTCAGCTCGTAGAATCAGATAGTGAAGTTGATGATGACGACACTGAACATGACGAAGTGCTAATGGATGCTGTTTCTGATCTCCTCCCTGCATTCGCGAAGGCCATGGGTTCTCATTTTGCTCCAATCTTTTCAAAGCTGTTTGAACCTTTGATGAAATTTGCTGTAAGTTTGGGACCCCCCCTCCCCGGCCTTACAATTTTTCTGTCAAGTTTTTTCTGTTCTTTGCCTTTGAGATTAGCTTTAGTCGCAGTGTTTTATGCCATAACCTCTGCAATTGCAGAAAGCATTGCGCCCATCTCAAGATCGGACCATGGTCGTTGCAACCCTTGCAGAAGTTGCTCAACACATGGGTGCTCCTATTGGTGGCTATATTGATGTAAAATTTTAAAAACTAGTTAATTAATTCTTTTCTTCTCCTCTACAACACATACACACACACACACTTTTTGATAGTTTTGCAACTGAATTGGGGAATATTAATCCTTCTTCAGACTGTGATGTCCCTGGTACTTAAAGAATTAGCTTCAGCGGATGCTACAAACCGAAGGAACGCAGCATTTTGTGTTGGCGAGTTGTGCAAAAATGGTGGTGATGCTGCTTTGAAGTATGCTTTCGGTTGCATACCTTGTTTACCATCTACTTCTGTTCCTATATACGTTCTGAGTTTGTGGGGTTGTAGCCACTGATTATTTACCATTTACCTTCTTTGTTGGCACATCTAAATCTGAGTTATTCACTTTATTCTAGATATTATGGAGATGCCTTACGTGGCCTTTACCCATTATTTGGCGAAGCTGAGCCAGATAATGCAGTGAGAGACAATGCTGCTGGTGCGGTGGCAAGGATGATAATGGTTCATCCAGAGACAATCCCACTGAATCAGGTGGAGAATTTGATGTTTCTATTGTTTATGGCTTTGAAGGTTTCCCTCTATTTGTCGTGGTCGTTATATATTGTTGTACTTTCTTTAGGTGCTACCTGTTTTCTTGAAAGTTCTTCCTTTAAAAGAAGATCATGAAGAATCCATGGCAGTCTACAGTTGCATATGCAATCTTGTGTTGTCATCTAACTCTCAGGTATTTTCATGTCTCATCTTATCTGTCACAAAGTCTATCGGGAACAGTCTCTCTACCTTCACAAGGTAGGGGTAAGGCTGCATACACAACACCCCCCAGACCCCACATGTGGATTACATTTGTATGCTGTTGTATCTTATCTGTCATGTTAGTTATCATTCTTGTTTCCTATGTCTTCATCTTCTGTGGAATGTAATATTAAACGCATCTTTACTTCTGTTTGTTTTGTGAATATACAGATCTTATCTTTGGTTCCGGAGTTGGTAAATGTTTTTGCCCAGGTTGCCATGTCACCTGTTGAAACCCCTGAAGTTAAGGCTCATGTTGGAAAAGCATTTTCTCACCTAATTTCGATTTATGGTCATCAAATGCAGCCTCTTCTGAGTAATCTTTCACCTGCACATGCTAATGCTCTCGCAACTATTGCACCTCAGAGCTGACATGTAAAGAGCCTTTGAAAAGAGCAAGTTTTATATTATGTGTTCTTGTAATATTGAATATTATCTTATTCATCAGACACATCCATGGTGGAAGAGCAGCTAATTAGGCTGATCGCGTCCAGGTATAGTCTTATCTAGACCATTGTTATCATTCTTCCTTCAAACAAAAGACGCAACATACATGTCATCGATATGTCATTATTTTAATCAATTATCTTTGTGCAAAGATAAGCCTGAGATATCTGTAGTTCCATTCTTTTATTCTCTAATAATGTTCCAGACTTTGAACAAATCATAAATGGATGTTTAGTTCTGCTTTGTTTGTCTATCAAGGGTAATTTACTAAAAGAAATTGTTATTTTGCAGGTTTGGGTCGTTTTATTTTTGGTCAGGTGTCAAAGTTTTCCATGGAGATGCAATATCTTCCATTTTGACATATTCTACAGAAGAGTTGTCTTTTCTTTCTACTTTCAGGGTGATGTGATGGAGGAAAAGGGGGGTGGGGGTGGGGGTTGTTAGCCATTTTTAGATTGTTTTATTTATTTGTTACAATGTGTCAAAGAAAGGGCTGGTGGAAGTTATTTTGTGTGAACTTTATTATACATAGTTGAAAAACTTTAGTGTGTATATCCACAATTCTTTGATATTTAAGGTGGGCTTGTTGTATAATTTATGACTTGCTATTGTTTGGAACAAAATTTTGTTATAGTGAATGTGTTCAAGTAATAGGTCAACTTTTTAGATCTTTTGGACCGAATATGCTAATTGGGCCCAACTTTGTTGGTGGGTTTGGTCTACTAACAAGCAAAGGCGAATCTAGAGGGTATTGGAGGGAGTCCGGAACCTAAATAAGCCACAAAAATATAGAAGTGATCAAAATAAGTTATTATTTTAGTAAGTAACTAAAATAAGCTTAGTGAAAGAAAAAATTTCATTTTATCCAATTTTTCAAATATTTTTCGTTAGTGTCATAACGTATATTTTTAATATATAACGGAATTTTTTCTTACACTTTATAAAGTGTAAATTTTTCTTACACTTTATAAAGTGAAATTTTTTCTTTCATTATATAAGGTGTAAGTTTTTCTTTTACTTTATTAAGTGTAAATTTTTCTTCCACTATAATAAAGTGTAAGTTTTTCTTATACTTTATAATGTGAAACTTTTTCTTACACTTATAAGAGGAATATTTTTCATGTTTTGAAGAAACTTTTTCAGTGTTGTATACAAATATTGACATATCATAAAAACGAAAAAAAAATATTACATATATTTTTATTTTTTTATTCTGAAAAATCTTTCAATCTCTATTAAGGACATTTAAATATAGTTGGTAGCACTTACAACATAAAATCTTCTATATTTGTTCATTTGAATCTCAAAAAGGAAAATGTCTTCTACACCTAAAGTTAAAGTTTCAATTTATTGGGATGACGAAATTATACATGACGAATATACCGTTTATTATAATTGTCCTCCCAAACACAATGCTAAATATTCAATTAATGTTCGATATCATAAATTTATTTCATCAATTTATAAAAGAATAGGTATAAACAGTACTGATTATAATTCGATTATAATCTATAATGACGAATCGTTTATTGACTTTTTGAGGGTTCCAAATGACTACATAGATCAAATCAAGTTAACAATACTTGAAATCTATGTTAGGAAAGAGCCTACGATTAGCCAACAACGTTCTTCTTTATTAGTCGATGTTCATCCCCAGTTAGAAAATTGTAATAGCATTGATGAATTTCCGATAACTCAATCTACTGATTTTTCTAGCATGACTCATTATCAAAATATTCATACAGGGCAATATGATTTTAATTTAAAAGAAACTATCAAAGTGACCGGTAATGCTCAATAATTATATTTCAATTATCATTTGTTAATTATTTATTAATTTATATGATTTATTATTCTTATTTTTATATATTTTGTAGCGGCTTACCTCAGCAAGATAGAAATATTGTTCTAAGTTATGGACTATATAATTATTTTGATCAGTCCTTACACTTTGAAATGGACTAGATAGGAATATATAAAGTGTAAGATTTTCTTTCACTTTATAAAGTGGAAGAAAAAATTTCACTTTATAAATTGTAAGAAAAACTTACACTTTATAAAGTGTAAGAAAAAAATCTGTTATATATTGAAAATGCATTTTATGACACTATCGAAAAACGTTTAAAAAATTGGATAAAGTGGAATTTTTTCTTCCACTAAGCTTATTTTAGTTACTTACTAAAATAGTAGATTATTTTGATCACTTTTATATTTTTATGGCCTATTTATATTTCGGACTCTATTGGGGTTTTATCCCAACTCATTCACTAAAAAATTCCACCCTCGACATTATTGTTCATAATTATATTATATAATATAATGACACTTTTATTTGTGAAATTTTAATGCGTATGTAAATGTTGTATAACAAATAAACTATATATTATTATTGAAATTTTAATGTGTTTCTGTTTAAAGTAAAATCTGTTTTATATTAATTGATCATATTTTATTTTATTCAATGTTTAAGAAATTATAAATAAAAAGATGATTTTTCTAAGTATTTGTAGGGGTCATATAGAAAATAATGAATTAAAAATTCTTGATTTAATAAAGTGATCAACTCATATGAAATAACTATATTTAGTATAATGAGTAACTATATAAAATAGAGGAAGTAATGTACAAGGCAATACAATATTTGGTTAAATAAAAAATATGTATTTCTTGATTTCTTGTCCACTTTTAAATTAACATGTCTATTAAGAAAATAATGATGAACCTAATGATTTACAAAATTACCTTTATGAATTATGAAGTGGATGAATTAAATATTTAAAAAATTTAATAAGTTATCCATTTTTCAAAATTAATTATATTCTCGTCCACTTTATTCGTCATATTGCACGTTTTGCTAGTCAATTTGATTAGTTTTTAAAGTTGAATTAGATTACATTTTTTGATATATTTTTTTTAAAAATAATTACTAAAAACTATACGAAAAATAATATATATTACAATTTTTTATTTATCAATAGATGAAAAAATACATTATAAAATATTGATCAAAATTTTCATAAGTTAAACTCTAAATATTTTTTTAATAACAATTAAAAGTGAATAAACATAATACTATCTTAAATTATTAAAATGAATAAATAAAAAAACTACTATTATGAATAAAAAGAATATTACTCCGTATTAATTAGATAAACGCTTTCTATTTTACAAGACAAATAATATAAAGAAAGTGGGTGGTGTGAAATCGCAAGAGAGATGGCGTCTCTCTACTCTGCAAACTTGTTATTTCCCTCTCTTCCTTCATCATCATCCCTACTTATTCCACTACCTTACCGGCCCTACGATGTGTCGCCGGCGAAGATTAATCGACGCCTTTCTTCTTCTTTTTCTTCTGCTGCGCTGCCATTCGATCTTTCTCCTCCTCCCATTGACCACGACCTCCTCGTAAGTACCAAATTCTTAAACTTGTTTCTTAGTATTATGAGTTGCTAATTCTTGATTTTCGGAAGTTAACGTGATTCTGGGCCACAACCTGCTTTTTATTGTTTCCGAGTTGGTAATTCTTGATTCTTAGAGTGTGGGTTTTGATAAATTCCAAATTCTTATATTTCTTAATCTTGAAAGTCACTTGGCTGTAGCATGTGTGAAGAAGGAAGACTGATTCTGGACTTATATCAGTCGTAATCATTTCTTTCCTAATCTTTTTAATGTAGAATTGTCCTGTTCAATGTACTATCTTGCTGGGTAAAATTAATTGAACTATTTGGATTATCAATCCTAAAGCTTTGAAAATAAATTTTCCTTTCTGAATGAAAAATCAAAACAAATACTCAATGTAATGGGGGTGGGGTAGACAAGTCTTATTGGCTATGGGTGCCCTCCATCCACCCCTGCTTGGAATGTCTCACTTCAGTAGGCAGTTAAGACTTAAAAAATCTTTTTTTCTGTACAATGAGTGTACACGAAGGACATGTTACGTCTGCTAAATGTTTCCTGATGATCAAGGGAAGGATGAGAGTCACTGACCTGATGTTTCTACATGCTTTCATTGTTGGTCTCCTTAGATTTGGCTTGTTTAACTTTTTCTTCCTGCAGGATACTATGACAATTGCTGGGGCAAAGGTATCAGAAGATGGGGTAATAGGGACATTCGATAATGACGAGGAGGCATTAGATGCTGTTGAGAATGGTGTTGCGGTGTGTATCTAGCTTGATTCAGGTTTTCTTGGTAATTTTAGTTATTTTTTTCCTATTACAAAATCTCCATGTCATATAAATTTCATCTGTTGATTAAAAGATGTGTTAATGGTCCAACTTTCCTATCACATGTTGTATATTTTACTGCCATATCTGGAATGAGCCTGGCCTTGTAAGGGAACTTGTATACTGCTCAGCTTAGTCTTTCAAAGTGTGATCTGATGGTATCATTCAATTTGTTCTAGGTTGTCGATATTTCACACTATGGCAGGATAAGAGGTAAATCCATCCACACATTTTCGTTGTGAAAATGATTCTGTTTTATTTTATAAGACAACTCCAAGTTTAATCTGTGAATAATCTATTGACGTGGAGGAATAGAGGTTAGGTTAGTTTTTAATGTATCTTAAAGTAAGTCCAGTAAGTCCATTATCCATACTATTCTTCTAATAAAATAGTAACTTCTTCCTACTTGAACAATTCTGTGGAATGTGGTTTGTTTGCTTATTTCCTAGTGCGAGTCATGTGGATAATGGATGTGAAAATTACTTTTTACGACTTGTTCTTGTGCTAGTGATGTATTGTGGACTAACTGGATATAAGTTTTTCTACTTCTTTGAATTGTTTTGGAGGCTACTTATTCATAGTTGTTATTTCAGCTATCTATGTCTGTCTTTTTATTTCACACAGTTAGTGGAGAAGACAGGGTTCAGTTTCTTCACAACCAAAGTACTGCTAACTTTGAAATTCTTCATGAGGGGCAGGTATTGATTCAGTTTACACAACTCTAGGTTGATGAAAATAGCAAACTCCACTAATGTTCTGCTTTTATATTTCATGCCTGGGAATTGTAGGGATGTGACACTGTTTTTGTGACACCAACTGCTAGAACCATCGATATTGCCCATGCCTGGGTTATGGTAATCCTTCACAGCTCCCTTGCTAAGAATTGGTTTCATGTGCCTAAGCTTTCATATGTTAAGACTGTTATTGAAGTACTATTACTGAAGTGGACATTATATTTCACAGAAAACGGCAATCACATTAGTGGTCTCTCCAGTGACCAGGGAAAGAATAACTCATATGCTTGAGAAGTATGTCTGGAACTGCCATGGTTTTGCTCTGAATTGCTATCACTCTTGCTTACCTATGCTTGAATAGTTTTTTGGGGCCTAGCCAGTTGTTTTACATTACTTACCTGCTGATTTAACAATATGTCATACTTCTATTCATAGGTACATATTCTTTGCAGACAAAGTTGAAATTCAAGATATTACTGAGAAAACGTCCTTGTTCTTACTAGTAGGGCCTACAAGTAACAAAGTAAGAACTTTGTCTAGTTAATCATCAAACAAGGTGATAATATTTGTTATCTTCTTACTTCTCTTAAAAGCTACAACTAACTTTTGTATGTAATGGCTTACAAACAGATAATGGAGGCTCTGAGTCTTGCTGACATAGTTGGACAACCATATGGATCGCATAAGCATTACAATGTAATCGGATTCTTACCTCTCTGATTCATCTTTTGGACAATGTTAACTTCCCTCTTTATTTAGGTTTCAGTTTTCACCAAACTTGATGTCTTACTGAATCACCCAATTTAAAGTTATACTTACATATATCAAAACTTAATATGAACACCTGTTTAGTTTAGATTATTTGGTACTCCTTCTAACCCATATTGTTTGATCTACTTATCTTAGTCTGTGCAAGATAGAACTTCTTTCCTCAAATTGCGAAGGCCAACAATTATAAAATATTGGATTAACATAGCATGATATTACTTCCTATTGTTTTGTATTTAATGCGACTTCTTCATGCCCTTTTCACATCTTCCCGCCAGTACACCAACTTATATGACTAAACATGTGGGTATATTTAATCATTCAAAAGTATAATATGTCATTCAAGCATTGTCCTCCTAAATTCCATTTAAATATAAGTCACAAAAAAGGGATTGAAGTGAGCATTCAATTAAAAGATTTTTCTTAAGATTGGTAATAGCTCTGACTATTGATTCTTTTGTAATGTAACCAAACAAGTAGATTGATAATAAAAAGATTTAATATAAAATGGTGATTAGATTGTGTCAAATAATCCAAACTTGAACAATGATTTCCAATGTTCTTTTCTCTTTTTCAAAGGAGACACGATGGCTTTGAACACATTGAAGTGTTCTTCAGATTGCGTTGGGCCTTCTGTCATTTTTAGTTAATGTATCAATTCACCAATTTTCACTTGCATTATTCAGAAACATTAATATCTATCCATTTATAATTAGTTGTTATTTCCAATTGCATCCTCTTTAGTCAACCTTGTGATGCATTCATGATTGTTCTTGTATTGTCAAATTCAACTTCTCAATAAAAATATTTTACAGTTTCTCTGCCATTTGTCTGCAATACCCGCTATTAATGTCCTTCCTTACCATTTAAATACTTGCTTGTTAACTTTCTACTGTTTAGCTTCTGCTGGTGTAGTTGCTCTCATGTTCTATATGTTGGATTACTTGCAGTATCTTGAGCATATCGTCGTGCCTGAGTTTCCCAAGAAATAGGAGGCTTAGCATTTTACTTTTTCTTATGAAATTAATAACATGTGAAGGTAAATGGAATGCCAATAACTGTGGGAGTGGGAAATATCATCTCTGAAGAAGGTTATTCACTACTGATGTCTCCAGCTGCTGCTGAATCGGTCTGGAAAGCTATTCTAGGTCATGGTGCTGTCCCAATGGGTTCTAATGCATGGGAAACTTTAAGGATTCTTCAAGGTAATTAAAGACAATTTGGTTCTCTCTTTTTATTTTTAATATTCCAGGTAATATCTTCTGTTGAGATCATGATTCCAGTGTATTCTGACCACCTATTATGCTTTGGGTTTGTGTCCTCAAGTTTCGAGCAATCATCATCCTGTTGATTTGATTTCCAATATTGATGCAGAAAGATTTGTGTCTTAATTCATGTAGGAAGACCAGCTCCTGGTAAAGAGCTCACAGACGAGTTTAATGTTCTGGAGGCTAATCTGTGGAATGCTGTTTCTCTGAATAAAGGTTCAGGAGCTCCTATTTCTATTACTCCCTCCGTTTAAAAAAGATTGGCCTAGTTTGACTTAGAACGGAGTTTAAGAAAAGAAAAAAGACTTTTTAATCTGGTGGTTCTAATTTAAAGTTATGTCAAATGTACCAAAATACCCTTTAATCTTGTGGTCTTAAACATGTCATGTGAAAGTTAAAGTTGTGTTGTCAAAAAAGAAAAGGGGTCATTCTTTTTGAAACAGACTAAAAAGGAAATAGAGTCATTCTTTTTTAAATGGAGGAGTATTATTTTTCCTTCTGTTTATGGATTATCAAATATGAAAAATAAATTCCAGGGTGCTATAAGGGCCAAGAAACCATTGCTAGACTTGTAACTTACGATGGCATCAAGCAGAGACTATGGGGAATACGTGTCTCATCGCCTGTGGAACCTGGTAGCACTATCTCAGTTAATGGGAAAAAGGTTTGAGATTTTCTGATTTTCCAATTGATTGTTTGAGTCTCTATTGGGATAGCTATGGTGTAACAAATTGTACCTTGGCACATTAACCCTTTGCATTGTTCTGCCTTGTAAATGAAATGCATCAAACAAAATAAATGCCTTGTGAAGAATCGTTCTAGACTACTGAAAAAACAGTCAAGTGCATTACTGAAATCAGATCACCGTTATTTTTTCTTTATTGATTCTAGTATGACCATTTGGAAAGAATTGCCAGAATGATGGTGCTATGAACTTCGGCAGGTTGGCAAGGTGACGAGTTTCACAACTGGTAAACGAGCATCTCAGCCCCTCGGTCTTGGCTATATTAAGAGGAAAGCTGCTTCTGAGGGAGACTCTGTAATTATTGGTGATGATGTTGAGGGTACAGTGGTGGAAGTGCCTTTTCTCGCTCGTCAAATCCCTCCATCCTAGAGCTGAATATAGACAACATTACCTCTCCTCTTCTCTCTGCTACTCTGTATCAACAAATGTAGCATATGTGATGTCATAATTTACCTTTGGTGTAACATCTGCTCTCTGGTTCGTGTGTTTTGTCTCGTTAATGGCTCTACCAGAAGCTAGACGATAGCATCCTTGAAGACCCCTTAAAGTTAGGAGCACTTCTATTTTTCCTTAAATATAATCTAAGAAGATTTTTAAATTTTAATCAATTTCATCTCTTTGATCCATTTCGCCGTGGTTCACGATGTATTGATATTATATTAATAATATAGCTTAGTCCATTTCAACAAATTTGTTACTCTCTTGGTCTCTATTTATTTGATATATTCAAATTTCAACATTGAAAGTTCTAAACTTTAATTGTGAATTCAAATATACAAGTATTAAATTTTGTGAAATAAGATTTATTGATTTTAAGAATTACATAAAAGCATACAATACATTGAAAAATATTTTTTTTAAAAAATAGAAATCTTTTAATTACCAAGTATATCATATAAATGTGGAGTTTTGAACTTTTTATGAGTTATATTTTTGATGTGTATCATAAAAATTGACCATTACCTAATTGTGTAATTTAATTCCTGTAGTCTAATTATTTTGGGCCTTTTTTCTCAATAATCTGTAGATGAGGTAAGGAAGACAAAAGTATAAAAGTCAAGACGTCAAGACTGACTGACCAGTTGCAGTGAAAACGTAGAGACAATAAAACAAAATCAGTACGTTTCCTTGCATTTTCATAAACAAAAATTATATTCATTTTTGTCTTGAAAGGAAAAAATAGTTGGTAAGGTTATGTTATATTATTTTGTGATATTTTATTAAATATAGTATTATTATTATTTAATTCGATATAACATATATTTAAAGATTAGTTTTAAATCACAAATTAACGTGAAATGAGATAGAAAAAGGTACTAAAACTTTGATGTTTTTAGAAAATCAACTAAGCATTTCTTTATTGTCCCAAATTGCCATCTTTTCTTGATGCACGTTCCTATTTGATCAGTTAATTTATAAAAGTCAGCCGCCTTTACTAGAACTTATAGTAAAGATTCAGACAGAGATAATGAACCTAATATTTTAACTCTGCCAGTGGCACAAACCCTTCAACTACAAGACTCTACAGATAGATCATCAATCATCAAAGATCACTTTTTGGAATATAGTTCTGTGAACCATAAAGAAAACCCCATTAAAAATGGTTTCTTGAATAAAAAAGTCTCATTTTTTTTCTTTCTATTTTCTCTCTAAAGAAGTTAGGATGAAGGGTGATTTGTGGATTGTGTGTTTGTTGTTTTGTCTATTTTCTTGGGTAGTTTCAATTTCATCAGCTCAAGATAGCACTAACTTTTCTGCAACTTGTCCTTTAGATTTTGGGTATGTTCTGAGAGCCCCATGGTCTAGTTCTAACTGCAAAGTTCTGAATTCAACTCCTCAGCTTTCCAATGGTTCTGCTATTCCCACATCAAGCAAAGGCCAGTGCTGCCAGAACCTTTTGTCCCTCTTTGGTGTTGCTATGGCACAACACCTTAAGGAAACTTCTCTTTTCCAGCTACCCAATTTGGAAACTTCTGCTTCTTGCATCCAAGAATTCCAATCCAAGCTCAATTCTTTGTCTTTGCCTTCAAATCTTACCTCTTTCTGTTTTGACCCTATTCAGTTTGTCAATACACCATACATTTGTGCCTCAATTCAGACCATCCAAGATTGGGATAAAAAGCTGGGGAATTCAACTGTTTTGAATTCTGGTTGTAGGTCTGATCTTGAGGATTTAACTGCTTGTGATGGTTGTGTAGCTGCTGGCTTTAGAGTTCAGCAACAGTTGATTGCAATTGATGGTAATGCATCTCATTCCACTGATTGTTTTTACTTCACTATTTTGTATGCTGCTGGTATTGCCAATGAGTTTGGTCCTGAAAGTACTGGTGCCATGTCATGTATTTTTAGTATTGATTTGAAAAAGGATAGTTCATCAAGCAAACGACATTTAGCACTAATATTTGGGTTGGCTGGAGCTGGTATGGCATTATTATGCATGTCTGTAGTGTTGGGATTGTATATCTGGTGGAACAAAAGGTGGAGGAAAAATGATGATGTGGAAATGGAAAGTACGGTGTCTAGGCGAAGAATGAGGCCTAATACTGCTGTTTGGTTCAAATTTCAGGAGCTTGTAAGGGCAACAGATAGTTTTTCCCAAAAGAATTTTATAGGGAGAGGTGGATTTGGAGTAGTTTATAAAGGAACTCTAGCAGATGGGACTAATGTTGCTGTCAAAAAGATTATAGAATCTGATTTTCAAGGAAATGATGAGTTTTGCAATGAGGTTGAGATTATTAGTAACTTGAAGCATCGTAATCTTGTATCACTTAGGGGGTGTTGTGTGACTGATGGAAATCGGATTGAAAGTGGGGAGAGCGAAAGATTCCTTGTCTATGATTATATGCCCAATGGGAATCTTGAGGATCATTTATTTGCTGTAAATCAAGGTGGAATACTGAAGCAGCCGTTGACTTGGCCTCAGAGAAAAAACATAATTTTGGATGTGGCAAAAGGACTTGCTTATCTGCATTATGGGGTAAAGCCAGCAATTTATCACAGGGACATTAAAGCTACAAATATCCTATTAGATGAAGATATGAGAGCAAGAGTTGCTGACTTTGGGTTGGTTAAGCAAAGTAGAGAAGGACAGTCTCATCTTACCACCAGAGTGGCAGGAACACATGGCTACTTAGCTCCTGAATATGCTCTCTATGGGCAATTGACTGAGAAGAGCGATGTTTATAGCTTTGGGGTTGTTGTTTTGGAAATAATGTGTGGAAGGAAGGTCCTTGATTTCTCTTCAGGATCGCCTCGTTCTTTTCTGATCACGGATTGGGCTTGGTCGAAGGTAAAAGCTGGAAAGATGAATGAAGTTTTGGATGCCATCCTAGTAAAGACTGAGGATTCAGTAAGTGCAAATCCAAGGGCTATAATGGTGAGATTTCTCCTTGTTGGAATATTATGTGCTCACGTGATGGTGGCCTTAAGGCCAACTATATTGGATGCACTAAAAATGTTAGAAGGAGATATTGAGGTTCCTGAAATTCCAGACAGACCAGCACCTCTTGGACACCCTTCATTTTATAATGCTAGTGGTAACACATTCAGCATATCACCAGCCTTGAGTTGCTTGCAACTGCCTGCTGGAGACATGCTCAGGTGACAATATGAGGTATTCTCATATGACATACTTTTCTTGCTTATTGAGATTAGGAGAAAGCTAATGAAATTTCTGCTAGAGTTGAACCTGGGAACCGAGTGCCTAGAGATTTTTTTGATCAAATAATATTAGCTCGGAGAGTTCTGTTGTTTCCTGTTTCCTGTCATAGGGACATACTTAGAAATCCTCAAGTGTAGAACAAAAACAGAAACACCATCTACTTGCCGTCCAGCTTAACAAACCAAGAGGACATGGAGTTCAACTAGATTGTCAATTCCTTGGAAGACTTGAGAGTTTCTTCTTTCTTTCATTCTTTCCAACAGCCTAGAACTTTTGACAATCTTTTGTTTACGCGAACTGCAGATTTTCTTTTGATTTCATTTCTCAATAGGTTAATCGGATCTTGTATAAGCTAGTAGTAATAGCTGATACTCCTCTGTAATATATCTAGCTTGCTTCATTCAAGGCCATGGTTGCCTGTGATGTATGTTGCAGTCTGTAAATTCATATATCTATATTATTTATGTTTCAAAGTTCTCGACACAATATATACCTACCATACTGTTTTCTTGCGAAGGAGACACAGTGTTCAATGCCCAGTAATGGTGAGTTAAATTATGGATAAACAACTAACTATACTATGCTCATATCATGTGTTCCTCTGACTAACTGCTGGGGTTTTATACATGACTGAATAGTTGAAATGCAAGTAATTTGTGTAATTCAAACATTTTACAGGTACTTCTTTCTTCTATTGTTTTCATTTTTGAAAAAAAATTAAAAATTGGTGTTGTCGTGCTTGTTTAGTCAAAAGAAATTGTTAATCAATGCAACTATAAGTAACTCAAAACCAGTAGTCATGAATTGAGTTTCATTGGTCAATTTTGTGCCCCTCTGAACTCTGTTTTGCAACTATTTATGCTTGATTTGAGGAAGAGGAAAAGGCTGCTAATGAAAGCATTGATTCCATATCCCAATTAAAAGATAAAATGTGTGTTTCAGTTTAATAATTAGTACTTTCTGCTTTGTCCTCATTATCTGATAACTTATTGTGAAACAAGTAAGAGAACACAAGAGAACTACAAGTGATGTGTTTTCATATAAACTTGTTCTTGTTGACATGCTTTGTTTTTGACTTGAACACCAATGCTCTTTCTTGCGGACAGAGGCGTATCCATGATTTTGGAGAGATGGGTACATTATCAGACAAAAGTTGATTTAGGATAGAAATTTGATTAGTTCGACATTTAGGTTTTTACTATCGAAAATAGTTAAAAATTTAAAATTATAGGCCTCTCTATGTATATAGAATTAATTAACATGCCAAAAGTGCTACCAATTCCACTTGGAGAAGTATCTAATTTTAAAAAGAAAAATAAAACAAGATAAATATAAAATCAAAATTTTTAACCTCGCGGAGAGAGGTGCATTCGGTCATAATCGCATCATGTGATATTCTAATATTTCTTTAATAATATAACACTATTATATATGATCTCGAGAGAGAACCATAGATTCACGTGAGCCCGGTAAATCCCCTATTAGATACGCCTCTGCTTCTAGATGGTCTCAACAAGTAACGTGTATTATTAATTTTCGTATGTATAATCAATTTTCATGCAACTGTTATAGGAAAAAGTATGCAAAAAATTAGTTAATTGTTTTTCTGTACCAAAAAGAAGGATTTTATTTGTTAATATATAAAGCCAATAGATTGTTCAAATTTATTCCATATCACTCTGACAATCGTTTTTTTCTTAAGAAAGTCTCAACAATTTTTTGAGTTTCAGTTTTTTTGTTGTTTTTTTTTTTTTTGAAAAAGTAATAGAATTGTTCTTATTATTTATAATTTTTCAAAAAGTATGTGAAAGAGAGTATAAACGACTAAAATGAGATCGTTTTTTTAAATTTTTTTTAACTCAATCTTAAAGTGAGAACTTGACTTTGAGATTGGCTCTCTCGGAAATAGACAATGATACTTTATATTTTAAAAAAATAATAATAATTAATTTTTCATTAGTTAGTCCTCCTTATTTTTGTATTGTAGTTGCTAGAGTTGTTGATCTTGCTTCATTGGACCAAAATGATCTTACCGGAGCTACCTACTCAAAAGAAAAGGAAAGGATAGCAAAGATAACTCTTCTTTTTCTACTTTTTCTATTCCGTTCGTTTAAAAAAATATGACCTAATTTGATTTGGAACAGAGTTAAAGAAAAGAAAGAAGACTTTTTAATTTTGTGGTTCTAAATTAAAGTTATATCAAATGTACTAAAATACCTTCTAATCTTGTTATCTTAAACATGTCACGTGAAAAATTAAAGTGTTGCAAAAAAAGAAGTCATTTTTTTAAAACAAACTAAAAAGAAAATGGAGATATTCTTTTTTTTTTTTGAAAAGAAAGGAGTATAATATGATTGAGGAAATAATAATATTAATATATTCACTCTAATCTCGAGTAAAGTTTAAAAATAATATGATATACACAAATTTTATTCTTACTGAACGATCCTCGACTCTTGTCAATCGTAATAGGATTAATAATAGAACATAATTTCATTAACTAATAAAAAGAAGATGAGTGAATAGAGCTAAGACATAATAAAAGTACGTAGCGTAGCGTCTTGTTCGAAGGTTTTCGATATAATATTTTTTCGTGCAATCATGATCTTGCATCAATTTCAAGTATCCACCTAGTAGAGCTTTGCGTTAAGATTATGACATTTTTTAAAAGAAATATTAATTTTAAAAGAAATACTCATTTTATTTAAAAAAGAATGATCTTCTTTATTTTTTAATGTGTTTAAAAAAGAATGATATTTTTTTTTGAATTTTTTTTAATTTTAACGTTTCACATGACATGTTTAAGGCAACAAGATCAAAGGACAATTTTGTACATTTGGTCTAATTTTAATTTAGGACCACTAGAGTCAAAAATCTTATTTATATTCTTAAAATTCGTATCAATTCAAATCAGATTATTGTTTGTGAAACGAAAGGAGTAATTTTTTATGAAAAAATTATAGTAATAAAATAATATATGTCATAATTTATAAATTAGACAAAGTTTATTGAGAAAAGAAGTAAACAATTATATATAATAAAGTTATGATCCATCAGACAAAACATACGAAAATGTAATTTCATTCTTCTATTCAAGCATAATTGGTGAATTTTTTTTATTTTTTACACAAAATTTATCAAACGAGAATAAAATTTAAATAAAGATGAAAAAATTGGTTATTTTGGCAAATTCACTAAATAATCCTATTTGTTGTGACCTATAAAAGTACAAAGGTATTACCAATGAACACTTGCCATATCAGAAAATCAGCGTAGAATTTAGGCATTGCCTAAACTACCCTTGTTCCATTCGAGAAGTCAAGGCCTTATATAAATGGGTCTCCCCGTTCCGATCACAGCTCACTGAGCCCTAACACACTACTAATTTAGGACAAAATCTTGATCAGCAGTTCAAGAATTCTAACTAGGAATGTTGCAATCTTCATTGTAGGATTTTCTTGAATGTCTGAACAGTTCTGATGAATCGAAAACATCATTCTATTCATCAAAATTCAAGAATGGGGACTCGTTTCAGATTTGGGTTTTGGGTTGTGATCGCTGTTGCTTTCTCTATTTGCCTCTCTGGGTATTCAGTTTCTGCCGCAAATAGTAAACCCAAGAATGTTCAGGTTGCTCTTAGGGCTAAATGGTCTGGTACCCCTATACTCTTGGAAGCCGGGTATGTATTCTTCATTGATTGACTTGCTTTTTTGGGATTGAAGTGCAGTAGAAGTTGTATTGCTTTTGGTTGCCTTTTTGCACTTTTCTTTTTGTGACAAGTGTCAATGACCAACTTATCGAATGTACACTGTGTATGATTCCAAATCTTGCGTATTCTTGGTAAATGAAGATTACATAGTTCTTTTCTTGACCTTAGGATTCCTAAAACTTTCAGTGGGAACACAGTATTTTGTGTAGTTAAGTGCTTTTACTGTTACTCCTTGTCTTCTTGTTGGTAATCCTTCTTTCTCCAGTCAAGAATGCTTTGTTGTTTCTATGAGAGTTCAGCATCTTCATGATGTTATGAAGTTTTAGTTGTACTAGAAACACTTTTGGAGAATAAAGGAGAGACAAACTAGTATATTCAACTTGGCTTCCCATGAAAATCAAGAAGGGTACTGTTATGTTATCTCTCGAAGAATGGCGTTCACTTCCATAGAACTGTACAATCTTTTGAATTCCGTTAGAGACTATTGGTATATCTGATTTTCTAGGTATTTTTTTTTGTTTTTTTGGTAAACTGTTAATATTATTAAAAAACAGAAGGACCATTACATCTATAGAGAACCTAAATCCATAGCCACATTTTTGGAAGGGTTCTATGTCTTTAAGCTTCCAACTGTAACAAGAAACTAGTTACATGAAAAAATGCTGAAGCAACCTATTACTTCTATGAGCCTTCTTAGATTCTTTGAACAATGCTATTCTCTCTGGAAATTCTGTTTTTATCTGTGCAACTACTATTTTCTAGGTTGTTACCTTGGAAGTACTGTGATGATCATGGATCTTGTCTGTGCCATACAGCCCATCTATCGACCATGCTTATGCCGTTGAGGAGTCTAATTGGTGAAAGAATAAAGCAAAAACCTTAGGTTGAGAGTAACTGGTTTTAGGGAAAGTATAATAGTAAGAGAGTAAAAACAAGTTATACAGTCATCTAGTTCCTCCTTGTATGTGTAGGTTTGTATGATATAACTGCGTTAACTTCCTTGAAATTGCCAGCTTCTCTTGGTGATTTTACCACTATGAATCCTTGTAAGAGGAAAAACCAAGTATTACGTCATCTAGTTCCTCTTGTATGGTGTTGTAGATATAAAGCCGTGTAAGATTCTGAAATTGCACCAGCTTCTCTTGGTGATTTAAAGACCTATGCAATCTTTTTCTTTGGGAGAAAATATAATGAAATTTTTTATTTAGCACCTAGAGAGTGCAATATTGAAAAGTACAACTTGAGAAGTACAACTGTTAGCCTATATGCATCTCAATACAATAACTACATGTGAGAAGAACCACGTAAATTAACATCCTATCTCACTACCCTCGTCACTATCACCCCAACTATTATCATGCCAACTACCTTCACTACCATTACCAGCCACACTAATTAACCACCACAACTACCACCGCTAGTCAGTCACTACCACCAAGTACATCCACCATCACAACCAACCACTAGTCCACTACCACCTATTGTCAAGCATCACTAATCCATCAGCCGGTACGACTACCATCACAACCATAATCAACTCCATCATTTTCAAACATCATCACCACTGCTCCTATCACACAACAATGCCACCTGCCACCTGCCACATTGCCAAATACCACTACCAACCACCACTATATAATCTAATGTTTATGAATATAAGATTTAAATTGTTTTACTTGAATTTTATATGGCCATTAAGTATGGTCTTTATGTAGGACCAGTTCCCTCCTCTCACCAGACAAATGGGCCGTTGTATATATGCAAGTTTTGCAAGGTCTCGTATTTTTTCTCTTTTCATGAACATGTTCTTCACGTTGATATATTCTTTAACTATTCCATGTATTGAAATTCTATTTGATTTTCGATATCCTAACTACTCACCTAGTTCTTCAAAATTTCTTAGTAAATCATGTAGAGTAATGCTCTTGTGCGTTTTTTCAAAAAAATCCTTAAGATTTGTGAAGAAACTAAGGACCCTAATGTAGACTGTGAAGAACTCACTGTATTGTTAACTGAGCTGAAGGGACCTGGGTAACATCTTTTTATTTAATAAGTATTAGAGTGATATGCATAGAAATCCAACTAGAGTTGAAAGTGTAGGATCAAGGATGTTGATATACAAGTTATTTCCTTTTCGGTTGAGCACACTAGTTTGGAGCTTGGGTAAGTAGAGTTCTTTATTTCTTGCAGTGTCCAGCCATTGGAGACCTGAGTTATGATTGTGTTTAAGGACATTATTGCATGGATAGTACAGTTAACTTTAATCTTAGGATATCACATGTTTAAAGAAAAGGAGGAAACAAATTGGGGGATAAACTGTAGAAGAAAGCTACACATTGTAGGTAAGTTAGATGCTTGCAGCAATTGAAACATTTTATTGTAAAAGAAACATGTCTAGAAAATCAGGGTTATGTTCGAGTAATAAATAAAGGAGGAATTTACTATAAGAATAAGGGATGTGGTGAAGTATAAATATCTTGGTTTCTTCTATCCTGCATGAACAAGTGCTTTCTCAGGCTCATGAAAGAAATGTATGTACACATAAGGATATCCATTTGGAGACATCCAACAGAATTGGAAGAATATAGAGAAGATATGTAGTTATATACCACATGGAGGTTTCCTTCTCTTGCCAAAACCTACTCAACTAGTCTTCTCATGGGTTTCCTTGTAATAGGAGCAAACTGTGCCTTCTCCTTTTACATTTTCTGATGTTCTGCTCATGATGGACAGGGAGTTGCTATCAAAGGAATCTAAGGACCATTTTTGGGATTTTATCGAGTTATGGCTTCACTCTGCAGATGAAAATTTTGACTGCCGTAGTGCTAAAGATTGCTTGAAGAGAATAATAAAGTATGGGAGGTCTCTATTAAGTGAATCATTGATAGCCATGTTTGAGTTTTCTCTCACTCTTCGATCAGCATCTCCTCGGATTGTGCTTTATCGTCAGTTGGCAGAGGAATCTCTTTCTTCTTTTCCACTTACTGATGATAACAGCTCAAGCTCTCCTGATGAAGGAGTACTTCAGCAAAGTGATAATGCAAAGAACAAAAAGGTTAACCCTCTGCTTGTTGGTGAGAACCCAAAAAGTCCTGAAGGAAACTGTTGTTGGGTAGACACTGGTGGGAGACTATTTTTTGATGTTGCTGAGTTGCTAGTGTGGCTGCAGAACCCCAAAGAAGTGTAAGTTCTTTAATTTTCAAGGAACGTATACAAGGTGGTGTCCTTGATTATGTCCGGATGTATGTGAGCTCTGCTGATCTTTGATATTGGCTATATATTTTTTGTGCAGATCTCTTGATACATTGCACCCCGAGATTTTTGAGTTTGATCATGTCCATCCAGATTCAAATGTAGGAAATCCGGTGGCTATCTTATATGGTGCTCTGGGGACCCATTGCTTCGAACAATTTCATCATACCTTGACCAGTGCTGCCAGAGAGGTCAGCTACCATGCCTCTATATGCTATCTCATCCGTTGTGCTTATTAAGTTTTCCCTCGTGGCCCTTCAGAATGAAATCAGAATGGCTATTCATATTTGGATCCTCTAGAATATTCTTTTTACATGTATGCTATCCATGACATTGATAAAAGCTCTTCAATATTTAACGTCTCCTTTTTTGCTGCTCTTATCTAAAAGAAAAGAAACACATTTTCTATGATACATCTGTTTGCACCTTGAAAAGAAAAAAAATTAATTCTCCAAGATAATTAAGTGATAAAAGACCCTGAAATAGTGTAGAAACTTATTAGATGACAAAAAATGTGTTTTTTCTTTATCAGAGTAACCTCACATAGTTTCCATTTGCAGTAATTAAATCTATCAAGGGATGTAAAGGAAGTAAGGTTGGGTGCTCTTGGTCATCAATATGCTTCTCGTAAGAAAGAAACAAAAAATAGGATTTTAAGAATGAGTTGCTTGTATCCCCTGGAGATTTTTAGTGTTCGACTCTTAAAGCAAGATGTTTGATTATTCCTTTTGGTTGGGTTGATCTCTCTCCTGTACTTAGTGTTGATTCTTTCCGGTAATTTATCAGCTCAATAGATCTTTGTTGTTAGCTGTTTTGATAGCTTATTTTTTGACTTTCTGGGAGCTGATAATTTCTTTCTTTTATAATCTGTGCATCTGGAGTGTACATATTGTATGGGCTCCTGCCATATATAAAGATTCTTAACACTTCTCCTCAAGTTGGAGGAACACAATCTTTTGTCGAATAAAGTGACAGTCTACACTTTTTTGCTTTGTTCTTTTGTGAAAGACCGGATTTGAGACAATGTGATAACAATTCCTGATTGGTCACTGGTACTTCTGTCTATAGTCCTGTACTTTTTTATAATCAGCCAATGAATGAAGCATTGCAAAGCTTTTCGGTGTTCCTCATGATGACTTCTCTTTTATTTTCATTTTAATCATGGAAACCATTTGTTTTGATTTGTCTCCGTAGGGTTTACTTAACAAAATACTTGACGATAAAAGATGGGTGGGGGGGGGGCTAGGGTGAAGCGGGGGGCCGGGGGGAGGGGGAAAGGGTGACAGGGGGCAACCCCTCCGCACATCCACTCAACACTAAGCAACGCTCTCCTGGGTTCACTTGTTCATTACCTTGCCTATGAGACATATTCAGTGTTATCTCCTTGCAACTAGAGAGGAAAAAATATTTATTTTGTCATCACTGTCCAGTTTTTGAGGCATTGAGGAAAATGTCCAAAAGCTGTCGTACTCTTCTCTACTTTCTCTTTGTTTTGATTCTTAATCAACCTGGGGAAATAGCCCCTAACTCTTTTTTTGTACTCTCCCTCCTTTTACTAAACCAAAAATAGAGTTATAATTTGTTCTACTGCTGACCATCCAATAACTATCACAGGGGAAAATCTATTATGTTGTTAGACCTGTGTTACCTTCTGGATGCGAATCAAAAAGTACCCCCTGTGGAGCTCTTGGTACCAGAGATTCCTTGAACTTGGGTGGTTATGGTGTGGAACTAGCTCTGAAAAATATGGAATACAAGGCTATGGATGACAGCATTGTAAAGAAAGGTTAGTTCTAATGTGCATTCATATGAACCATGCTACTTGATGCAAGCAGCGGTATTGATGCGATAATTTCCAACATAGTGTTGAATGTAATTTTACCAGTTTAGGATGTTCTACTGATTCCTATAGGACAATGTTGGTTTTTCTAAAATGTGAAGACTGACGCTAGTTTGTTTCTTGATCTTTTTCGCTTTTTCATTACCAATTGCCATGGTTGAGCTGACATTGCTTGGATCAAGGATTAAGTGACTGGATCCTTAGATCTCAAGATTTTCCCTAAAGAAAATCAGCAGAAAGAAATTTCTTTATTTTTGTGGTATCAAGGCTGAACTTGTCTTATTCTAAATTCTTGCAATGAATCTCAGAGACTCAATTTTTTTGTATATTTGTTCCCAGTTTTCTTATAGATAGTGACTGTACTTATGTAAGAAACCAGGTTGTCTTTTAGTTTCCGGATTGTGTGAAAATGTTTTTCCAGAATGCTGGATTTTAGGATATAAAATATACTCGTACCTGTGGAGCAAAACCTTTGGGTTTTTTATTAGAACCACCCACTTAACTCCTTGGAAAAATTAGGAGTTAATGTTATAGTGGTGCTTATCTCACATTTAAAGTTACTGCTTTATTCACATTGTATCTCATGTATTTTTCTTTCCCTTGTCGTTTGGTTCTTTTAGTACCTGATAAAATAAAACTAAGTCTACATGCTTCTTTTATTTTTTGTTTAGCAAAAAGCATCTAATTTAATCTATTGCTGCAGGGGTCACTCTTGAAGATCCTCACACTGAAGATCTTAGCCAAGAAGTCAGGGGATTTATATTCTCTAGGATTCTGGTTTGTGTTTTCAACTTTTCATATTTCAAACTGATAAATGAAGTTAAACAGAGTTTCTATTGGAATTTTTTTATTTTGAAACTGGAAACTTGAGTTTCTATTGGAAATTATTGCCTTAGCATACAGGAATATGATTAAAGCTACACAGTACATGTACTTGTTGATGACTTTGTGGACCATACTGTTCAGAAAAGAAATAACAATGTTGCCAATAAAAATTAATGTCGACAAACTTTATTGACAACATAAAGAAGTTCTGTGTAGATAAGAAAGGATGATAACTGTGTTTGCTGACAAGTAAAATAAAAGGAAAGAGTAGCAGTATTTATCACCTTTTCCACTAAGATGATTTAGTGGAGAATATAATGTTCATCTAGTTTGAAACTCTTAAAATCTTAAGAAAAATATGCATCCTAGTGTTATTTACTTGACCAATCAAATAATAATTCACTGAAGGACAAATAATAATAACAATAACAGAGCTTATATCTCCCTTTAAGTAAAAGAACAACACGGTGGTGTGCTTGAGTGGACGGATCACCTTTGTGAAGGTAAGTTTGGTAAAGTGCTGGCTGTTTGACTCTGTTCCTCAAAAGTTTCTCTCTTTGTGATCTTATTATATTTTTATTTCCCCTTTTAGACTTGACTTGGTGAAGCTATATAGAATGAGAAGTTAGAGATAACACAAGTAATTTCCAGCTCTCTATCATCCCCTTCCTTACCATTCTATATTCTTACCACACATTTGATTCTACGCTGATACAAAATGGAGGATAGAGATCTGTTCGTTTGCTGCTGAGATCTTCTTAATATGGCAGAAATTATCTTGAGAAGTTTGGTTGTTTTTTTGTAGAAAACCATGTATATTTTTTTAAGGTTTTCTACTTTTTGGTATAGTGGCTCATTTTACCCTTCTTTCGATGAAATTTTTGACTTTATCAAAAAAAATCTTACACTTCACTTTTCCTCCCATGAAAGCACAATGTTATTAATGATGGGCAGACTAAATGCAAACACTATAGCAGTGATGCAAATAAGACTTTTTTAAAAAAATTCTACACTACGGTTCATGCTTTGTGTGAAGCTTTTAGAGTCCAGTAAAAATTCTTTTGGGTGGTTCTAATAGTTATGTGCAATCCACCCTGCCAAGGCTTAGTCGTTGAAGAATCAATTCTGTCTTCCCTTATCTGCAGGAGCGTAAACAGGAGTTAACATCTGAAATAATGGCTTTCAGGGATTATCTTCTATCATCAACAGTTTCTGATACACTTGATGTCTGGGAGTTAAAAGGTGATGATAACCTTACTATTGTGAGCCTAGAACTTGTGAATATTAGAAATGGGAGCTTTTTTTTATTAAGCTAATCTTATGGTTACTCCCTTTGTGATTCCAAATATAAATCAACAGAAATTAGGGGCATTCAAACTGCACAGTAGATGTTCATCTGCTGATCTTTGCGTCAGCAAGAACAGAATTAATTCAAACGTGTTCCTAGTGTTGTTCTCTTTATTCGGATGACGGTAAGCTGATTTCAGTTTTATGGAGATAGGTTTCTAGTGGTAAATTTTTTTATAACTAATGTAACATATATTTGGATCTGATTGTTTGATATGCTTTTAAATTTTACGCAGCTCAATGAATCTATCAAAGAGGAAATTGTTACAAATCAGCGAATGATTCCACCTGGAAAGTCATTAATGGCCCTGAATGGTGCCTTAGTCAATTTTGAAGATATTGACCTTTATCTGTAATGCCTTCACTTGCCTCTCGGCCATCTTCCTATCTTCGGCCTCCCTCCATTTATTTTCATGTGCAATTCATTTCCTATAGAATCTGTTATTATATTATATTATTCGCTCTAAGGAGAAGTAAAATAGAAATGTGTTCAAAATTTTGGTCCGTTTGGACGTAATATATTTTTTTCCTTTCAAAAACCTGTTTTTGTGTCAATTTTTTCCTCCAATTTGAAAATAAAAGTTTTTCCAGTTTGAAATGCATGCCCAAACACTTCTTAAACTTTCAATTACCTCTTGTGAACTATAACTTCGTTACTGAAATCCCCCCACCCCCACCCCACCCCCAAACCCCCACCCCCACCTTTCCTCACATATGACATAATTCAATGTCCAGGACGCCTTCTCTTAGAATTGGGGAGATGGGAGAGGATTCAGTTGACCCATCCTTTTGTATGTGCTTTAACAAAGGTTCTCTGAGTGTTTGCTTATATGGTTAAGATTGATAACTTTTTGACTTGACAAAAGAAGTTATTCGTAGCTGATTCACTTTATAGTTTGCATCTGATTTTACTTGTCAAACTTTTAGCTGATTCACCAAGGCGCTTCACTGTTAGAAGCGGAGCTCACCCCTTTTCTTGGTTGAGTTGAAGAACTTTCTGAAATTTGTTTTCCAGGCTGGTTGACATGGTCCATCAGGAGTTATCATTAGCTGATCAATACTCTAAAATGAAGGTGCGAAGCTCTAGAACCTTCTCAAGGGCATGCCTGATACCGATGCCCTGGGTTTTGACATCTTTTTTGGTTATCTGAGATTCTTTTCTGATGCAACCAGTGAGTAATTACCTGATTTACCGGGGGTGGGATGATTTCCCAGAATATGCTACAGAAACATCTTGCTAAGGAAACTAAAATGCTTCATATGTTTTATACATTATATTCCGTCATTTAGAAGAGAAGTCTATAGTGCTTGAACCTTAACTATGGGTGAAATTTAGCTCATTATTTCAATTACAAAAGCTAGCGACCTAAGATGGCCATTATATGAAGTTGCCTCAGCTTCTTTTCTCGTGGAGAGTATGCTCAGAACCTAGAACATTACTGGAACTTCCTAAGCAGTTGTGCATAAAAAGTATATGATTGCAAGTTATAGCAAATAGATAGTTCGAACATGGGACTTAACATGTCAGATGAAGTTTCTTTGTGTTTAGTTTTGCAGACCCTAAAGTTTCGCTTGTCCTTCGCCTGTAGGTTGTGTATTTCATCAATGCTTATGTCCTACCTTTATTATTTCTTATATCCCAAACATCTTAGGTGATTAATTTTTTCATGTCTGTTTTGTTAAGCAAAAGCTCATGCAGTAATTGTTGCTTGAGAATTTCAGATTCCTGTCAGCACCGTGAGGAAGCTCCTTTCAGCACTGCCCCCTTCTGAGTCTAGTACATTCCGTGTTGATTATCGCTCAAATCATGTTCATTATCTCAATAACTTGGAGGTGGATGAGATGTATAAACGTTGGCGGAGCAATTTGAACGAGGTACCTGATTTTTTTGATCCTCAGATTGGCTTCTTTATCCTCACTTCATTAGCTTTTATTTTCTAACTTTTCGCATCTTTTTGCTTTAGATCCTGATGCCAGTCTACCCTGGACAAATGCGTTACATCCGGAAGAATATCTTCCATGCAGTTTATGTTTTGGACCCTTCCTCCATTTGTGGGCTTGAGGTAAAGCTTATCATTTTGGGAACCCCAAAAATGTTTTTGTGTTCATTTATTTAATAGTTGGTTATTGTTTGTTGTCATTCAATGGATAGTGATAAAAGAATATGGTTTAACAAGTTCTCTACAATTTGCAGACAATTGACGCAATTGTTTCAATGTTTGAGAATCATATTCCGATTAGATTTGGAGTGATATTATACTCTGCCAAGTTAATTGAGAAGATCGAATCAAGTGGTGGTCAACTTCCCCTTTCTTATAAGGAGAAGGATAGCCCTAATCAGGAAGAACTCTCCAGTTTGGTAATTACTCAAATTTCGTTAGAATAACAGTATTGGTTGAATAAGATTATTTGGATCTTTATCTCGTTGCTTTTCATTCTTGGTATAAGCCAAGTGGCTCAATGTTCACAAGTAAATACTTGTTTCTTTTGCATGGCACATGGTAGTGTGCATTAGTTATGAAGAAAGGTGTTTCTGTTGAAATGTTTTCCTGACACATGGTAGTGTGGATTAGATTTCTATGGCTTATCTGCCCTACATATGACGCAGAAGTTCAATTGAAATGTTTTCCTGATTAATTATTAAGTATTGTATCTAGCCATGTAATAGTAATAGGGACGCTCTGATTTTTCCATCTTCGTATATTGCTGGCTGTTGCATAATTTTTTTTCTGCAACATACTTATAGGACGTAGTTGATGTATATGAACTATTCCCTCCATTTCAAATAAGTGAATTGTTGAAGCATCTTTTGTATTTCAAATTAACTTAGTTGTTCAATCTTTTTGAATAGTTTTAATGTTTTTTCATTTGGATTTCCTATGTGATGAGTACAAGAATCTATAGTTGGTTTGAAATGTTGGAGTAGTAATCATAATTAATGTTTAGTCATTCTAAAGAGTAATTTGGCAATGATTAAAAAGGGTATAAATGGAAAATAATGTCTAATAAATGTCTTAATAATTAATATATTCTTTTCTTAAAGGGTGTACAATACTCCAACAACTCACTTATTTTGGAATGGAGGGAATTATAATATTCAACTACTAGCTATGCTGATTGGTATCATGTAATTAAAAGCTCAAATAGCTTGCAACTTATATAAGTATTTAATTGGACCTTGTTCTAACAGCTTGGAGTATACATGCATGCATCTAGTTGTTCTTCTTTTTTTGATTGGTAAATAACAACGCATGCATCGATATGCTGAAATTGGTAAACTTAGCACCCTTATGCGTGATTTTTGTCATAGATGATATTATTACTTTCTTTTAGAACATGATTTCAGATTTGCCATAAGAAGTTAGAACTCTTTTTACATGTAGTTGGTGTACTAAGATTTCATAAAATTTTCATTACATATTGAAAAAACGGAATTTTTTTCAATGACTTTCTTTTGTTCCATTTACAGTTTTATTTCCCTTGAAGTTTCAATTTTTTCTTGATGCATATTAACTGATGAAAAACTGTATTGTTTATTCACAGATTATTCGTCTTTTCATCTACATCAAGGAAAACCGAGGAATTGCAACAGCTTTCCAGTTCCTGAGCAATGTATGATTTCAATACTTCCTATTCTGTATACTGCCTATTAATGAATATGTTAGCTTGCAGGGGATGCCATATGTGTAATTACTATGTTAGTATGTGAACAGCTTCTCCTGAAGGTTAACAAGTTGATGAATAAAGGAGTGTCTGATAAAAAAAACCCAAAAGCAAAACACTTGTTTTGCCTTTGAGGGGAGCCATTTTGTCTTAGCTGTAATTGCCTATTACTATCTTTTAATATGCGAGTCTGCATGTTACCGGTCTCTGTATTTCCAGAAGTAATCTTTTGGGTTTTGTGAACAAAAACTTGTATTTACTTATCCAAGAACAAAGGAAACCTGATTTTAGTGTGTGCACTTTTTTCATGACCTGCAATGTTGTAAAGCTAGTTCCACTACTTGCCATGCCTCATAGGTATTTTTATTCTACTCAGTCATATTCTTCTCCTTTCCTCATCCCAATGCCTTTGTTAGTGTAGATGATTGGGTTTTCTTTGTAGTAGACATCCACATTTTCAGGTGGGTTTTCTACTTTTTACGTACTTCTCATATATAATATGGAGCTCCCCCACAACATCTATAGAGCATTGCTCCTCATAGGAAAGTCCCTTCGCTAGTGTAAATTTTAGAACGTTTATGTCTGGAGCATGTCTGATGAAGGGGAGTTATGGGCCAGGTCCTTTAGTTTTTCCTTTTGATGCTCTGTTCTTCTGGAAAAATGGTGGTGATTCATGTCAGGAGGTGTATGGTTTTCAAATTTGGAAAACTTTTTACTACTTCTACTTTGAGTTTTTCCTGTTGCTCTAGTAGTGTTTTTGGTGTATTATAAATATACACAGTTAAGTAACAGTTTCACCTAGAAATGTAGGTGAACAAATTGCGAATAGAGTCGGCTGCTGAAGATCCTCCTGAGGTACACCATGTTGAAGGTGCATTTGTGGAAACACTGCTGTAAGTCTACCATTTTCCAAGTGTCCAGTTCATTTTTCTGCTTGTTTTGTTGAGAGCTACATGCGTTACAAGGGCTTCTCATTGCTGATTTCTTGAGTTGATAGATTGTTTCTTTCTTAATTTGTGTTCCAAAACATTTACAGCTTGTGTCTTTTTGTAGACCTCAGGCTAAAACTCCTCCTCAAGATACCTTGCTGAAACTGGAGAAGGAGCATACTTTCAAAGAACTCTCTGAGGAAAGCGCTCTGTTTGTGTTTAAGCTTGGTTTGGCTAAGAGACAATGTTGCCTTTTGTTCAATGGGCTTGTCCATGAGCCCACTGAGGTATAACCCCTATTCATGATCACAGATTGAAATTATTGAAAACTTGGCTTAGTGTCTGACATTTTTAACTTTAAGTTTGGTCTCTACTTATAAATGGCCTCTATGATTGCCATTTACCATTTTCTGAAGTTTAATTCCCTGAGAAGGGTTAAAAAAATCTCTTAGTCAAGTATGCATTGTGTAAAAGGAAAACAATTATGTTAGGTAATTTCCTTAGGAAATTAGATATGTTATTTGGATGTCATGGTCTCGTGAACTGGCCTTTTCTCCATTTGCTTTAGTTTCTCAAAGATAGATATGTTTCCTGCTGAAGTGTGTGACCATCTCATCTAAAAACTTAAGCTTTAAGATGTAAGAGAGAGCACACTTTTTATTGGTCAATTATATTCTCAATACGCCTCCTTGCGTGCGGACCTGATTTTTTTTCATGGGCCAAGCATGTGAATTATTATTATTTTTATTTATTTTTAATTTGTGTGGCAGTGAGATTCGATCCTAGAACGGACCTCTGCCTGCTATGATAACATATTGAAGTGTGTGACCATCTCATCTAAAAGCTTAAGCCCGTTAGAGAGAGCACACTTTTCATTAGTTAATTATATTTTCAACATTTCCAATAATATGGAGTTAGCTTTTGAGAAAGGTTTATAATTATATCCTCAACATTTCCAATTATATGGAGTTTGCTTTTGAGAAAGGTTTATAATTATATTCTCAACATTTCCAATAATATGGAGTTTGCTTTTGAGAAAAGTTAAGGGAAATAGAGTTTTTCCGTGGAGTCCTGATATATGAGATACTAATTGGCGATTCATGTAAATTTGTTTCTAATTTTTTCTGTTACTAATTGATCTAAAAGCTGCATAAGCTGTATCAAGCCGAAATATTCAATCTCCATATCAGTTGGTTATCTATTTGTTGAAGTATATATTTAGGTGGATGAGACTGTCCAGTAACATGATTTTATATACCTGGAACTTCTACTGGCAGGATGCTCTTATGAATGCAATGAATGATGAGCTTCCTAAAATACAAGAACACGTTTATTTTGGGCACATAAACTCTCATACAGATATCCTGGACAAGTTTCTATCAGAGAGTGGCGTGCAGCGCTATAACCCACTGGTACAATTCTTTGTTTTCCCAAAATATGTTGCATTGTCTTTTGTGCTTAGTGCCTGAAGTAACTGGGTACATTGTTGTCTCCTTGTTGACATAGATTATAGCTGAAGGGAAAGTCAAACCGAGATTTGTATCCCTCTCTGCTTTAATTCTAGCAGACAACTCATTTTTTAATGAAATCAGCTACTTACATTCTACAGAAAGTAAGCTATACTCGTCCCTAACACTATTGTTTAATGTGAAACATGTTTGAGTATCTCTTTCATTTGTGTTGTCTTAATTTCTTTTCCAGCAATAGATGATTTGAAGCCCGTGACTCATCTTCTTGCTGTCAATATCGCGTCAGAGAAAGGGATGAGATTTCTTCGTGAAGGAATACATTATCTGGTAGTTCTCCATCTCTCTCTCTATACATACATGTATGTGTGTGTTTACGTGTGTGTTTGATTTTGTGTGTGTATTTACACACACAGCACTCTTCATCATTTGTTATTTCTTAATATTCTTGGTTATGGGAATTAAAGTGTTTGGATTTTCTGCAGATGACGGGCACCACAACTGGACGCTTGGGAGTGCTGTTTAACTCCATTCAGGATCCTCATTCACCAAGCATTTTTTTCATGAAAGTTTTCCAAATCACAGCTTCATCATATAGGTCTATACTTACTCTTTTGGTTCTTTTCTTTGGGAACTTCTTTTCCTAATGGCTTCATTAAACTGTACTTTTTTCTTTCTTCATCTTGCTTTCAATGATGACATGCAGTCACAAGAAAGGCGCTCTGCAGTTTCTGGACCAAATTTGTTTGCTTTATCAACATGAATATATGTATGCATCTTCTGTGGGTACTGGAAACAGTGAGGCATTTATGGATAAGGTCTTTGAACTGGCTAATTCAAATGGATTGTCCTCAAAGGGACTCAAGTCTGCTCTTTCTGGACTTTCTGATGAGAAGTTGAAAATGCACTTGAAGAAGGTACCCAACTATTCCTGGCTTTAATTAGTCTGTTCAACAACTCACCAAGGCAGTGTTAAATCAATATCACCACATCCATGGCCTTGAATTTTATATTTCGTCTAGCATCCAGTACATGAGAACTGACCAATATATGGGAATTAATTCCATGGGTTTGAAGTTGCAAAATGCTTAGGATGCCATTTTTCTCTGTGTTTTTTTAATCTGTAGTATCTTAGCTATGCTCACTCGAAATTCTTTGAAACATCAAATTAGAGAACAACACTACCTTTTCATTTTGTGAACTGTATGGTCAAAGCATTTAGAGAGGACACCAATCATACCAATATGAACTACTACCTCTGTTGACTTGATTCGAAGTTTAAGAAAGAAATACTTTTGAAGTTTGTGGTCTAAAATATGTCATAGATGTTTGTATAGCTATAAATCATTTCATTAAGGGTAAAATACATATTTTAAAATTAAATTGTTACTAAATATATAAATGTGTCGTTCTTTTTGGAACTAATTACAGAGGAAGTCAGTCATATAAATTGTGACCGAGGGAGTAATAGTTTTAGTTTGTGCTCTGTGGGCTAAGGTATTGATTAGATGCATGCTTGCTGAATAGCCTCTCCATTTATCCTTCATTTTTAATACATTTACAGGTGGGGAAGTTTTTGTTTGGAGAAGTTGGCTTGGAGTATGGTGCCAATGCAGTTATTACAAATGGGAGAGTAAGTTTGATTTGTGTCCATTGCATTAGTTTGAAATTTGGATTCTTTATTTTGATTTTTCAGATTCCATCTTCATGATTTTTGGAGTGTTGGTGTGCTTTGAGTAGACATTCTTTTTATCAGTTTTTGATGAACGTTATGTTGTTCTGTGTCAACTCAATGGTCTTTGACCATTTTGATAGGTGATTAGCCTAGCTGACAACACAACATTCTTGAGCCATGATTTGCAACTTTTGGAGTCTCTGGAATTTAAGCAAAGAATAAAGCATATAGTTGAAATAATTGAAGAAGTAGAATGGGAGAACATTGACCCTGATACGCTAACAAGGTTTGTGCATTTATGTTCTTATGCTTTCTGCTCTACTGCCAATTGTGAACTACTGCTTATAAGGAAAATTTGGAAGTTGTTTCTTCAAGTTTGATACCCCTGTTTCCATCATTAATATGCTTCTAATGTTTGCATATCTATACTATTATATGGAATCGTAATAGAGCTATTAGATGTGAGTAGTGTCTTAAAGTTTTGCAAACATCTTCTTAAAGCTGGGTTCCCCGGAAGTCAGATGATGGCCTCATAATCAATGACTGTTGTTCACATAAATGGTGTCTTTTAAAGCTTTATGCCAATGTCAGATGACACATTCCCGTGGCTGCCAATGTCAGATGACATATAAATGGTGCTTTCTTTAGAGGTTTGACTTGGGACTTCCATAATGGAGGTCTCAAGTTCTACATCCCTTGCTTGCGACAGCAGGGGTTGACCTTCTAGTCCGAGCTCGTCATATCAGACTTGCCTAGTATAGTTCACCTCTCATGTGTGGATTACTTTGTGCGCACCCAAAGGTAGCGGTTGCGAGTTCCCTTGTCATAAAGATATAATTAATTTTATGTAAAGTTTTGACCAACTTAGAGCATAAAATAAATATAGACCTTTGGTTTATGGACCTAGTTAGTATTCTAACAATTTCCAAGGGTCATCTTTACTTGAGAAGCTAATTGGGTGCTTTTTTTATTTCTTCAACATTAAGTTCTCCTCACTATTTTCTTCATTGCACTAATTTTTTCTGTGATAATGTAGTAAATTCATCAGTGACATTGTCATGTCTGTCTCGTCTTCAATTTCTATGAGGGATCGAAATTCCGAAGGTGCTCGCTTTGAACTTCTGTCTGCGAAATACAGGTAACACATGTCAAATTCACCATTTTGTGAATACAATTTTTATTGATGATGTGGATTTTACTTTCAGCATAGTGTAAAGTTGATTTATCTCAACTTAGTGAAGTTCTCTTTGTTACAGGTTACTCCAATTTCTTATATAAGGAGACTTCTTGTCTGTACTTAATTCTATATCCAATAAGGATTTCCTTTGTTGCTTGTTCTCTTTTCACATTACTCTTTTATGTAAAAATTGAAGATAATAATTTTTATAGTTAAAATAATCTAATCTATAACATCTGGATATAAAATACACTAGTTGCTAATATAGATTATTGAACAAAAATGTGTAATGTTTTATGCAAACAAACATTTTATTCAAGTTATTTTCAAATGCTTAAGAAGTAGTACAAGAAATGAAATGTTCTATAGCATATGGGAGGAATTACGGAAGGCATTTGAGATATTTGCTTTTAGAGTCTCCTCACCATTGCAAGTGCTGCGATGAGTCCCAACTTCCCCTTTAAACCATTGAATTACAATGACATATGACTTTGGTAGCATCTTTTCATTGTGGTGTACACCATGCATATTTCTTGCAATTTAAAATCATAGGAAGCAAGAAGGCTGGTTAAAAATTTTAAGCAGGCACTGGAAGAAATGGAAACATTGAACAGAAAGATACTCCTCAGCTTAATTTTGTAAAACCAGGGTATATTCTTCATACACACGCGAGTGCTATGTTTAAGATAGAGATGCTGCTGGGTAGTAAGATTATTCCTTTATGTCACAAGTCTTCTTTCCTACCTTTAAATATGTTGTTGCTTTTGGGAAAATACCTCTCTCGGTTCAAGTAGGCATGTTATAAGTAGTTCTATCTTCTCACTAACCAAGATGTAGCATCTCACTGTCGTGTGGCGATTTTGTCTTTCTTCCTTGTTCTAACTTGTGGCATCAAGACCAGATTGTAGTTTCTTTACTTTTCTCTCGCTTTGCGGTCTGAGAAGGACGCAGCTGGGTTCTCGTTGCTTACTCTTGCCTAAGGTTGAGCTTTCTCAAGGATTTTAAAATATCTGAACTTAGAAAGTACATAAAATTGTGAAATGTGCTCGAAGTTCAGTCATGGTGTGAACATACATTTATGTGTGGAAGATTCTTTATCGAACAAAAATATTCTCATATAAATAAGTCATGGAGTTCATGTTGACTCCTTTCCCCTTAAAACACGAAGAACACTGTTAGAAATTGCACAATGTTGGTTTATATGAATTCTTTTTGGTTTTGGAATTTCAGTTATATTAAATCGATTTTTTAAATGTTTTCTTGCAGTGCTGTTGTTTTAGAAAATGAAAATTCCAGCATTCATATTGATGCTGTCATTGACCCCTTGAGCTCATCTGGTCAAAAGTTGTCTTCTCTTCTTCGGCTTGTGTCAAAGTCCGTTCGGCCAAGCATGAGGCTTGTACTCAACCCCATGGTGAGTTGATTTCCTTGAGTAATATATGACAACCATTGAATATGGTCACTACTTCATTTAGAACTCTGCACTTTCCCATGATTTGTACTGACAGTGGAACTGCCTCTGTACTGTGCTCTACAGTTTATAACTTAGGGGGAGTCCTGGGCTAGGAGCTGGTTTGGGAAATCACCAGAGCTTACTTATTCAGAAGGACTTGATTCTGAAATGGAATGATTGATATAATCGATATTTCATAGTAGGACTAATGTGATTTTAGGGTCTGAAGACAGGTTTGTCCTTGGGCTTGGTCAATTGAAAGATGCATGGCATCAGAGAAGAAGGAAAATTAGCCAACATCAGTGCAATGTTTTATAATCACATCTAGGGCGCTAGGTTAGAACAAATGATACGCTTTAAGCTCGACAACATAATGATGGTTAAAGGGAACATTTCAGCAAGAATTTACTTTTCATTATTAGTTGAGGTGCGTGCTAGCTGATGTAGATCTGTCATTTATTCATCAATGAAGGGAGCGAAAGACAGAGTCTAAACCGTTCCATATATCATCCACGTATTTGGTGAAAGTCCATGCAGAGGTTAGAAAGGGAAGGAAGTCAGATAGTTGCTCCTTGCTAGTGTTTGAGAAGAAGAAACCCAGTTTTGAAGCTACTGAAACTCATAAGCAGTTAAAATTCGAATTGTGAGAGATGGCTGAATTGAAAGTTCAGGGCAAAGTCTATTTACGTCCTACCCTCCCTGACCTCACTTGTGGAATTGCACTGAGTATGTTGTTGTCGTTGTTGGCTAAATTATAAGATGGTCTTTCAAAAAAAATATATGTTCCTTTTTGTAACTAGGATGCTCCAAATATGAAATGTTAGTACTTTGGCTATCTTGCTCTTGACAGTCAGACATGCATGCTGAGGGTTGCTCATTTAGCCGGGCTAAATGAGCAATCAAAAGTTTGTCCTTACAATCACTACTTAGTTTTGGTTTTAACTTGAATAATTTGCAATTTGTCTCCAAAATACTTCCATGTCCTAAGGTATGTTGCCTCTATATGAATAAAATGAAACATCTACAATATTTGTATGTCTTGAGATATCTTCCTCCTTTGTATCATAAAGATCTCAACGTAATGGCTTTGTCGATAAACCTCAGGTTTAGGAAGTTTTCATTATCTTTTCTCTTGCAGAGTTCACTGGTTGATCTTCCATTGAAGAACTACTACAGATATGTTATACCAACACTGGTATGTCAGAACAACTTGTCTTTGCAAGTCCTTCAGTCATAATTTTTTTGATGAATTAGTCCTTCATGCATATTGTTCTCCCTGTCTCATTTATGCTAATTTTACAGGATGATTTTAGTAGTACAGATTACACCATTTATGGTCCCAAAGCATTTTTTGCTAATATGCCACTTTCTAAGACGCTGACTATGAATCTTGATGTTCCTGAGCCATGGCTCGTTGAGCCTGTAGTTGCTGTGTAAGTATTTCAAAAGATTATGGAACTTATGCTAATGGCATATATGCCAGGCTACTTAGTTATGATATTTGCCTAAACTTGCAGCCATGACCTAGATAATATGTTGCTTGAAAACCTGGGAGAGACTAGGACACTCCAAGCAGTGTATGAACTTGAAGCACTAGTCCTGACAGGTACTTCATTCTCCTCTAGTTGATGTAGTAGGTTACAATATTGGTAAAAGAAGAATAATGGGATGGACTGCAGATGAGCTAATTCCTTAATTGTAACCCTAGATATTGGCTAAAGAAGAACAATGCCATAGTTCCACTGCAAATGATTTAATCGTTCTAGTTTCTAAACTGTTTGATCAGGTCATTGCTCTGAGAAGGATCAGGAGCCTCCTAGAGGACTTCAGCTAATCCTAGGCACTAAAAGTACACCTCACTTGGTTGACACACTTGTCATGGCCAATTTGGGTTACTGGCAAATGAAAGCGTTTCCTGGAGTTTGGTACCTGCAGCTTGCTCCTGGTCGAAGCTCAGAGCTTTATGCTTTGAAAGACGATGGTGATGGTGGTCAGGAGACAACTTTGTCAAAACGGATCATTATAGATGATTTGCGTGGTAAACTTGTTCACATGGAAGTGATTAAGAAAAAGGGCAAGGAACATGAAAAACTGTTGGTTTCAGCTGATGAAGATAGCCATTCACAAGAGAAGAAAAAGGTGATGATTACCCTTTATTATTTTGTAAAGATTTCCCTTTACAGAAAAGAACTTATTATGGGTCAGTAACTCTGAAATATTTACTAAGCTGCAGGAATACTAATTTTCTTGTTCACAGGGAAACCAGAACAGTTGGAATTCTAATATTCTTAAATGGGCTTCTGGATTTATTGGTGGCAATGACCAATCAAAGAAGAGTAAAAACACTCCAGTGGTAATTCCTCAAGTTCCACTCATCAAATATAGTAATCATACACATGAAGTTATCTAGAGAAAGTGAATGGTGATGGTTAAACGATTTTATTTTCCTTGTCAAAGGAGCAGGTAACCGGTGGTCGTCATGGGAAGACGATTAACATATTCTCTGTTGCTTCTGGACACTTGTGAGTTTCCTGATTTTGGATTCATCTTTTTCTTTTACCCTGCATTTTGATGCTCCTTAGGTGGTCTCTTCTAATGCTTTACTTTTTTCATTTGTAACAAGAAAGAAACAAAATCTTGTTGCCAATTTAGTTTATTCTCATATATTTTTCACTTCTAATGTTTTATGGCAATACCTACTTTTGTGATAATTTATGGACAATTGTATAGTTTTGGTCAGACTTATACTTTACTTATCTAAGAAGAAATTTAGGTCAGACTTTAACATGATCTTCCTAATTTTCTGCTTCTATTTATTTCCAATCTAACAAAGAAGCTTACCTATTGTACCATTGCGATTGAGCTCCTAACAAGTATGAACCAGTGTTCTAAAGAATACTCAACGGCCAGTGAAGTTCTGGTTCATAAAAAACTATTTGTCCCCTCAGTTCAAGGTATGCTAACTTGCGTTCTTCACCTTAATTCTTTTTAGCAGCATGTTTCAATCTATAAAGTTTACACGTTGAACTAATGAGATAATTTGTTCTTTTAGGATGTAATCCCTCATATGGCTCGAGAATATGGTTTTGAATATGAACTAATTACCTACAAATGGCCAACATGGTTGCACAAACAAAAGGAGAAGCAAAGAATCATTTGGGCATATAACAAAATCTATTCTTGATTGTCATTTTCCCTCCCCCTGGCACTGGCAGAGGTTGCATTCCCATTCCTTCCCGCCCCCCCCCCCCTCCCTTCCCCCCGTTTGTTTTTTGAATTCACTACATTATCCCTACTAGATCTTGTATTTTTTTGGTTGTGAGCTTATAGTTAATTGAACTTCTGTAATGTGTTAACGTGCAGGTTATCTTCGTAGATGCAGACCAAATTGTAAGAACTGACATGGGAGAACTTTATGACATGGATTTGAAAGGACGGCCCCTTGCATACACACCTTTCTGTGATAACAACAGGGAGATGGATGGCTATCGTTTTTGGAAACAAGTATCGGCATTTCTTTCTATTCACTTCTCTTTCTGCTCACTCATTGTCCTTTTAACTGACTAAGCTGTTCACGAATGTTCTTTGTATTTATTGAATAGGGCTTCTGGAAAGAGCATTTACGAGGAAGACCATATCATATTAGGTATCCTTACCTCTTATATGTTGAATCACTTATATAATAATTGTTCGTTATTTGAAAAGTGAACAAGCTTTCCATGGTGAATGCAATCTGCAGTGCTCTATATGTTGTCGATCTGCTTAAATTCCGGGAGACTGCAGCGGGAGATAATTTACGAGTGTTTTATGAGACGCTGAGCAAGGATCCAAACAGTCTTTCAAATCTGGATCAGGCAAGTGAATGCTTTCATGTGCAATCATCATATCATTCTACAACGCTGGCTCATCATAAGTATTTCCTTTTTTGTGTTTTGACTTACTTGAAGCAAGAATGTGTTGGTCCTGAGGGTACACAATTTCTTTGCATTTTACTTGGTGCTTTCTGCTAGTGTACGTACTGGAAGTAGATTCTTCATTCTTTTATAATTTTATAATCGGATGTCTTTCCATTTTGATTTCTTCATTTTAGATTAGAGAACTTCAGAAAATATAATAAATTATTATTTATAAATGGAGATAGTTAAACATGATTATCCTGTCCTAGCGGAGGCCTGATTTGCCTTTTTTATAATTGAATTTTTTCGTCCAGCAACTTGAAACTAGTAATTCTTGCTGTTGCATAGTGATTACAGTGGTTATATTCAGTATGTATTAATTGGTAAATGGACGACAACCAAGTGGACCTGGCATAAGTTATGTCAATGACAAGTTACACCATGCATATGTTATGGTAAAGTTCGGAATCTGTCCAAGCATTTCAGGGAAGTTCCACAGTTTACAATCAATATACTTTCCTGATAAAATTTCTCTGAACCTACATTTCAATATAAGTGGTCAAGACATTGCCACCAAGCTTTAAGGTTTCCATAATATGATGATTATATTGCTCTTACTTTTATATTGTGTTATACTGACAAGAATCCTTGTATCTCAGGATCTCCCAAACTATGCTCAGCATACTGTACCCATCTTTTCACTCCCACAAGAATGGCTTTGGTGTGAGTCATGGTGTGGTAATGCAACAAAGCCCAAGGCAAAAACAATAGACCTCTGCAATAATCCCATGACAAAAGAACCCAAGCTCCAGGTAATAACTGAGCTGCCTCACCGTGTCAATGGTCTCTTTCCATGAGACAACATCTTCGACTTGCAGTTTGTCCTTTGTATCATTAGTTCCAATTTTTTTCTTGTTTATCTTGTAGGGCGCCAAGAGGATTGTGGCAGAGTGGCCAGAACTTGACTATGAAGCTAGACGCGTTACTGCAAAGATCTTGGGTGAAGACTTTGATCCCCAAGACCAGGCAGCACCTCCTGCTGAAACACAAAAAACCATCAGTGATACTCCATTAGAAGATGAGGAATCCAAGTCAGAACTGTGAATTTGATGCAAGGCAAGTATTCCTGGTGCTTAGACACCCCTTCTTATCGGATACATTCACTTTTTGGTGCATCTCAGCTGCCATTGTGAAAAAGGCTAAGAACGGTGTTTGTTGAGATTGTCAATTGAGGCAGAGACAGAAAAATTGATTAGCTAAGGAGGCCTTAAATGCACGTTTACGAACCAATTTTGCAATTTGATCTGCCCTTAGTAGTTAGTAGAGAGGCATACTTGACATCTCATATGGATAGATAGTTGCAGAAGATTCTTGGTAATATATCATACTTATTATGGCTACTCTTCACATATTGGGCAGTTAGGAAACAACTTTCAAGATCTTTTATTGTTGAAAGTTGGAACATTCTGCATTTTTTATATGTAACATTGAGGTCTCACCTACATTCCAGTAACTTTTAAAGGTCTACATCCCTCCCCAACCTATGTCAGTGGGAATCAACACGTACAGTCTATTTGAACAAACTTCAATTTTTGGCCTTGTTGAGAAAGTTTCTTGTGAATGTATCAGGTTGTCACAATGAGACTATAGGGTGTATTTGTTCATTCCCAAGAAAATATTTTTAGAAAATATTCTCTAGGAAAATAAGCTTCGAAAAAAAAAAGGACAATGACTTCCTTAATGAATCTAAACTAAATTGTGTCTTCTATACTACATACCACAACTTCACTCCCGCCTCCTATAATATATGTCTAAATTCTGTACTAATATTTTTAGGATAATATCTTTATTCGATGACTGCAATTTGTTCAAAAGATGTCAAAGACACGGTACATGAAATAATAAATTAGCCCATTTGCTAATATTATCATTATAATCTGTAATGTAAATATTTTTTGACTCACCAACCAACACCAGAAAACATAATGAAAATGACTCGTTTGACTAAACACACTCAATCATTTTCTTGTGATACATGTTTTGACTTCCTCTTGCTAGGCTCTCTGTATCTCATACGACACTTTCATTCTTTCACATTCCCAAGGAGAATGAAGAAAAAAAATCCCCTAAATATGACAATTTAATTTGTTTGCGTTTCTTCATAAACTAGAAGGCCTTGTGAGGAGTGCATATCAGTTTCCCTGCCCTTTTAAGAATTTTTTTTTTAGTTAACCAGAGTATTGGGAATGTGTTTGATAAAAGAATTAGTGAAATTCAAACGCGTGATGTGCGCCGATTAGAATTGTTAGAGAAATGTTCATATGACCCCTTTTGGATTAAGATAACTCATAATGTCAAAATCAAGGTAGGGGACAAAGGGGTGGGGTAAAGGGGTTTGTGGGATTGAGACTATGGATGAAAATACACCACACTAATTCACCAGTTTCTTTGGGGACTAATTAAGTATGTGTTAAGAAAAAATTATGGAACATCTATAAATATTTAACCGTAAACACGATTACAATCATAATATCTTAACTTAAAATCATCGTAGAAATTCATTCAAAACCCGTTTCTAATTGCTCGTCCTCTAAACCAATTAATTTCAATCATAATAGGTCTTGAAATAGAAAGTTACAGTTGTCCGGTGATTACAAATTAGGTCAATTGAAGTCAAATTCAAACATCATGTGTTTTGTGAGGGACTCTTAAATTAATAATTGTCCACTTGATAATTATATGGACATAGAAGAACAATAATTAAGTAAAAAATCTTCAAATTCCTTTTTTGTTTTTGTCTAAAACATGCAAGACAAACATATAAAAGACATCATACAATATATTATTGATAACAACATATCCAAGTTGGAAGACTAATTGCACCTAACGTGTTTAATTCATAAGTAAACATTAAGCCAAACTATAAACTACACCTAATTTTTTTTTCGTGTCATTTAATTAGTAAAATGCCGACCCTATGGCCGCCCCAACCCCCAAAAATAAAGAATAAAAAGGAAAAACAAAATAGTCTTTTTTTCCCCTATGAATTGATTATGCAACATAAAGTCTTGAATATGCATGTGTTTTAATTAAATAACTTAATGAACATATTAAGATTATTATTTGGGGGAAGTAAAGTTTTTTAATCAAACATACATCCAACGAAAAGGACTAGCTAATTGCAGCTTGCAATTTGAATTGAGGACGGATTTTTGAAATTTACACGATATAAAACATTTTAGAACTTAAAGCCAGTATACGAGTTTGTTGAATTCAATAACTTGTGATGATAAGTTTTATACTCTCGTATTGTATTGGTAAGTGCGACCTGAGAATCTGGATTATAAGCATTTTTTATAAGGAGTCCGGCGCTTAATAAGTGAATAATATTAACAAAAGTTCAAAATGGTATGTCAAATTTTATATTAATCCAAACGGTACAATCGCGTCGAACCATAGCGTTTCCTTCCGCCAGCGATTATCTAAAAACGGTAGAAATCGCTTAAACAATAGCGATTCCTCTCGCCAATGATTATATAAATTTTTTGTTGTTCCACTCCACCAATCCCCAGCGTTTTAAACCTTTTGATTAATTAAAATTTTAATACATTTTAAAATTTTTATTAATATTTTATACTCTTTAGGCTTCGAATTTCATTATATAGCCATCAATTCATCTCATCTAAAACATACATATACCAATATTTGTCTTGTTCAATGAAAAAGTCATTACATGTCAACATGAAATGCATCTTTCTCATAAAATAATTATTAAATAGCACTATAGTAAATATGTGTCTATTTCTCGACATAAAAAGGTTTGTTAAAGAGGGCCCTCCACTATGCACTAGTTTACATAATATCACATCTCTCCAACCATCTTGATTTATTATTCAAGATCTTATCATAAATAAAAATCAATCAATAACACACTACCTAGCAACAAACGTATATTCAGTGTATTCCACTGGTGAAGTTTCAAAGAGTAGTGTATACATAATTTTACTGTCACCTTGTAAAGTAGAGATTGTTTATAATAGAATCTAACTAACACAAGTAAAATATATTAAAATTCAGTATTTTAAAAAAATACAGTAATAAAGAAATCATGTTGATAATACTATATAGAAGAAAATAGTAACAATAGCTTAAATAAAAGGTCATACTAATATTGATAGCGATTATAATAACCTTCTATCCTATTAATCTTCTATTTTAATCATCGAACTTTGAATGCTCCTAGCTAGCAAATTAAGAACACACTAGCTAGAAGGTAGTGCAATTTCTCACTAAAGGCAAAAAAGGGCACAATTTCACATAGGCATCTTTCAAAGGTCACTTTTGACATAAACATTATTGGACCACATATGGTCCACATTCCATTCTTTCCTCACACACACACCACAATTTAATATGTATGCTATCCTACGTACACCATTTACAACCAAAATAGTACTCTTTCTCACTTGCAATTATTCATCTAACTTTATCATTAACCCCCCACAGTTGTACTACTATCATTTTAGCTTTTTTGCTCATATAGATAGGTAACATCAATATGGAAATGAGCCATTCATACAATAACTTCACAAAAAACATGATTGTTGAAGATAGCAAGAAAGAGCAACATGTTGTACAAGATGATAATAGCCATGGGAGTAGCAATTCAGCTACTCCATCAGATGATCTTAGTTTTCGAAACTTATCGAAGCTCATTCTCCCTCCTCTTGGTTCCAATGATTCCAACACAAATCAAACTCACGAGAAAGGATTTATCATCACTCCTATGGATTCAAGATACAGGTTCGTACAACTAATAAAGAGTTTAAATTTTATATACTGCCGGTAGATAAAAATAATTGCTAGCCATAGTATATATATCAATATGTTATTTAACTAATTAAGAAGAAAGAGAAAAAAAAGTTTGTAGATTTTGTATAATTACACTTTTTTTGCAATTTCTGAGTTATACATAGTATGTGCCAACTATTTGAAGCTTTTCTTTATGGATTGTCATTCCTAAAATAGAAATTTCTAGAGCTACCGTTAAAATTAATTTCTTAAATCAAAAACCGACAAATACTTTTAGGCATCAAGAAAATCATCACTATGGTAGGTAATTATATTGATTAAAAATAATTGACCATGGTGTTATAGGGTAATCTATGTTATTCGAAGATTTATCGAAAATAGTTCTTCTATCTTATTAAGATGGATAAGATTATGCACGCATCATCTTCCTCAGATTTTAATTATAAAATTACACTGAATATGTTATTATTATCTTAATACACATGGCCCACGTAGGGCGTAAAATCCTTTAACTAATGGATGTGTAAATATATATGTAGGTGTTGGGAGAGTTTAATGGTAATAATGGTGGCATATTCTGCATGGGTATGTCCATTTGAGATAGCATTCATGCACTCCAATCCAAACACAGCTTTATACATAACAGACAACGTTGTTGATATCTTCTTTGCTGCTGATATCTTCTTAACTTTCTTTGTTGCTTATATTGATGCTACAACTCAACTCCTTGTACGTGACAGGAGAAAAATTGCTATAAGGTACGTAACATAGACTCTCGATCTGATTTGACTTGATAAAGAGATTAAGAAATTAAATGAGAATTTTTAATCTTATAATTCTAAATTAAAATTATGTTAAATGTACTAGAATGCCATTTAATCTTGCATAGCTTTAAACATGTCAAGTAGAAAGCTAAAATTAAAATAATACAAAAAAAATGATCATTCTTTCTAACAAACTAAAAAAGAAAGTAGATCATTTTTTTTCAAATGGAGGGAGTATACATCAATAAAATTAAAATTGTTTTATACTATAAATCATTATATAATATAACATGTGATAACACGTTAAGAGTTAAAATCAGATGATATTAACCATGCATAATTTTTTTTATATAAGTAATTATCTTATAATTAGTGGATTTGATAGTGTAAATAAATTTTACACAATAATGCACAGAAATTTTTAATCATGCATTTTTCTAAAAAAGTCTTAACCTAGTTACTAATTATCACCGACAAGGAAAAACACTAATTAAAGTTAATTCAATCACTAGGGGAAAAAATTGGTCCTTTATTTTAATAAAATAAAGCTCATTGAGCAAATCAGAAGGCTTTGTGGGTCCAAAATGACCAATCATGTACAGATTTATTACACAGAGATATTGGCACTTTAAAAAAAAATCTGTTTTGAGGTTAAATTCTGTGAAATCAGAAAAATAGAATATTTGAATATATCAAAAATAGTGAGAGAGGTATATAGATATTTTTTTTAATTCTCTAAAAGTTGATATTCGTACGTATCACGAATGAAATTTGTGATATATATATATGAGTTTCTTTTAATATATATTCTCATGTATTTATTCTAAATAGTGTGAATTTCAAAAAATTATAATACATAGCGTGAGTGTAGCTTTATATCGAATATTCACCCGAAGCTATATCAATTTGCTTTATATCTGTTACATCTAATCACTCTATGTCAAAACGAATAAAAATAAATAGAGAGCAAATTAATATACTAAACTATTGATTCGTTTGATAATTATTCAGACTATGGATACAACTTATAATTAGGATACTGCTATTTCTAAAATTTCCTCTCTCTTTCTGTCTTCATTTGCCAATATTTGGTTCTTCAATGATGAGAATATATCAATATCTATATATCCTTTTGTTCTCTGACAAATTGACTTAATTAATTTTGTTAGATCCTCTCCCCACCCAATACGCACCACAAAATAAATTAATTTTAAAAAAATTAGCAATAAACAATTAACAACCCCTTTTTGTTTCCACTTTGAAAATCTGGAATAATCTTTTGTCTATACAAGTCGAAAGCTGCGCAAAAAAAATATTGAATTTAATCTCCAGGCATAAAAGTAACATGAATTAAACTGCCAAGTAAAAGTTTTTCACAATAGGTAATTGTATTAAAATCATAAATGAAGGCGGCAACCAAACGTGTTACAATAAGATGGGTTACTTTCTTATGTTTTCTCAATATCACTTTCGAAAAAAATTACACTATATATATAAAATTAATTTTACATATAATATGATAGATGTTGAATATTTTTGACGATAACAATAATACAGATACTTATCAACATGGTTTATAATGGATGTGGCGTCAACTATACCATTCGATCTTTTAGCGTTGTTGCTCACTGGCAAACATCAAGTTGGCGTTTCTTACTCTGTTTTAGGAATGCTCAGATTTTGGCGTCTTCGCAGAGTAAAACAATTTTTTACCAGGTATAGTCCTCATTTTTACTACTACTAATTCATTCTTATTAGTTATTGTTACTATGGTTAGTTACATACTTCTGTTTTAATCTATTATTAACAGACTTGAAAAAGACATGAGATTCAGCTACTTTTGGGTCAGATGTGCCAGACTTCTATTTGTAAGTACAATAATTTAACCATCTAATTTTAATTTGTTGTAACAAGTAACTTTTTACTAATGGTTAACTTTAAGCGTCTTTTTAGATGACACGACAATGTAAAAATTTATATATATTGTCGGTGTACATAAGTTCAACTCATAAAAAGAAGCTAATTTTAATCGTATGTAACAGGTGACACTATTAACAGTGCACTGTGCTGGATGCCTATACTATTTGCTAGCTGATAGATATCCACATCAAGGAGATACATGGTTAGGAGCTATGAATCCAAATTACAAGGAGACAAGTCTTGTGATTAGATACATTGCAGCTTTGTATTGGTCCATTACCACCATGACAACAGTTGGTTATGGTGACCTTCATGCTGTCAACACTTTGGAAATGGTCTTCATCATTTTCTACATGCTCTTCAATCTTGGTTTGACAGCTTATATAATTGGTAATATGACCAATTTAGTTGTTGAAGGAACTCGTCGCACTATGGAATTTGTAAGCTTTGTTGCTTTTCTTTGTATTGCTAGTGTATACAAATATTTGATCATTTTGTTATGTTATGTTGCAGAGAAATAGCATTGAAGCAGCATCGAATTTTGTTTGTCGAAATCACTTGCCTCCTAGATTAAAAGACCAAATATTGGCTTATATGTGTTTAAGATTCAGGGCTGAGAGTCTAAACCAGCAGGAATTGATTGAACAGCTTCCCAAGACAATTTGCAAAAGCATAAGGCACCATTTGTTTTTACCAACAGTGGAGAAAGTTTATCTTTTTAAAGGTGTCACAAAGGAAATTCTGTTACTTTTGGTAAGTCATTACTTTTGTTAGAAAATGGTTTTAGTATACATGTATAATTGTGTGTTCTAATTGATGAATCTACAGGTTGCAGATATGAAGGCTGAGTACATACCTCCAAGAGAGGATGTTATAATGCAGAACGAATCACCAGACGAGTTGTACATCATAGTGTCAGGGGAGGTGGAAATGATTGAATCTGAAATGGAGAATGAGCCAACTGTTTGGACTTTCAAATCTGGAGATATGATAGGAGAAGTAGGGGCATTGTGTTGTAGACCTCAGAGCTACACGTATCGAACCAAAACACTTTCACAGCTCTTGAAGATAAGAACTAGTAATTTGATTGAAGCAATGAAAACCAGACAAGAAGATAATATCATCATGATCAAGAACTTCCTTCAGGTTAGTGCAGAATACCCTGTGATATTCCTTTCCCTCTGGACAATTTAGAGCTGAATCTTCATATTCTGCCAATTGTTATGGTAATTGCAGCATCACAAGAAGCTCAAAGGCTTAAGACTTGGAGATTTACTTCATGGAGTGGGGGGAGATTATGGTGATCCAAACATGTATGTTAACTTGCTAACTGTTGCTAGTACAGGTAATGCTACTTTTCTTGAAGAACTTCTCAAGGCTAAATTAGATCCTGATATCGGAGACGCTCAAGGAAGAACTCCACTGGTACGTCCCCTCGTGGCCTACATTTATACTCGAAAGATTTAGTTTTTATTTACATGTTTGTGATGACAATAACATTGTTTTCTCTTTCAAACAGTTTATGACATGATTATGTTTCTCTTTCTGATGCATCAGCACATTGCAGCATCGAAAGGGCACGAAGAGTGTGTCATGATGCTTCTTAGACATGGATGCAACATAAATCTCCGAGGTAGTCATCCTGAATATGTATTATTGTAAACTTCAGCAAGCTTGAATGATTGACAGGGATAATTGGCTAATCAATGAGTTGATTTGTACCATAAAAAGCAGATGTAAATGGTCACACCGCGTTGTGGGAAGCTATAGCAGCAAAACACCATTCAACATTTCATGTGTTGTACCATTGGGCTTCCGTCTCCGATCCCTACATTACTGGTGACCTCTTATGCACAGCAGCTAGAAAAAATGACTTAACAGTGATGAAAGAACTCCTAAAACATGGATTACAAGTTGACTCAAAGGACCGCGATGGATCAACTGCTATTCATGTTGCACTGGAAGAAAATCTTGAAGACATGGTAAAGCTACTTCTAATGAATGGAGCTGAGATAAACGATAAGTTGAAGTACAAGCTTTCTTCGATGAACCTAAGTGACATGCTACAAAAGCGCGAAGTAGGACACAGAATTATGGTACCCGACACAATGGATGGAGTTGCTCAAAAATGGCGCGAACAAGAGAAGCAACACAATTCAGAAAGTACTAGGGATCAAATGTCTTTTAGAGTTAGCATATACAGAGGCCATCCTGTTATCAGGAGAAGAACTCATTGCAGTGAACCTGGCAAATTAATTACGCTTCCAAATTCACTTGCAGAGCTCAAGATCATTGCAGGTAAATTTACTTCTACATAGTTCATAATCTTTTAAATCTAACAACATCATATGTCTGCTAAAACGTTAAAACATGAAGAGAATTGGTAATGTTATAACTGTTTGGAACTGAGACGTAGTCATGTTAATGTATTTACATGTTATACAGGTCAGAAATTTGGATTTGATGCAACAAATGCATCGATTACGGATCAAGAAGGATCAGAAATTGACTCAATTGAAGTAATAAGAGATAATGACAAGCTATTTATAGTTGAAGGTCCAAACTGCTTGTAGCAATACCTATTAGTGACACTTAAAAGTGTCTGTTAAGATGCACATATATATCACTAAAGAACTCAGAAGAAAAATGTATAGTGGACATACAGTTCTTTCCTATTTGTGTGGCATATTGAGCACTTATTGCAGTGATATATACTCAAACTTTTGCCTGATCTTATTGCAGTGGAAAATCTACTGATGGGATCAAAAAGTTGACATTATTGGTGTTACTTTAGTATATTTGAGCCCCACACTTGCATGATTTAACCCCACAATCCACATACTAAAAGTTGAAAACTTTGTATTAACTCATTCCGTTCAAATGTCAATTATCAGATTCTGAAAATCTTCTGGAGTTGTATCAATGTTTTTTCTAGAGGATACCCCATACAATTTATTTTAGCAAGGTCATTTGGAAAAAGAAGAAATCATGCTTAATGTTCCCATAGTTTCTCTTTGAAAACATAAAACAAAATTAAAGTTATCTTTTCAATGAGTTCATTAAACACTTGATCACTATTTTGTATTCTTGTTATCACCAACTTTGAAGTACTTATAACTTTTATATGCCTTATCCCATTATAAATTATTTTAATTATCCGTGTCGACCATCGATATGAATAAAGGAAAAAGGATTTAAAATATATTTAAATTTTGATAAAAATTAATATTACAATCTCAAACTTTGAGCATGATTTATTATTCATCCGTTGTTTAATAGTGTATTTTAAAGGTATATATGTGTTCACGTGAATAAAATTTATTTATAATGATTCAATATTTATGATATCCACGTAAAAATATATATATTATTTAAAATACATTATTAAATAATATATCGATAAAAAAAAATTTTCCAAAATTTGATATTATTACAGTGATTTCAATCAGATAAATTACAAGACATTTTCCAATGAATAAAGGGTAAATTAATCAAATTGGTGATTTCTTAAAATTATCCCTTCTTATAAAAAAAGCCTATGCAAAATGATTAATTTTGTATAACTGAATATGACATAAATTTATTGATTCAGATTTAATTACTATATTGAAACTAATTCACAACTGAAAGTTATTTTTAAAATATTAGTATAGGGCACTTTATCCTCTCCATTCACCATCGTCTCCCATTAACGCTATCATACCAAATGTTCATTGCATACAATGACATTTTACTCTCCAAGCAACACATTTAAATACATGGATTAAACTCAAATTTCATAGACAACATATTCCTAGAGAGAGCGTTTTTTACAGTGATCAAATCCAAACCAAACTCCATTAGGAAGAAACTTATCATACTTAAAGGTAATAGCAGGACGATCTGGACCGTAAACTTTGACGCTCTCCGGTTTCCAGCCGTCCGATCCAACTCTCTTCAAATTTAGGTAGCAGATCTCATAAATACAGGGGCCACGGATCTGAAAAGTATCAGTAGAACAGCTTTCGAATATCTTCGACGACGGATCATCTAGCTTTGGCGCGTGGACCTCAAAACCGTAAGAATCTCCAAAAGCAATACTGACTCTGTCTCTGGTGTATTTAGGTGAAGAACAGCTTGTTTTGATTGTCAGTGTGTATGAGCAGCTTCTAGCAGCTGCAGTGCTCTGATTGGTTTCGATGTAAATTAGGGGTTTTGTTGAAGTTGAAGTAATTGATGTTGCTTGAGAGAGACAGAAGAAGAAAGCAACTAAGCTGGGGAACACAAAGAGGTGAACACTCATCTTCATTATCACCATTTAATTTTGATTATTGTTGTTGATGAACTTTAATAGTCTCACCTTTAGTTCTCACACCCTCATTTTTCTTTTTCTTTTTGTTTTTTTTTAAACGATCAGGATTGCGTTCGCATTGTGACGAAGAGTTTCAATGCAAACGTGGGATACTAAAAACATGTCAAAATACTTTTTTAAATAAAGATAAAGAATTGGTCCTACATTCTATAAACTACTACTCCAATATTGGCATCTCTTTTATACTAAGTCGGAAATTTCTGTCAAATAGTAGTAAAATTATTAATAAAGTTAATTAATCATTTTCATATATTATAATTTATATAATTTTAAGTGTTTACCTTACGATTTATTTGTTGTATTTGTATAATTTGTTGGTGAATTTGTATAGTTCGCGCTTATATTTATTTAATTGAGCTATATTTGTATAAATTTGAAATAACGAATTGATACAAACACAAGTATCTGAATTTTAAACAGTTACACAAATTATATTATACAAAAGTTATACAAACTATGAATAATACAATGCATGAATTATACAAATTCGAAGACTTAGCCTGTGTAGTTATCGTTGAATGTTGGTCGTGAGTGGTAATCAACAAAAACTATGGCAATAATCACTAAGAACTAGTATTCCCTCCGTCCTAGTTTTTACTTTTTCCCTATTAAGTTTTACCGTTCGCGACTTTCAATTCAAATTAAGTTACAAACCAAAATTTTATATCAATACCAGAAACAATTTAACAGTTTAAAGTAAGAACTCTACCCGTCTTATCGTAATCAAAAGAAACTCTATTCCTCTTATTTTCTCTGTGTTGCACTTTAATAACTCTTTTTATATCGGTTATTATTATTTTTATTTTATGAATGTTTGGTAAAATACATTATTTTCTTGTCAAGTCAAATAATTGGAGAAATCATATTTATTTTATAAGTATTTTTTTATTGATTAATTCAAAAATCAAACTATTAAAAATAAAATTGATAAGGTAAGAAAAGAATATTTTATCAATTTAATTATTCATTTATTTAACATATATATAAACACGCAAACCACATATAATTACTTTTTTAACACCTAACACCAGACATGTGTCAATCTATTCCCCAAACGCATACTTAATTAATCAAGGGTCCAAATATATAGACAGCTCAATTTTCTTTATTTTTTTTCAATTGATTAATTATACATACACAGAATATTTATATAATCACTAATAATTTGGAGTGTCATAATTCTTCCACCTCGAAACTTTTTGATGTGATAAAACATCTTCCAAAACATATATATAAATTGGAAGATGCGGATCTAACATAAAATCAGGCTCAGCTGGAAATTGTTAACAAATTTGGTTATTCCTAAATCCTACTTACTAAAAAACATAAAAATAAACGTTGCCGTTTATAATATGACATATATTTTCCTTTTTATTACGTAGATGCTGTGAATGAAATTATAATAAGGTTTAACCAAAAAAAATTACAATAGGGCGAATCAAAATCCCCATTTATGGATACAACACATCTGATAATTGATGAAGTTCATTTATAAAGGCTAAAATTGTAACAAGAAGGTACCTGAGAAATCAAAAAATACCTTTATTTGGGGATAAACTAATCTCTGAAAGCAAACAAAACAGAGATTAAATACATCAATTAGAAAAACAAATTTCATGGATAGTGGAATTCTACGGCAGATCAGCTACATGATCTTACGACAGTGATTAAATCCATACCAGACTCCATTAGGAAGAAGCTTATTATATTTAAAGGTAATCGCAGGACGATCTGAACCGTACATCCTTTTACGCTCTCCGGTTCCACGTCGGATCAACTCCTTCAAGTACAGTAGGCGATGCTCATAAATCAGGGTTCCGCGGATCTTGAAAGTAATCCGTAGAAAGTCCTCGAATTATCATCTGAGGATGATTACTCTATCCTGGGCGCATAGACCTCAAATCCATAAGCATCTCCAAAAGCAATACTGACTCTGTCTCTGGTGTATTTAGGTGAAGAACAGCTTGTTTTGATGGTCAATGTGTATGAGCAGCTTCTAGCAGCAGTAGCGCTATGATTGGTCTCGATGAAAATCAAGGGTTTTATTGAAGTAATTGATGTTGCTTGTGAGAAACCGATGAAGAAGAATACAGCTAAACTGAGCACAACGAACTGACCACCCATTTTCAATGTTATTTAATTTTGATAATTGTTGTATTATGTTGAATTTTAATAGTCTCACACCCCTCACCAATCAACAGCCCCATTTTTAAAAAATTTATCACGCAATCTGGTATACACCACACAAACCTCCGTTTAATAATAGCGATTTTTACTAAAAATGAGACTTTGTTTTAGTTGTTCCCCCAAAAATATTATCTTTTGGGTAAATGTGAATTTTAAAATCTGTTTGTATTCCAATCAACATCGTAGAGATAAATGTCTGTTAATTAGTCAAAGTCAAATGTATAGAGATCCTCATTTCCCCATTTTAAAATAGGAAATATTGAATTACACAAAACTTGGAGATCTTTTCTTTTCGCCTTGGTGGATATCCATCTAAATGCATTGTTTGGCCATAAATTTGTTTCCTGATCATTACGCTCGGTCAAGCCCACCTAGTTACATATTCTTTTTGCATATTATATATTATATATTATTATAACACATTTTTTATGTAGGTTACTTAGCAATATGTATAAGCAACAAACAAAAATTCAATATAATGATCATATATATATAATGTATAATTATGTATCAGAGATGTATATACATCTATAGTCATTGTTAATTCAACAAAATACTTTGAAGTGTTTTGATATATATATATATTTATTTACTCAAAATAATTATATAAGTCGTCAATTTTGAAGGGAAAAGAGAGAAATCATAAATGGTTGAGAAGAAGACAAAGCACAAGCGAAAAAACAGTGCGCTTTGACCATTTTGGGTAAATAATGACTACCTCCCTTCTCCCTTCTAATTCAGTATACATTAAGTACTCGTATATCTTTAATCAAAAGTTTTGGGTTCAACTTTCCTTAGATAAGGAATCGCCTTTGTTGGAGAGCGTTTTATCTTCAAATAGGAGACTTTTTAGTGCAAATTCAATTTTTATTCAACTCCACTATGAATATCGGATACCGAATGGAAAACTTTTTAAAAGGAGAAAAATCAGTAAATTTATGCACTTTTCCCCTATAGTTTAGATGATTACACTTACCTTTCTAGTTTTAAATTTTAATCCACATTGATTTTGTAAGTTAACAATCATATTATCTTGGAATTGCTAGCAACTGAACTATTACAAGGAAACTATTAGTTTGTCTCTTAAATGCAACTATATAAGAGTTTAATTTAGATGCACAAGATTACAAATTCCTCTATTTTTAATCTTTTCATTTCTCTAACAGAATTAGAAGAAGCTAATTCAAAACCCTACTATAAAATAAAAATAATACCACGCAGAAGTAAATAGGATTCTTATGAACTACTATAGTTATAGTATATGGATTAGAATGGAACACGAGGATGGAATAAAAAAATCACCTCTCCGAAATCATGTATTCATATAATAATTACGTCAAAAAAATTAGTTGATCTACTGTAGTACCTTCTCAATTTCACCCATTGTTTGTCTTATTTTTCTTTCTCAGTTCGTTTCAAAATGAATATCCCGCCTTTTTTTACTCTTTAATTCGTATCAAGTTAAAATAAATCAAACAAATTATAACGAATAGAATAGTACATACCACATATTTTATATCCAATTATATATATCCTTTGTACGTTTTCTTGATTTGATTGATTTCAGCAGTGGTGCTCTGTCATTTCATTCCAAAATAAAATTTGAACGATGGATGCAATTGGTGCTGCATATCTCCATCAAGATTGATTTTATGTTTACAAAAATTGAAAATAAAAAATAAAAAAATGACAATGATTGCAGTACTTGAGAACCAGCCAGCTATAAACTTCCATTTTGATTATATATATCAACTGAATTCATCTCATTATTATGAGAAGTAGTCAAGAAAGCCAATTAATGGGCCATGTGTTATCTACTGACAAACAAAATACTACAATTTTGTTGATTTTTTGATAGCTGACACTACAAACTACAGCAAATGGACTACATACCTAAAATTTGCACAGGTTAAATGTATCCATGAAGTTTATGAATGTCGATAGTTATAATAACAATAACATACTCAATATAATTACGTGATTGGAGTTTCTGAAAAGAGTGGAGTGTACATAAATCAACCCAACAAATTATCTCATCATGAGAGAAATTTGTCCTTCATGTAAGGAGATCAAATTTCCATCCCTCTACCGATGTGGGACTTCTTAACACTCTCCGCACGCCCAAATCTCAACCGGAGCGTGAACACTTCTAAATGGAGGCCCAAAATCGGTGAATAATAAATTGGGATGGGTCTAACTCTCATACCACTTAAAGATATTACACCTTCTAACTTAACCCCAAAAGCTACAGTGATGAACCCAAGATTTTTACGAAATGGGTTCAAGATATAAAAAATGAAACTATAATGTTACAACAAGCATTCAAACTCGGGCTGGCTGGGAAAATTGAACCCTCTTCACCACTCGGCCAAGGGTCACACTTGTGTTAATGGGGTTAAAATATATACAAGGTGTTATTTTTCAACGAAATGGGTTTTTATATGAACCCACTTCACCCTTTGTAGGTCCGCTCCTGGAAAGCTAACTCATGAGGATAGATTTGTCCAAATTCATATGAAGAAGACCAAATTTTCATTACTCTACCAATATGAGATTATAACCGATATAGATATAGATATAGATATCGTACTTAAAAGGGGTATATTTATATCCTCTGCATATGTTTTTAGTGGGACAAGAAGCATCAGAAACAGGTTGAGAGAATAGACTCATTACCAACGCAAAAAGTACAATATTACAAAGGACTTATTGTTATAGCAAGAAATGATGATCAGTCAGTTTTGTAGGTATATTTTACATGATTTGATAGTGTGAATATTATTATTTTTTTCTACTTCAATAATATACAAGTTGAATCAAATACCATAATAATACAATGTGGAAGATATGAGTACTAGCTAGTACAATACAAGACGTTATGGGGCCAATTTCAAGATTCCTAGAATGGTACTACTTATAATTTTGAAAACAACTTCTCACACCAATTTTCTGTTAACTTAAACTTCGTGTATCCTCATTGAATCATTTTTTATTTTTAAAAATCACTATTTTCCCATCATTAAAATTTCTTACACAAAAATATTCTTATCGATATTTTAATTGAGTGATCAATGAGATATGATGTTTTCTCACTTGAAAATTAGGAAGCTTCAAAATATTTATATATCTTTCTTCCCCACCTTAATTTTTTTCCAAAATTTTTAGCTATTCGATAAATAATGACGTGAAAAAATTATATTTTATAATATAAAACTTTTATTGTATTAACAAGAATAGAAAAAAACCTTTGGTTTCTAATTATGAATTGAACTACTTTAGATCGGGTGTGTCATATGACGTCAAAATAGTAAAACGTCACGGATATGATCACTAATGGTGGTGTTATGGTAAGGTTTTGAACCATTGAACCACAGTCTGGAAAAATGCGTAAAAGATGAAAACTATTGAACTATATTACAACTCTATTCTCAGTATTGATAATGATATTAGGACTGAATATATCGTCATATTAATAATCTATTACTCGACAACGATATTTATAATTATGTATATGCTTTCTTTGCCTTTAAATTAATACTACTAGCTTGTAGGCTCTTAATATTTGGTTTCATCCTACTGGTATTGACTTTCTTTTCTATGCGGTATTTGGAACTAATATAAACTTTTACTACTTCACTACTTTATGCTATTTCTATTTCAAATTGATTGACATATTACAATAAGCCAACTATTCCAGTTGTTCCCATGTCAAATAATCGTGGTGAAGAGAGCTTCTTTCTATTTGATTGATTACAAAACCCCACTGAAAGTCTAATTTTTTTTTTTCAAAATACTCTTTTTGGTCCTCCGTCCAATTAACGTGCTGTGGGTGTGGCGGTGCTCGTTTCAGGTTTAAAAAACAATTGACCATAAATCATACCCTCTCATGACTTCTCTTTATCGAGAAAATTTTTACTCATCACTCCGATAATTTTATACAAAATTCATAAACGCATGACATCCTATGGTTAATTATTGACAACTGTTTATCGGTATGATTAGCAATTACTTGATTGTGTAAATTTTAATATGATTCAAATTATTTTTATATTTTACTCTATTAACTTTTATACCTATAAAATATTTCGACTATTTTGTCTAATCAAATTTTCAATCATCTTTTGCGCCAATCATATTTTGAACTTGAGATCAGGTAATTTACGGGAGTCATTGACCCAACATGTCACACACTTGGTGCACTCACCATTACACTTTAGTTGCAATTGGATTTGATTGATTTTGAGGTTCACCAATTTTCAGCATTACAAAACTCATGTGGTGTCCAATCCTTCCCATGAAATATCCTATCATACTAAAAACTAAAATGATCTCTAACCCTTTAAAGAATTGTACCAAGTTTGCTGGAACATCCTCTCTAGGACCCCCCCAAAAAAAATAACAACTTATCTTGATTAAATATTTCACCAACATAGCTATCAACTATCATTCGACAAAACAAAAGTTCAAACATCAGTCCCTCGCACTAAACCAATTATGGTAATAAAAAAATCGTCACTTCGAAGGTTGACACAAAGTTATCGCTAAAAGATAACATTTTGTAGGTGTAGTATGGATGTCCCCACATTTTTTAGTGGATTTGGAAACTGGAATTCCATTTTGCAATTCCAATACAAATTGTACTAGTCCTATAAATTTGCCAAATTTCAATGTAGGAACAAGCTAAGCATGCATTCTTGAATATTCCCCCCATTTCAAAAACAAGATCCCTGCTTTTGATGATACACATCTACTATACATCATTGATGCACAAGAAAGTTTTGGGCTCTGCCAAAAGCAATAATAATAATAATAATAAACCATTTGATGTTGGAGGTATATAATCCAAAAACGGTTCAATTATATCACCTTCATCGAATTATAACGTGTAGTAAATTATTGAGCTATGTGATCTAAGGGAAGTTGTAGTAGCAAATGAGGCTCAAACATTGTATTAGTTCACAAGTTCAAATTTAATTACGTTGATTCTGATATCTCGTGAAAGATATATCGATCCTATTTTTTTCTTTTTATTTGTTATGATATTGGTGGGGTGTTTGTTTTTTTTTTTTTTTTTTTTTTTTTTGTATTGAGGGGACCAAGTTAATGTTAGCGGCTAGTTCGTGTATATTGAACTTAGAAGCAATATATTGCTTTTCATAAAATCTTTCCCAAAAAAGTATAATTTTAACTTGTAAAAGTGAAAAATGAGGGGGCCAGTATCTGTAATATAATAATCTCAACTCCAAGACCTCATCATTAATATCTCCTTAAACTTCCCCATCATACAGCTAAATAAATTATCAAAAGAATAATTATAAATTAAATTAAATGGAGAAAAAGGTGAAAGAGAAAAAGAAGCACTCAATTCCAAGATTGAACCAAATCAAAATTGAAGGATGAGAAGACATAAGAATAAGAAGTATCTCAGTCAAAGTAGTCAAACTTTTACAGCCCAAGAAAACAAAATCTAGGGCCTCATAGAATAAAGAGCTTCAATAATATATTTAATAATATAACAATAATAATAACTACGTCTCAATCTCAGTTAATTCTATTTCATTTCTTCATTCAAGCTTGTATTATAAAATCAACATATTAAGAAATATTAACTACGCCTATATAAAAGCTTATGTAGATGGTTATAAGAGGCGAAATGGTGAGATCAATTTTATGAGTTATGAACTTTATATTGATAACTTCAAGTGATAATAACTTGATTCTAAATGTTATAATTGAACATCTAGAATGAATTTCTTAAAAAATTAATACATCGTTTGAGCGAAATATATTAAATTAGACTTACTAAGCTCTGATTACCAATGTTTTTACGAACTGAATATCAAAAGAAGTAAAATTTGTGTGATAGAATGACTCCGCGCGTAAAACTTTAATAATTGCGGATATGAAATAATGCATATTTTAAGAATAAAGGATAACAAAAACTGAGAGATTTCTCCCTAACTATCATTTTTATGTGCAGACCCCCTTTTTGATTCTTGATTCTTGAAAGGTCCTGCAGACTAAATCTTTATGAATAGGAAAGTGTAATGCCTTAGGCCAACTCATGAACTTGTCATGTTTGCTTTTTTTTTTTCATTTGGACTTAGAAATTCCCCCCCTTTTTTTTAATTTTTCCTCTGCCTTTTTCTCCTTTGCAGCATTTCTCTGCTTCCTTTAAATAATGAATATGGCAGATTCTCCAATCATCTCCTCCACTCTGTAGGAAACACACATTATTGCACCCAACAACCAAATCCTTTGCACTATATAGACTCCTCTTATCTCACTTCAAAAAAATATATTCATCACCTTTTTTTTTTCCTTCTAAAACTTCAACAAACAAAAAAATCTTCATGATGAGTCATTCTTCATCTACAACTTCTGTTAATGGATTCTACAACTTCTTAACTAGAGGACTTGACAATCTTGATCACTTATTCCTATCTCAAAACTTCATGTCTTTTCATTTTCTTCAACATGTTTTGTCATCTTTAAGGTCTTTTCATTCCCAATTAACATTACTAGTTCAAAAGTTACATTTGCCTGTTGGAGAAAAATGGCTTGATGAGTATATGGATGAAAGTTCAAGGCTTTGGGAAGCTTGCCATGTTCTTAAATCAGCAATCACAAGCATGGAGAATTATTACACTGCTGGTGCTAATTTTGCTTCTTCTCTTGATGATCACCACATTTTAAATCCCCTGCTTTCCCGCCAGGTTGTTTGTTTTATATCGAAAAATTGATCATTTTTTCGTTTAAAGTTGTAATACTAATTTGTTGTGGATTGCAGGTGATTCGAGCGATCAATCGGTGTCAGAGGGAAATAGTAGGACTTGAAGAAGAGAACAAGAGCTTAATGGAAACAAGAATGCAAGATTTATCATTGAATTTCGACGAAAATGTTCTGATAGGATCAAAATTCAATGGATTTAGTGGGTTCAGAGGAGTGCTTTATGCAATGAAGAATGTCAGTTCATTGCTTTTGGTTATTTTAGTAAGTGGACTTGTATATTGTTGGCCTCAAACAAATTTTTACCAAAGTGGTAGTAATGAAGGGAACATGGTTTTTGGTTCATCTTTTATGGTTTCCACTTCAAGATTGTATCAACGAGTTGCAGCAGAGGTGAATCAGGCTTGAGGACAAAAACTCCAGGGATAACTAACTACTTTCGAGTATCAGAAGAGCAACGACAGATAGCCATGGCAAAGATGATCTGACGAAATTGAAGGATAACGAACAGAGCAAATAGAATGTTGGAGTAGTTTTATTGTTCACAAGTTTTGACTCCATGATAAGATTGAAAATTTGAAAGATTGCTTTGGAATGTTGAAATGTGGGGCAGAAAGCATCATTGGCCAACTTGATGACTTCTTTGATGAAATAGTTGAAGGAAGAAAGAAACTTTTGGACTTATGCACTCATAGGTAATTTTTAAAGACACACAAGGGGGGGAAAATATGTGCCTTAATTAGGAGATGGTAGAAATGTAACAATAACTTTAGTGGGGTAGTTTTTATTACATCTTTAAAAATGTCATTTTTCCTATTTTGCAGCTAAAGTTTAGTCTTGAAAAACTTTAGGAGGAAGTTTTCTCTGTCAAGTAATGCATGAATATTATTATCCTCAAGGGAAAAAAAAAACCAGAATGTGATTCTTCCTTTGAATAAAAGTAAACATTATAAACAAGAAGAATATGTTGGATAAAGATAGCTTCAATGAAAAATACAAAAAATTATCCACTCAAAATTTGGATTCTTCTCTTTTATCATCAATAATAACTTCACAAAGATGAAGATTTGTCGTTCTTGGTTTTTTACTGCCAATACCCAGCAGTCGGTCTCTTCCAGTGGGGGGACAATACTAATAATATGTAAGCATCACATATTATCAATATATATATATATATACACTACTTTTATTATTGTATAATGTATATATAAATGCTGTTCATTCTACCAACATATTTAATCACATCTAGAATAGTGTCCTCTATAGTTTGTGTATTTATTTAACTCCCAATTGATACCCCACTCATAAATGTTAAATCACCTATGATCTGTTACATGTCCTTGCACTTAAACTAGAAATTTTGTTACTATGATTAGAACTTGACTTGGACATCATATTATTAAAGACGAATTCAAAATTTACACTTATCGTTTTTAGTATTAAACGTGCATGTATATTTTAAAATAATAAGTTCACGTATGTAACTATCCCATGTGTCAAGAAGATTAGGTTTAGTTGAATCTCTAATTAGCTCCATCGACATCAACATGTATCGTCAATTATTTTTACCAGTGTATCCAAAATGTCTTCTCTATTTATAAATTACCAAAAAAAAAAAAGATAATGAAAGATGCCTCCCCTCCCTCTCCCTCTCTCTCCTGCATCATTGATTTAGAATGATGATTATGATTACAATTCAACTACTTAAAGGCTATTTATTCCCCAACCATACAAATATGAAGATACATAAATGATTATCCCAACTAACATAATAAATTAGTTGTTCAAAGGCAACATTTTGATGTGTAGAAGGAAACATGGAGTTTGAAAAGATCATTTATTCAAACTGTAATTTTTAGTAACACCAAACACAATTGAATTTTATCCATAGAGGAGGTAGCTTAGCTAGGTTTAGGTTTACTGAAATTAGAAGATGCTTCTTCTGTCAATTGGAAAAGAATGTGATACCACCTAAATAAAGTAAATAAAAAGGAATGATGCTTCCTGCCCACATGACACAACTATTTTGTAGAAAATGACAGCCTTCTTAATAACACACATTAGATACATCTTTTTAACTTTCTTTGTCGGTTATAATCACAGCCAACCATCCCCTTTTTCTTGCAATTAAGTTTTGTCTAATTCACACATTAAAACCTTGATTAATTAAGGATCTTAAATTTGATTTATTCACAGGCTAAAAGTTGATGTTGGGAAGAAGAAGAAAAAAAGGTTCTTTTTAGCTTTTTCTGATAAGGCGGCAATTCAACGATTTTCTTTTTAAAAACGAGACAGCTAACATGACTGGTACAAATTCAAACAGGAAAATAGCAGAAACAGCTCGCAAAAGGTAGTGAAAAATAGTTTGCTAATTTTGGTCATAACCCTGCATTATAAAAACCTAAAAATATTGGCTACGTCGTGATAATTATATAGTTGAATTTGATTTTATTGTATTAGTAAATTACTAATGATTCAAGTTGTGAAAAAAAGTAATGGAGAAGTGGGCGGAGACAGAGGAAGAGAAGGATCATGAGATTCCTGGCTGTGGCTGCTAGCATTCATTTCTTTTTTTCTTTTAAGAGAAGGAAGCTTTTGTCTGATTCCCATTCTTTTCTTTTTCAAGGAAGCAAACAATGAGAAAGAGTACATTGTAGCATGTGTAATAGTAATTGATTGTTGTTTCTAGTAATAGTCGAATAAATGATGATTAGAAGAAAACAAGCAGCTACCTCTCTCTCTATTAATAGGGGTATATTTTCTTGTATCCTACCCTCTGACTCCCTGCGGCTGTGTAAATTGTGATTCCTCCTCCTCTACCCCCACTTTTTCTTCTCTGCTCTAATTATTATCTTCTTTACAACTAGCAACTCAGACTTGTTCCTTTCAACTATCCAAATCATGATTCTACTTTTCACTTCTTTTCCCAAAACCCACAACAACTGTCTTTCTGCACTTGCTATAACCAACCTTACTGGACGGACACCTGCTCTTATGTCTTCGCAGCTTAACTCTGCCAACTCCATTCCTACCATTAAGCCATGGCAATCTTCTCAAACGGATGGATATAAACACATTAACTGGTGCTAATGTAAGGCACTACAACAGAAGCCCAGGCAAGACGACTCAACACTTGAAATGGAAGGGAAACAATATAAAATTAGAGTACATTAACACTCGTAGCTTGGATCATTTCAAACCTTCCTTTTAATTTTCCTTCGTTTCTTGTTTACTCAGATTTACGTATATTCAACCTTGTAACCTCTTCAATGAGAGAACTATAGAGTATATACAAGTTGAATGTTAAAGATATAATAATATAGATACAACCAAGAATAGTGAGACCCGAAACGAGTGTGTTTAAAATAGCTATAGGAAAATGAAACAGTGACACTATTTAATTTACCAAAACCCTTGACAAAAAAAACTGACACAGACCATTACTTCAATTTACCCTGGCAGTAGATAAGGATGCAAAACACTCCATTGTGGCATATCATAAGTTAATCCATGCCTGCTAAGCTCAAGGGAAACTTGAACACATCATATAGCCTACTCAATCACTAACCACGAGTTGGGTGCACCGCTGTTCTCCCCATCCACAACAAAGGTTGGTCAACAAATAAAGAAAGAATTCCTCCACCAGAACTACATTTCCAGCTACATTATACTTCAAACCCAGGCATAGCAAAGAGGGTTGCAAAATTTTCAACACGTGTCCGTAACTCGATAACATCTTTATTGTTCTCAAGGCCTTTCAGAAAACCCTTAGCGAGCTTTCCATGCTCTCTCTGTATCGAATTTGTAATTTGTGCTGCCTTGAGGAGGAAATCTGCCATCGTATCAAAATCATTCTCTATACAGCCTCGTGAGGTCATAGCAGGGGTCCCTGCAGTCAGAACAAGAAAAATTGATTATGCAAACAGCTTTTCAACTCCTGAAATTTTACATATGTGCCTCCACATCGAAACTTACCGATCCTCACACCTCCAGGAGTAATACTTCCATTATCATCAAAGACCATTACTTTGTTGAGAGTGATGTGACACAACTCACAGACCTTCTCAAAATTCTTACCTGCAACATAGAAATACAAAGATCAATCATCACTAATACATTCAGAACCCGCAAAGCAAGTCAAGCAACTGCAATTTTAATCATGTTGAAATAGGAACATCCTGTCCCAGAATCACAAGCAATAGAATTGGCACGGGATAATGAGTTATTTTTTTAAGTGTTTAAGTAAATTAATCAATGCCTATAATACCCTAGTTGAGCTAGTGTTGTTAAAGGCCTCATTCTAGGCACATCGCCACACTTATGGACCGCCTCAGAAAGAATAGCATCAAACAAAACTGTAGATGACAGTGAGAGATTGATTGTCATGAAATTTTATGGAAGTATATTAATAATTGGGAATAACAAATTAGAAATTTGACAACACAAGAAGTCACTAATATGATTTTGAAAATAGCTTACAAGTCAGAAATTCAACATTATTGTTAACATGATTGGCATAGTTTTTCTTTTCATACTACACCGACTTCAGATAGTTGGTTTTTTTTAATTTCACATTGCTATAAACACAAGGAATCTTATAACCTTTTCGTCTTTGATAATATTGAGTTGTGCTGGGTTATGCCAGGAGTTAACTCTCCTTGATACCTACATCACAGGCGTTGCACAATAATAAACGCCTTCTCTTGTACATAAAAATACTCTACTTTCAGACTGTTTTCACAACTACGCGGGACTAACTCTCGGGGAATACCCCGCCCCATGCCATTTAACAATTGGTAGAATCTTTAGGTGTCCAAAGGAAATTGCAAAGATTACAAAAAAAAATTTTAATAACACTTATAAGGTGAAAGTACTACTATTTATCTTTAGCAACATTGGTGTCCATGATCCTTATCTCATGTTATTGCCATGTTAACTGCAACCAACTAACTCTCAAATTTAAAATACATGTCTTCATGTTCTGTTCATAATGCCAGAGACAAGACAACATTCAAGTAGTAAGAAATGCACAAAAACAAAATGGTGCCTCCCAAACGATCTCCATTTCTTAACAAACACACACTTTTGACTGTTCTTTAAGTAATCAACTCAAACTTAAACAAGACATTCAATTGAGCAGGACGGAATCAATATATGACAAACAGCCAAGACATCTCAGCACAAGTAAGATTTGGGCAGACTCATTGCCTCTTGACAATCTTGCAATAGCAGCAAAGCAGATCAGACTTATAAAGAAATCTCGAGACCAAAACCTAACGAGATATACTGCCAAACTTGGACAAATATTGATCCCCAGGTCATAGAATATACTAATTTCATCGAAGAAGAAATGGACAATTCAGTAGCAAAACTGATAAAGAAGTCAAATCCGAAACTGGTGCTAGAGGAATTTACAGCAAATGATAGGAATAAAACATGAACGAAGAAGAGAATGCAATCCATTTACCTAACTAGGATGAAAAGAAGAGATAATTTTTTTTCATGAAGCTGAAGAAGAGATGAATAATATGACCCAGTGCCTATGACCAGAAATGTCAATTGCCTTACAAAAACTAGACTAGTTTCTTATTTATGTTCTCAGCAGTATCTTAGTCGACTGTAAAGGAACTGCCACAAAGCAAGCATATAGCTGACCTAAGTATCTAAGGCTGGAGGCTTAGTTGATTGATAATATCCTACTCCACCGCCCCTTAATTTTCCAATCCATTCTTAAAAGAAATATCCAAATAGACAGGGAGAAAGGAAATTTATGGTATAAGCCAAAAGAAATAACCAGATCTCATCAATATATTTCACCAAAGACAATACTAGCTACCATATTTTTAAAAAAAAAATACTTCACCAGAGACAAATGACATAACTTAATGAACAAAAGAGACTGGCAAGAGGTATAACAGAAAAGATTTCTACCTGTTAACCCAAGGTTTCTTAGATCCCATAATATCATGTGATTGTCAGTCCCTCCAGTAACCAGTCTGCAGTTTCTTCTCAATAAAGCAGCTGCCAACGCCTGAGCATTTCTCTTAACTTGTTGCATATAAGCCCTGTAATCAGGAGTCGCCACTTGTTTCAATGCTATGGCGAGGGCAGCAATATGGTTGTTGTGTGGCCCTCCTTGCAGTGCAGGAAAAACAGCAAAGTTTATCTTTTCCTCAAAATCATACTTATCACTGCCATCACCTTGATTCAAGAGCAGGCCTCTCTTTCTTGGCTTTGAACCTTTCCTATAAAAGATAATACCTCCCCTAGGACCTCGAAGACTTTTGTGAGTTGTTGAGGTAACTATATCACAATAATCAAACGGACTAGCACATTCCTGTAGCAAAAACCATGCCACAGATTAGTAAGTTCGTGGATTACAAATGTAATAAAAGGACAAATTACAAATAACTCTGATAGGATTAGAGAGGAAATAATTCATACAGCAAATAGCAGGCAGAGACATAAGGCATGTCAGCGATCTGACACCAAAACATTTACTCATGAAGCAAGATTGACTAAGGGTAACATGTCTTACAGATTCCCACAATACTCCCCCCTTAGAAATCCTATCTTTCCATTTAAAAACACTACCAAACTATAAAAGCTTTTATTTCTCCAGAAAGTCAAATATAATATTCTTAACCCTACATCAAAAATATATATAATATTCTAACAAAGTGAACTCAGGAGCGAACTCAAATAAAAATCAGTTGACCCTTTTTCACACTAACTCCCTTCAGACAAAGTTCACAGCCGTAACAAGGATAACTATAGCTTAGTTACATTAATTGGAGACAACACCAATACCCCCAAGGGTATATTTACACGTGCTGGCATGCACACACCACACAAAAAAAACATATATTCAATGGCATACAGTAACGTACTGAAATCAACAATCAAGCATTATCTTAAGACCTCAAAATTGAGTGGCACATGATCGTTTTGCAGTCAAATTGCCTATTAATTCATACAGCATATGAAAAAATGACACTGTATCTAAAACGATAATCCACAAACTAATCATGAATTTTAAAAGGCAAAAATTTTCAATCAGATAACTTACACATTAAGCAAGTGATGCCCAAAAAAAGTAACCATAAGGGCAACTTGCTTCAGTATGCTGGCTGTTTTTTTTTTTTGAAGAGGTATATAAGAATCAGTAAACTCTAGTTAGTTGGCCTAATTAAATAGCTAAAATCCAAAGGCTTCTATACGTGGAAGGAACTAGACTGAAGCAAATGTTATTGGGTTGATCCTTCTGGCTTTCAAACAAAACATCAGCAGTAAGCACTTCAGTCATTAAGAAGAAATTTAAACTGATGCATGAATGAAATGAATGAGTAAAAAATAATAATCAAAAAGCCTGAAAGATTACCTTTGCAGCAATGAGACCACTAATTTGTGCCATATCGCACAACAAAACCGCACCACATTTGTCAGCAATCTGTCTAAACTTTGCATAATCCCATTCCCGGGGATACGAACTCCCCCCACATATAAGTATCTTGGGACGGAAATCAAGAGCCCTTTCCTCGAGCTTATCAAAATCTACATACCCAGTTTGGGGGTCAACCTTGTAAGACAGAGACTCAAAGAAAATTGAAGCCCCTGAAACTCTCCTCCCGTTAGGTAGATAATACCCATGACTTGTGTTTCCACCAGATGGTGTATCCAATCCCATTATCCGATCACCAGGGAGCAATAAGCCAGTATAAACTGCAAAGTTTGCTGAGGTACATGAATATGGTTGCACATTCACACCCCAATTCTCCGGGTCAAGTCCAAAAGCAGCTAACGCACGCTTACAACATAATGTCTCAATTTCATCAATAAACTGATTTCCACCATAATACCTTGCCCCCGGTGCTCCTTCAGAATACTTATTTGTCAAATGGCTCCCCAATGCCTCCATCACAGCCTTGCATACAAAATTTTCAGAAGCAATCAGTTCAATCCCTTTGTACTGTCTCTGCTTCTCCTTTTCCATAATCTCAAATATATCCGGGTCAGCTACCTGCAAACCCTGATTACCCCAGGCCCTAACCGCATTTCTTCGCGACTCAAGCCCAAGCAAATTCTCATTAGAACTCGTAACCTTAAAACTCTTCGAAGAGGAAGAAGATGAACTCGCATCAGTATCTCTCTTCCGCTTAATACACATGGAATGCCCTAAAATTCGAAACTCTTCGACATCCCTCTCCTCATCCGCACTCTCTCCCCCCTCCTTCCCATTCTCCTTCGTTTGTTTATCCATCAGTTGAAGTGGAACCGGCGTAACCGGGTACGATTGGTCCTTAACCCTAGAATCGATCTGAAAAGCAATCGAATCATCGACGATATGAGACCGATTGGGTGCGCTCATCACCGGCGAAACATGACTAATAAACCCTAACGACAGATTACTCGATTGAGATTGACTCAAATCCATCACAATTTGCTACAAACAAATCAAAAGTCGAACAATTCACAAATGAAAACAAAGATATAACCCTAACCCGTCGGAAAATTAATGACAGCAACAACAGTAACAAGAGCAGAAGCAGCAGCGGCGGCAGCAACAGTCGGAACAACAGTTTCGGTAGAATCGCATCGTCCAGATGAAAACCCAAATAGTTCAAAGATTTTTGTTGCTTTGTGAATGATATTTGTAAGACAAAGAGAAAAGGAAAAACAGAGGGGTGATAGGGGTTTTTTGACTAAGACGGGATAAAATTCGAGGGGATGTACCTGGACGACTTTGGTCCTATGATTCCAGTGACCAGGCTGTCAGTTTAACAAAATCCTTCACCTTACGGGTTTTGCTTTGTGGTTCAATTAAGACTCCCACGAAATTGGAATGTAGACGATTATCAACGACAGATTCGTTTGGGCCTCGTTTCATGGGCCGAATTTGTGAGCCTAATCAACAAGTTGGATAAAGTGCCCATTTTAGGCAATTAGTCAAATGTGCTTCCGAAATGTTTCACTTTTATTTTATAGATAAATTACCTATAGGCATCTTTATTTTTCATAATTTCTATTATTCTCTATTATTTAAAAATACTTTTAAAATTTCTCTTTTTTCTTTTAAATTCGTTGTTTCGATCACAGTAAAGTGTTATGCAAGTGTTTTCTTCTATTTTTAACTCTTTATTTCACCTTTTCACTCGCTCACCTCTTCTTAGTTTTCGCATCTATCTCTGTTCTATTTCACTCCCTCATCTTTTATTCCTTCATGTTTTTAATTTTCCGATTTAATTCTCTTTTATTTTTAATATATCTCTCGCTACAATTTTTTTCATAACAACTCAAGTTTCGCTTACAAATTTTTTTTCATAGAAAGTATCGGATTCTCCTCCATTTTGCCCCTTCACAATATAGCATAAGGAAAGGTAAACATTGATGTATTCATATTGGGGGGGTTTCCCGGCAATAAAACAGATTTTAGGAAACCTCTTTTACTTGTTAAATTACATTATGAATGAAAAGTAGTCTCTAACAAGATTTATCTTTATCATGTATGGCAAGTGTTGCTATGTATCTGTTCTAACGTTATTCAAATTTAGAAGAATAATGGTTTTTTCGTACACATAGCAATTATATTCGTGGATCTCTTTTGACAAGAAATCGAGGAGGACACTGCGCGAGCTTAAATCTAAGTGTTTTACCAATTTTAAAAATCCCTCACTTTTTTTGCTCATTAAATTAATGTATCAGCGCATCATCAATTGATGTATCTCACACATCAGATTATCTATCCTGTAAAATGTAATGTATCTTACGTAAACGATTAATTGTATTAGGCGCTTATTTTTAGTGTATGATACGTAAATTCAAATTTATACTAACATGGTATCTGATATATAACAATGACCAAACATAATGTATGAAATCAATCTCGAAAACAATTTGACTATAATGTATTTTTAAAAAATTTAAACAATGGGTATTCTCAATAAAATAACAGACTAAATAATAAGTGAATCAAATCCTATGTTTTTTATTAGTTATGATACGTAAATTCAATTTATACTAGATGTATCTTATACATACCAATTACCAAACAATATCTATTGATCTCAAACTACAAATCTTATAGGCAAAACACTTCCAACACTTAAAAAAATTTTATGTATCGAGTAAAATATAATATTTAGCAATTCATCGAAAGGATCTTCATAATTCAAACAAAGAACAAAATAAATAATAATATATCATTCACTAATTTTTTGTTATGATAAACGTAAAACTTGGATTTATACTAAATGTCTCGTGTAACATAATAATTGTCAAAAAATAATGTATTTTAAACCTAACTTTTATGGGCAACACTTTTTTCTTATTATTGTACTAAGTATAATACGAACACTAATCAATTTAAATGAAAAACTTCATGAATGTATATTCTCGAAATTTTGATAAGTTTTTAATCAAAATTGAAAGAATCTTCAATGACTTAAAAAATTAGAATCAACAAATGTTTTTGATAAATCTTGAATCAAAATCTAAAAGATATTGAAGGAACTGGAAGATGTAGTAAAAAACTTGTTGTCCAACAACCAATTCCATACAAGTCCTTCATAATCATCCCGCTTTTCAAAATTCGAACAAATTTTTTTATGAAACAATAGAGAACGGATAACAAGAAGAAGAAATTATTTTTTGATTTTGTTTGGATTGTTACACTATATTATTTGAATTTTGATAATAATTTTGAATGGAGATAAACGTAATTTGGTGTACCTCTTAATTTACTTTTCAGTTTTTGCCCATTAATAGTGGAAACTATGAATTTTAAATTGATTTTATCAACAACGCTTTTTTTTTTCTAATAAGTGGGAAACAATTGAGTACGTAACGTATCAACATGAATGTATCTGAAATCCTGATAATGTATCTGAAATGATCAAAAAAGATGAGATTTATGTAATTATAAAAATAATAGAGATAAGAGGTAATTTAGGTTTTAGGTACTATGATATTCTGTAAGTTATACTGTTTTGTTATTTCTTTTTTGAGATCAAGATTTAAAAGGGTCGTTCACTCATTTGTCTGAAATCATGAATGTTTCATATATAAAAAATTATGAGATAAGAATTAAGTTTTTTTTGGGAACATCTCATAAACATAGTAGTCTTAAATGGTAATAAGCTATTCTATAAGAGTGGTTTGGTGTGAAGTTTTTCCAATTTTTTTCATGGGTTTGGGTTTGGGGCACACAAAATTATGTAAAATTTTTTAAATCAACTCGGTTTCCTCAAATTCACGGAACATGCTTCGCTTCAAAATTAAGGAAACATTTTCCAATTCTCCTCCGGTTCGAAGATTACATTTTTTTAAAAAAGAAAAATAATCAATTTAAAAAATATATTTTCAATTTCAAAATTTTTATTTTTTTCACACCCGATCCTGATCCCCCCTCACCCCACCAATCGGCCACCTCCCCCCCCCCCCCAACCCCAACCACTCCCAAAAAATTTAAAATGTTTGTCTTTTAAAAATAGTTTCAAACTTCAAATTTTTATTTTTAAAACTCCTGAACCCCAGACCCCCACCGCCCATCCCCGCTGTCGAGCCCCCACCGCCACCCCACCCACCGTCCACTCCAAAAAAAATGAATTTTATATTTTTAGACAATACTGTCAACTTCAAATTATTTGTTTTCACTCTTACCCCCCCTTCGCCCTTGCCCCACCCACTACCCACTACCACCACCACGCTAAAAAAATAATAATTTTGTTCCTAAAAAATATTTTCGATTTCATAAAATATTTTCTACTCACCAACGAAACATGAGAAAATGAGTTCAAATTCTATTTGTTTTTTAGGAAAACATTTTTTCATGGAAAACATTTTCCTCCATACCAAACACACCCATAGTCTCAATTGTTTATCAATCATATCAAATAAACAAAAATTTATAAAATTGCATAATAAATTACTACAAATTATTTCATCTAACTTTAATTCAATAAAAAAATGGAAAAATTGAGTGTACTAGTCTTTAATATAATCCTCTCGCATCGTATGAACAATCTTTTCATGTGAACTTGCATTGTCTCTATCATATGATCGAGAAAACAACCAACATATGTTTACTATTGAGCATTTGTTTGCTGTCAATATCTTTGCAACTATTTTTCAATTCTCTAAACTATAAGATTGTCATCACCCGTTTGATATTATTGCAAATAATTACTCAAAAATGTACAAGTTATGACAAATATCAATTGTGTGTCAATCATATGGTTCGTCTTTTGTTTCACTTGTGTGCAATTTCACATTTTCCGTGCATTAATTTCGTGCTAAAATCAAACATATTGAAAGTAGTGATTATCGAAACTACACACAACCAATTTTTGCTCAATTTTCATTGTAGCATTCTTTTAAAAACCTTTTCATGGATTGTAGTCTTAACGAGAAGTTTATATTATGAAGAAAAAAAAAGTATTACTCTGCCTGTGTGTACTTATATTTACCAAATCAATTCTTAATTTATCATTTGTATTCACTAGATTGAAAGCAATTACAAATTTTATGTTAGTAAGAATAATAAATGTTATAAATTTATAATGTGATTATTAATTTTATTTGTATATTAAATAAATATTTACTAAATATAATGTGAAATTGTTTTAACAAAATATAAACTTGTAGGTCAATTTTTGTATTTAAAAAATCTCAAATCATGATTGTGAATTAAATTGTTATATAAAATTCTCGTATCATGATTTTTAAAGAATATGGTACTTTATCTCATGATATGAAATTATGAGATGAATTTAGCGTGAAATCACATGTCTAAACATTGATTCCGAATAGGGGTGTCAAATGGGCGGGTTGGGTTGAAATTGAAAATATTTAAATGGATTGAATAGAAATCGGGTTGGATCTTGACCCACCCAATTTGACTTGATTAATCTTAATAATTTAACATATTGATATTTAACTTTATAATTTGAATTTTCGCTCGCGAACCTTAAAAAAAAATAACCCAAATTTTTTGTTGTTCAAAAAAAGTAACAGAATGAATATATAAAGTCCTAAATAGATGTTAAACAGGATATAATTAATTTCTTTATATATAAAGTAGTATCTTAATAACAGTTTTAAAACGATTAAATAGATGATTGAGAATTGGGCTCAATTGAAAATTTTCTTCAAATGGGTTGAGATTGAACACAATTCAAATTATCTTGAACTCAAACCTTAAAATTCTGGACGGATTACCTATGTTTGGATTTATTTTTGACACCTTAATTCCGAATAATAAACTTGTATATTGTCGCTGTTGTTATGCTCAAAGAATCTCAAATGCAATAGCATTGCTTATATATTACTTTCAAGTTGTCTTTTTTTGTTGGTAGGCTTTGAAAGTTATATTTCCTAAATTGCATTGAAAAACTAATAAAATTTGCTACTCAAATCACAGGAGGATTAAATTCTCCTCATTCACAATTAGATTAAGATTATACATATATCTTACGGAAGTGAACAACCAACCGGGCCTAGTAAACGCAAAAAAACAAAAAATACTAGCAGAGGCATCTTCAAACGGTAGTGTGTCAAGGGCGACGATTTGAGAAAATACGTATTTGAAATTTTTGGGGTAACTCATTCGTTAATTTGAATCTTCAACTCATTATTATTGAGGTTATTACAAATCAGACATAAAACATGATCTCAAAAAAAATAAATTAGTAATTATACCTTCCGCATGCAATGAAGTTCCAATTGGTTGTCGGTGATTATTTTAAACGTACAATTTAAAAAATGTTAAAGGAAAAACTAGGTCCTAGATATTGATGATCATTAAAAAGGGGAATTGTTTTTGCAGTGATTATGCAAGTTCATTTGATTAGATTTTGGGTGTTAGTGTGCGATTGTAATAGGTTACAGTGCAGGACCAGTGGTGGTTCCCTCGTGTGTAACTTTTTAAGAAATGAAAATGGGAGGAGGCAATCATTGTGGGTAAAATGGGGAACAATAGAATGGAATAGTGGGCGTATTTGGTCTATCGGGGGGTGTGGGCCCCTAATATCGTATCGTCGAGGTGCTGGATCCTTAAAAAACCGGGTGGTTGTTCATAGTGGGCGGCTGCATTCATTTGATTGATTTGGGTATGTGTTATATTGGTATAGGACAGCAACATGTTTTTCGCGGGGATCTGGTAAATTGTGACCCCACTTTACCCTCAAAACCGTGGAGCGTGTGTTGCCCATGGTGAAATACATGTTCGCGTAGTGGAGCTATCTCTGCGCTACTATCCGCTATCGCTCTAGCGCTATATATTCTATGTGGGTGGCCGTCACTTTATTTCCTGGGTGGGGGGGCGGTCAGAGATGTGCCCGTGTGTATCAAGGCGGAAGTCTCAGTGGCTATTGGGTGGGCACTACATGCCGTGCGCTGACCTTTCCCATCTATCCGTTCGGTGGGTATATACTCCGCGGAGGCCAGGTAAAAGGGGACTGTGTGGTGTGCGCACGGCACGCCGTGCTGCAACGTTTCGTTGCGCAACGTGTACGGGGCGAGGTACTGGCCAAGTATGGTTATCTGCAGTTGCCGTTATTTTTGGCTGTGGTAAAGGGAAGGGGCAAGGGAACTTCAAAATTTTTGTGGGGGCGAACATCCGGGTGCGTGTAGCAACTTTGGGTCAGAGCTTATGGAGGGGCTATTAGGGGTGGGGGCTGTGGGACAAAAGAGGTACCTGTTGGGATTAATGGGTAAAAGGTAAAAAACGGGATATAGATCTGTGTGTGAAAAGGGTGGTGCAAAGACGGGAGCAAGATGGCGATCAGGAGCATATGGTTGGGGGACACGGAGGGGGGGGAACTCAAACGTCAAAACAGGGGGGGTTGTGAAGGGGAGCGGGGGAGGCAACTGCTCAGGGGTGTGAAAGCGACGGTGCCTAGTCTAGTCATACCCCACCCTTTAATGTCGGCCGACGAGGTGGAAATCAGACGCGAGGGGGGAGGGGGGGCTTGGGGGTAAGGGGGCCAGGGGTTGAGTACGGGGTGACAAAAAAATAATGGGAGGGGTGTGTAGCCGTGGCCAGGTACGAGTAGAAGTGAAGAGCGGGGTGAAGGAAGAGTATAGATGTTTGGTGGTAGTAAAATAATAAAAATCTGGAGAATGTGAGTGGTTACTCGAAAATGCAGGCCGAGGTGGGGGGCCCGTAAGGAGGAGGTGGATAGAGCGAAGGAGGAAGCCATTGACAGGCGACGGGGCTAGGGTGCAGGTACGCCAGGTGTATGAAGGCAAGACGTGTGCTCAGAACATATAAAAGAGCTCAGATGTGACGTTGCCGAAGGGGTCAGGGTGAAATGTGTTGGTGTGCGTCTACTGGGTAAGGCCGTACCAGGAACGGAGGGAGGGAGTAAAAGGATTGGATGGGTGGTGCGCGAAGGTTGCTTGCAGCGCTATGGGTGGGCAAGAGTAAAAGAGAGAGGTTGAATAGAGGTCGGCGATCGATTTTGGATTGGATGGTGGGGATAAGATAGTTGAGATTAGAGGGCTCAGGTGTCAGGGGGTGGGAAAAGCGAGGCGGCGGGACAGAGCGGTGGTCAAGGGGGGTGGGAAGTAAAAATGAAGGGGTGGTTTGGGTAGGGGGAAATGATAAGGGGCGGGGCACTGCTCACTGGCGAGATCCAGAAGGGCAGGGGGGGAAGTGGCAGAACATAATCAGGTTAGAGCGGGACCGTTGAGAGAGGTTATGGGAGGGGGTTTGATTCAGTGTCCGGGCCTGGGTGGGGAGGCAGGGCGGGCTTATTATGAATGTACCGCAGGAGGGAGGAGGGAAAAAGAGGGCATGGGAAACGGTAAACGGGGTAAAAGGGTGAAGTCATGGTTAGTGGTGCGGGCCCCCACAGGGGGGCAGGAGGGGCCCCATTTGCCTCCGGGTGTGGGAGGTGTGACAAGTGGGGAAGGCTAAGGAGAGATACAGCACTAAGTTGACTGCCGAAAACCGATAGGGAGTGGTGGAAGGTTTGGGTGAGGGAAGGGGCGTCCAGTGCAACAAACGGAGCGAAAGGGGTCGAGCGGCGTCGCGCGCCCCAAAATGGCCGGGGCCACGGCCAGCGGTGCGGGCCCGCGCCGTATACACACAAAAGGGGTAGAAGGGCGTTGAGGTTGTGGGGAGAAAGCGTGGAGGGGGAGAGGAGTAATGTGCGGCCATGGCAAAAATGGAGAGAGCGTGTCCGGGGGTGGGAGGCACGTGTATTTGAATAGGCAAGTTACAAACATGTTTAGAGGGAACTGTATGCAAGAGGACAAAGCCAACGAATGATACAAGGGCGAATGATAGCGGAGGTGCGTGACAGACGAGGAGGTGGAGTGCTCTAACGGAGCAACGGGTAGGTAGAGCGGGTTGGCGGTGGGGGGAGAAAGCGAGAGAAAACAAGACTGCGGCGATAACACTGAGGAAGAGGCCAAGACCGACGGGGAGAAGGCGATGCAAGGGGAGGCAAAACAAGGGTAAAATTTAGGGCAAAACGCGGCATTATCAAGTGTGCATTATGACCAGCGCATGGAATAGATAAACGAATTGGACCAATGGCAAAGCGAAATAGCCAGCGATGATACAAGTGTATATATAGAGCCAGTTATACTTTTTATTTGTGGCTATGGAGCGCAATTGAGCGAAAACGGGGTTGGCTGACGACAGACCGAATAGGGTTGGTTGGGATGCTATGAGGTGAGAGTCGGTGCCCTTTGTTGGGGGGGGGGGGGTGGCTCCACAGCTTCGTGGGGGGGGGGTGCCCAGCCCCACCCACGCCCGGTCGGGTGGGGGTGGACTGTGGGCGGCGGGGTGCTGGTGTCTGCGCGCGGCGCCAGGGTTTTGGTGCTGACGGAGCATAGAGGGTGGGGCCCTTTGACAAGGGGGTGGGCAAGGAAGCTCGGGGGCACCATGGCGCTTCCTGTTCGGCGTGGCGAGTGAGGGGGGCGTAAAGTTGTGAGAATGGTGGGTGCAGCGGGTGTGGCGGACAGTGAAGGCAGTACAAGTGTAGAGGAGCAGGGTTAAAAGGGAAGGATGGGGGAAATCGGACAATGTGTGATTAGGAAATGGAGTGGGGGTTGAGAGTGGACTAAGGGGGAGGCGGATTAGCGGGTAAGAGGGATTATGAGTAAGGGAAGCTAACCGAGGAGAAAAAAAAGATGCTGCACGAAAATTAGAGTGGGTAGGGAGAAAGACAATAAAAGGAAAAAAGAGGAAAGGCGCGGACGCATAGAACCTTCAGATAGGGGAAGAAAGTTAATAATTAAGAAAAGAATGGGGGAAAACGGAGAATTGACCAAGAAAAAACGAAATAGAGATGGAGATATTTGAGAATGGGAGGATGTCCTGTGTGTTTACAAGGAAACGTCGAGCCGAGAGTGGGTGTGGAAGGGAAACAGGCACACTCGTGGCCAGGGTCGGGGTCAGGGCTGGGAGGGGGTGGTGGGCACGTGGAATCAACGGTTTAAATGTTGAGGACAAAGAGGTGAGGGTGGGGGGGGGTGGACACGCAATAGAGTGGGGGAAGTGGGTGTTAAGGAAGGTGAGGGGCCGGACCAGATTTGAAGTTGGTGGGTGTAAAAGATAGGTTCGCAGAGATGGGTGGGGAGCAGAGTGGGAGTGGGGGTATAAAGGAGGGGTGAGGTCGGGGGGGAATTAGGGGACATAAAGCTGAGAGGTGCGTGGCTCTAAGCGCTGTGGGCGGGGGAAGGATGCACAAAAAGTTGGCACAGGGGAAAGAGCAGAGGAAGAAAAAAAAGGAAGGGAGACAAGAGGTAAAGATAGCGAGAGAAAGAAAAGGAAAGAAGGAGAAGATCGGAGAAAAGAAAACGGACCGCAACGAGAGAAAGGCAGTGAACAGGGAGGAGTGGGAGACAAGGACAAAACAGGATAAAGAAGAAGGAGAAACACGACAGAAGGCGAGGGACGACCGACTAAGGGGAACAAGAGGGAGAAAAGGCAGAAACACAGTAGGGGAGGGAGAGAACGTGAAGGGGTTGCGGAGAAGCAAAGGCGCAAGAGATATGGGGCGGCTGGAATGATATGAGGAATAGAGAAATGAAAGATGAAGCGAACCAAAACAGAAAGCGAGACGGCTAAGGGCGGGGGGAGGGGGGGGAGGGGGGAGAATAGGGAGAACACGCAAAGAGGCCAGAGGCGTACAGTGGCAAAACGCGGCTAAGAGAGCGACACTTAATGGACCCCCACGAAGAATGGGCCCCAGTTTGCCGTGGCCACCGTTAGGGTGTCCAACAAGGTGCTGTGGAGGCCCACCACCAAAGTGACAATTTGACAATAACCTGGACGGACTGGGCGAGTGGGGCAAAGCCCGTAGCCGTTGGACACAGCGGGGGGCCTGCAAACACAGGCCAACGCCCGGCAGGGGTTGTTGAATGGGTGGTTAGCTTGTACGAAGAATGATATATGGACGAGGAATAGGGGGGAAAAGCCGTAACAGTTATAGGGAGACAAAAGAAGGACAAGGAAAGAAAGGAGAGACTTTCCCGTCCACTCCCCCCCCCCCACCCCCCCCTTCTCTCCTTACCGCCCTTTTTTTTCCTCTCCTCTCCCTCCTCGTCTCCCTTCTTCCTCTCGTCCTTGGCTCTTGCGCTCTCGTCCCGTTTCTCCCCTGCTCCCCTGCATCTCCTCTTCGTTTTCGCTCTCCCCCCCTCCTTCCTTCCACCTCTCGTCCAAGACAGCAGAGAATGGGGAAAAAGAAAAAAATGAAGGAGGGTGTGGGTGGGGGCAAGTAAGAAGGCAAGAAGAGAAGAAGAAAAACTAAAGGAAGGAGTGGGCGGGCAGGGGGTGGGAAAAAAACAATTAGGGGCCGTAGGGAGAGCCGGGGTGGGGGCGCAGGCGGTAAAAGCTGGGCAAACGGACGGAAAAGCTGAGGTGGTGTGCACGGGTGAGTGAGGGGGGGGGGGGGGACAATAAGCAAAAGAATGTGAGGTTGAAGGGAAAAAAAACGGAGGGGAACAAAGGAAAAGCTGTGGGGGAGAGAATGCTGTGTGTGGGGGGGGGGGGGGGGGGGCCCGGGGGGAGAGGCCGTGAAGAAAAGCAGTCGTGTGAAACGGGGGTGAGCTCGGTTGAAAGGTGGTGAACGAGTGGGAAAAAAGTAAGCGGATGTGTTGGATAAAAGTGCGGACGGGTGGGGTGTGATGGGGGGGCCAAACGGGGAAAAAGTGAGAAGGAGCGAAAAAGAAAATGAAGAGCGAGAGAGGGTGCAGAGGGATTAGTGGTTTGAGATGTTGGAGCATTGAAGTAAAAATTATTAAGGCAGAAAAGATCGAAAAGGTGGTCAAGACTAAACAGCGTATAAGCTAAAAAACAAAAACACCTCGAACCCCAGTCTGTGTAACGCTGGGGCTAAAATAATTTGTGTTTTTAGACGAAAATAAGCTATTTGGTGAGGATTGCCAAACACGAAAATGTGAAGTCAAAATCAGCGGTGATCAGTGTTGAGACCGAGCTTTCAAGGAGCTGAGCCACAAACAGGCGGGCTTTATTGTTAGGCGGTATAAGCAGTGTTGGAAGGTGAAGCACAGGTGTTATCTGGGTGCCGAAGATGTGTTGTGAGACAATCTCCAGGAATACCCACATAAGGGTGGGGCATAGCACGTGCAACAACTGTGGAGCCAAAGGGCACTAACTGGTGAGTTGAAAAAAGACTTTCCAGCACGGCAAAAAGAGGTTGTGGGAAAAGTGGTGTGTGTGAGGAAGGGCCGTCCAAACGGGGGCCCTATTGAATTTGATCGGGATGTTGGTTTAGGATCAGCGGTGGTTAGAGGTGGAGGAGTTTTGTTTGTCAAAAGAAAAGGAAAAGCGAGTTCAACAAGTTTATTGTACTCGCGAGAGTGGGGATAAATGGATGACGTGGGTTTTCCGTTAGTCTAAAGGAGAAAGTTTTCATTTCCCGTTACGGCGAAGCGTCACATCTTTCAAGTTGCTTCCAAGAGGCTAAGTAAATCCGGGAAGTTGACGTAGAGTGTGGGGGTAAAAAAAAAATTTTACCTTCTGCGCTGGCGGAGCTCATGAGGGGGGCGTTGTGTCTGGTAGTAGTACTGGGTAAATTACTTGTGTTCTGTTATTGGTGCGTGGTTATTTATTTGGAGTTGGGGACTTTTTTTACCAACACAATAAACATTAAACACAAGTGGTTCGGACGCACTGGGACTTGACCGGACTAGGTTTTGGGAGAGTAATGTAAGTTGTAAGCAAAGGTTTAAATACAATCTGTTTGACGCTAAGGGGGTCTTATACAAGCAGGTTAAAACGTTTTAAGTGTTCTTGAGTAGTAAATAAGTGTGTGCTTGACAATGTTGAAAAGACAAAATATGATTGGGAATGCCTCCAAAATTTAAGGGGGGCCGCGAATTTTTAATATAATAGGTTCTCAGTGTATAATTTTCTAACATTATTAAACTATGAAGTTTGAACAAGTCAATTTTTCATGAAATGAAGAAATTAGTTCAAAGAATAGGGGGGGGGGGGGGGGGGGGGGTGGGGTGGGGGAGGGGTGGGGTGGGATGGGAGGGGGGGGGGGGGGGGGGGGGGGGGGGGGGGGGGGGGGGGGGGGTTTGACATATGTTATCATACTATATCTCTTAAGAAAAATGAATGTATAATAAGAATGGGTTATATGATCAATGGAAAATCGTAAAACAAATAAAGTAATCTAGGTAGTATGTGAGGTAGGGGGTGTCGGGACGAAATGGATGGAAGGGTAGAATTTCGTTTGAATGTTTTTACGTAGACACTAATATTCTGTCGCGGGAGTCCCGTATATATTCATAATCTAAATATTCATTCTCCAACTATTAGAGTAAAAAAATGAGTTAATTATTATTAATGATCAATTTAAGATATGCGCGATATATAATCATATGCTTGAGGAGTTAAAAGTAGAAAAAGACCAGCGCTTGAGTACTAGATACCTTTTAACTTTGATATGTGATCGTCAATTAAATGTCTTATCTTTTAATGGGAGTTGCGCTATATTTAAGGGGCCTTCTATTTTTCATAGGTAAAGCGTAGTGTAAAAAATATTCTTTATATAAATCAGCACTAGTTTTGAATTAATCTTAACTCAGACTTTTCTCTCGCTAGTCGCAATACTTTTTCATATATTAACACTAAATAGATATATATTTAAAATATCGAATAAATTAAAGTTTTTATTATTTAAATTTTAAAAAGAAGTGTGTAAAGTAAAAGGATGTGGAAATTTTGATATCACCGGTACGGATATATGATATATCTATAACCGGGGTTCTCACATGTGATGCGATGGGTGAGCGGTTTCTAAAAAGGTTGAGTATTGGAGTAGGATTCTAAGTGTTTACATTTTATTTGGGGTTAACATGAAAATTGGAAAAAAAAGAAACAAAAATAAGAAGGTAAAAAGTAGAGGCGGAAAAAGTGGAGAGACTCAGTCACAGTGAAATGGTCAAGAGGGTTCATCTCGAACGAAATAGAAGACGTAAAACAAGGGCAAATAGATAAATTAAGTATATTTAAAGAAAAGGACGTTTACCAAATCACACTCTTATTATTCATATGGGAGAATCGTAAAATATTATTTAATTGATTGAAAGATTATTTATCTTTAGAATTCTAATTTATTTTAGGGAATTATTTTTTATATGATTTTTTTTATTGTTTAAACATGCATTTATCATGACCAATAAATTAATATTCGGAGTCTTAATGTTAATATGATTTTCGTTTAATTAAATAACTGAATATAAAGTAAAATGTTTTTGTACAATAGTCTATTTCTCTTGTTATTTTTGGTTGTTTGATATGTAGTTATCAATCTTTTTTAAATAAGTGACTTAGCATGAACAATTAAAACTTGCATTGTCATTTTATTGTCTTATGCGAATGGTCGGTCGCCATTGAAATGATTAAATGTTTTTTCGGATCCATATGACTAAAGAAAAATAGAGACATTTTATTATTATTTATCTATTTAATCAGGAAATTCAGCAAATAAATACTCTCTGAATATTGAATTTCAAAAAGAGTCTCTATCATAATAAGCCAAGTATTATTATTTTTTATTACATAAAAGATACCATACTATGCCTTCACTTTAAAAAGAAAACATTAACGAGACTTTTCGCTCGGTCATCTTAATCACCCATAAAATAAAGTATTTAAATAGCATTAAGTAATCTATAAGTCGTCAAAAAGTAATTAAATTAAACTATCAAAAATATACTGAATATTCAAAAACGTTCATAGCTTTTTTAAAACAGATTAAAATACGACATGATCATACACTCCTCCATTTAATTTTACTTTTGTCTAACACTTCCCTTTTTTTAAAAAAAAACTATTAATCAAGCAATTATTTTATCAAAACTATATTATTATCTAAATTTGAAAAATTAAATTATACTAAATATACATGTAATTATTTAAATTTAATTAATTAACATTAAGAACAAACAAAATATTTCTAAACTAACTAAAAATTATAAATATAAGAATTCAATAAAATAAAATAACAAAATAAAAATAGAAATTACGTGCTGATTAGATGCATACTCATGTGATTAATGAACGAATATATTGCATTAATAATGATGATAAAGGTCGAGTAAAATTAAGTCCTCTTTACCCATTGCAATACCCTTTTCTCTTTTAACTAAAATTCATGACTATGAATCTTTACTATGAAAAAAATCGTTTTTAAAAGTTACCTTCCTGAATAATGGCTAACATGACTTCGAATTAATTGGACAACAAGAAAAAAAAAGAGTAACTTTATGCTATGACTTTCGCTATATATAGAGAGAAAAAAAAGTTAGACTATTTCCTTATACATATATAAAAAGAAATAATTGTATAATTTGCTGGTTCTTTTTTCGATTTGTAAATTTTTTTAGCTGATAATTTGTATAAATTGTTGACAGTCTATCGTTTGTATAAATCATTGACAACTTCTCAATTCAATTTTATGTGTTTCTATACCTATATAAATTTTGGTTTTGTATACAATTGAATCGAAATAAACATTTGTATATTCAATATTGTTCTTTCTCGCTTTATACAAACATAAATTATACATAATCTGTGATTGTATAAAGCGAGAAAGAGAGAAAGACAAACGAGAATTCGATAATATTTATATTGTATAATTATAAGTGTATTAGATGAATATATATATATATATATAAACATAAACACAATTTATATATTTTTGATTGTATATAGCGAAAAAGGCGAACGACATATGGAGCGAGAGAGAGAGTGTGACGAGGGAGAATTTTTTAAAAAATACAACTGATAAATAATTTGCTACAGGACATAATTAAATCAAAGTATGATTATTACATTTAGTTTGAATTAGCAATTTGTCATTATATACTAATTTTTTTAAAAATAAAATACTGTAAATAGAAACATAAGCAGTGACGTGAGAAAAAGGTAAGAAACTGAACAAGGAGGGTTAAAACTGTAAAATACGAAGAAAGACTCATTCGGAGTACCGTTGTGGGACAAAATAATGAGGTGTCAGTCTTTCAGGATAAGAAATCCTCTAATATTCCAACACGCCTTCCCTTCATTTTTAGACGCACTTATACATTTGACACACAAAAGCGATTCCATTATAGTGTATTTTTTTTGTTTTATAAATAGAAAAAGCAAATCAACAAAAAGCTCCCAAATTACATTTTACAAAAAATAAAAAAACTCTCTCTCTTCTTCACAAAATCATCGCGACTTCTCTAGAAATTCAAAATTCAATTTCTCTTTAAAAAAAATAAAGGGTTTAAATATTCATCATTGTAATAATAATTGTAATATTCATAGATCAAAGTTCAAGTTTCGAGAAGTGATTTTGATCGTTTGGTTATTTGGCGATTTTATTTATAATAATATATTTGAGAAAAATAAAGATGGAAGTAGAGTCGCCGGAAAGAGGGAAGATAGGTGGAATAGCGATAGAAATTCCGGCGAGTGATGACGGAGCAACGATATGGTCGCCGCCGAGGGTTCCACCTAGGCTTCTTCAAAAGTTATCGGAGCCGAAAACTTCTTCTCCTACTGCTGAAGAAATTGAGGCTAAGCTTCGTGGCGCCGATCTTCGTCGACAGGTCTATAACTTTTTCCGATAAGCTGTAGACAGTCGATGATTATTATTTTTATCTTTCTATTTCAAGGATTTCCATGGAATCAAAATTGATTCCATTTTTGCTTCTACTTCCATGTTTTTTAGTTTACTGTTATAGTAATTTATTTTCCATTTTGAACATGTCGTCGTTGTTTTTGGTAATATTAGTGAAGTGCATGATGATTAGCTTCGGATATTCTTATTACCTGTAGGATCAGTTTTGTTCATAGTCCTGGTTTTGATTAAGTATATATTTATGATGTGAATAGCTTTGCCGTTGTTGTAAATTTACCTCTCGTTCGTACGGTTGTTGTGTTTGGTAGAGGTGTGCGATTCTTTCCTTTGTGTTACAGTTTGTTGTTAGGTGACCAAGAAAAAGACCATTTCTGGTTTATTTATCCCTTACTAAAAATATACTCGGATCAAGCTATCAACTAAAACTCAATCAATGTATCTGTTGTGAATAAAACGTTGCGTTCAGATATTTTCTTTAAATATAATATTGATGATCATTGTTCCACTGCCACCTTGGTGTTTTACTAATATGTTTCATCTGTTGGACTCTTATATTTTATCTACTTTTTTTAGTTAATTCATATCATATGCTAATTCCTGGTTATTTTTTATTTGTTGCGGTGCTACAAGTTTTTTCATTAGCAAGAAGGATAGAGATGAAAAAGTTACATAATGATCTTCTGTCATGCTATTTTTTTATGATAATCAATTCTATTAAAGCTTGCAATTTTGTATCGAGCAGAAATTCTATGAGTATCTATCAAGCAAAGCCAGACCAAAGCCCAGAAGCCCCTCACAGTCTCCAACTCATGGAGAAGATCTTGGACAGCGTCTTGAGGCTAAACTTCAGGCTGCTGAGGAGAAAAGGTAATTATTTTTTCTTGTATTGTTTTTTGCTGATCGTTCAAAGTATCATTTTTGTGGACTTCTCTTTTATTGTTCACTGTATTTCATTCATGATCCCCTCCTCTCCGACCAGCTTTAAGATTTTTTTTTGTTGAATCACTGTGGATGTTCACTACTTAAGCTTTGTCTTTTCTGTTGATCGTTAAAGAATATCTGCTTGAGCTTGTTTGTGTCTCCATGTGTACTAATAGCCTCCTTCCTTTGAAGCAAACTACTTGAGTTAAAGAATCTTGTTTCTGGATTTCATACACTTCTGCTACTGCATTTAACCAATATGGTAAGATCCTTTCAAAGGGACACAAACACATCCCATACTCGAGTACACTTGCCTGAAGAAAAAGAAAAAAGAGATGAAAAGCCAACAGGGGAAAAATGTTACTTTATCTTATGTTTGCGCATAATCTCTAGTGTTTGCCTGATTTTTATGACTAGTAGAGTTAAAGAACTGATGGATGGACTTCGTGAACTGTATGATTGGTCATGTCATGCTGCTAAATATTAATCTTTCACAATACAATGAGTAAAATGACTGTTTTCTGTTCATGTTTTAGTAAATGATTCTGTGTGACTGTGCAAGCCATACCATTAATTTTGACTTCTAAGTTCTCTTTACTTGCAGGATGAGCATTCTAACACAGGCTAAGTTGCGTTTGGCAAAATTAGATGAGTTAAGGCAGGCAGCTAAAACTGGAGCAGAAATGCGCTTCAGACAGGAACGAGCTGAACTGGGTACAAAGGTTGAGTTGCGTGTACAGCAGGCTGAGGTAAACAGAATGCTTCTCCTAAAAGCTAATCGCCAAAGGAGGGCCACACTGAGGGAGAGGACATCTCAATCATTACTTCGCCGAATGGCTCGTGAGAGCAAGTATAAAGAGCGAGTGCGTGCCGCAATTTTTCAAAAGCGTGCAGCTGCTGAGAAGAAGAGGATGGGATTGCTAGAAGCTGAAAAGAGGAGGGCACGTGCTAGAGTCATGCAAGTGCGGAATGTTGTGAAGTCCATTTCTCACCAGGAAGAGGTCAAAAGAAGGGAAATGCAAATTAAAATAGAAGACAAGCTGCAAAGGGTAACGACATATTTACTTGATTCAAGTTAAATAAATTTTAATGATTATGTCCTCTGTATCAAGTGACACGTCCTGTCACTTTGCCACTTGACAATGAACAGGCGAAGAGACAAAGAGAAGAATATTTGATGCAGAGAGGAAAAGCACATAATTCCTTTTGTGACAGTTATGATGAGATATGTGACCAGGCTGACCTGCTTTCAAGGAAATTAGCAAGGTGAGGGAGCAAAATCTCTTTAATTGTGCAAATTGTCTTAATATAACTGAGCTCATTTTCGTAGTTACATGAAATACTGTCGATAAGATGTACGGAGGTGATGATATCTTGTAAGTATCCTTTTGCAGGTGTTGGAAGCAGTTCCTTACACGTGGAAAGACAACCTTCCACCTTGCAAAAGCTTATACTATGCTGAGTATTAACGAGAATGCCGTTAAGGTAATGCCATTTGAGCAGCTAGCAATGAAGATTGAATCGCCTAATACACTACAGAGAGCTAAAGGTTTGCTTGATCGGCTTGAGCTTCGCTTCAAATTGTTGCGTGATGTTGACAGTGTCACAAGTACCATTGGTTGGGGTAATATTGATCATCTTCTCAACCGAGTAGCTACACCCAAAAAGAAGGCTACACCAAGGAGATCTCTGCGCAGTGGTGGTGCAAAAAAAATAGTATCCAACTTACCAGCAGTGACAACTCCAGTCAAGTTGTTGAGGTATCCAGTTCGAATCGTGCTGTGTGCATATATGATTCTTGGTCACCCTGATGCAGTGTTCAGTGGTAAAGGGGAGCGTGAGATCGCCCTGGCCAAATCTGCTGAAAAATTTGTCAGAGAGTTTGAACTGCTGGTAAGGATAATATTGAATGGCTCCATCCAGACTTCCGATGGGGATTCTGATTGCGGATTGGCAAGGCGCAGGACCTTCAAGTCGCAGCTCACGGAGTTTGATTCAGCATGGTGCTCTTACTTGAATAGCTTTGTGGTGTGGAAGGTTAAAGATGCCCAGTCTTTGGAGGAGGATTTGGTTAGAGCTGCTTGCCAGCTTGAACTCTCCATGATTCAGAAATGTCGGATCACTGCTGAAGGAGATGGTGGTGCTCTTACTCACGATCTGAAGGCTATCCAGAAACAGGTTTTTAACTCCCTAGGTTTTATTTTTTCTTGCTTGAAGAAGTTGTCACTCTTTCAATATCTTTAGATTCCTTATATTAGCTTCTTGGTTCAGAAAATGTTACTTCTATGAAAAAGATCCATTTTTAACTACTTTTGAGACATCATTCCTGTCATGTAGGTGATTGAAGATCAGAGACTTTTAAGAGAAAAAGTGCTTAATATTAGTGGAGGTGCTGGTATTGAACGGATGGATAATGCAATTTCTGACACACGAAACAAATACTTTGAAGCTAAAGAAAATGGGAGTCCTGTGGGCTCTCCAATTATGCAGTCGGTATCTCCAAGCCCAATTGCTCTCGCAAGTGCCTCTTCTTCTGTTGGGGGTTCAAATAAAGGAGGGAATTTGCTTGAGGTCAGTGATCAGAAGCCAAACCGTGTGGTGCGCTCCTTATTTAGGGATGAACTACCTTCAAAAGTCGGTTCTTCTGCCAATAACAGCTTGCAGTCATCCCATAATGATGAGGGATTGGTAATGGAGAATGAACTAATTGTGAACGAGTCACTTCATGGTCAGCGTCTTGAATTTGCTGAGTCTTCAAAAGTTGCTGATAATTACGATAATAGTATTAAGGTAGGTGCATTCTTACATCTTGATTTACTTAACCATAGCACATTTTTGGTCTGCAAGGGACAGCAGAAACATATATTGATTTGTTCTGCCCTGATGACCTTACAGGACAAAGTTAGAGAAACAATGGAGAAGGCTTTCTGGGATAGTGTCATGGAATCCATGAAAAAGGATGAAAATAGGTACGATCGAGTTGTTGATCTAATGAGAGAAGCAAGAGATGAACTTTGTAGTTTGGCTCCTCAGAGTTGGAGACAAGAGATTAGTGAAGCTATAGATATTGACATTCTCTCTCAGGTACCTCGTGATCATTAAGGTCATGTGTCTGCTTCTTTTTGCTTTATGATACGAGTAAGTTCTTTATCCGTCTAATAATTTGCCTTCCTTTTTTAGTTGTTGATCTCAGGCAAACTCGACATGGATTATCTTCAAAAGATCATGGATTTCACATTGGTCACTTTGCAGAAACTATCCTCTCCAGCTAAGGAGGATGAGCTAAAAGCAAATTGTCAGAAGTTATTTGGAGAACTAGCTGATACATGTGTGGATAGGTCAGAGAATTCATTTATCCTGGCACTAGTTAGGGGTTTGCGTTTTGTACTGGAAGAGATGCAGGTAAATAAATTTCTGAACATATTTCATTTCTTTCCTTGGTGTAAACATCAGAACTATAGACTTCAGCGCACTAACTTTGTGGATAGTTCAGCAAGAAAGCATTGTTTCGAAGTAGCTATAGAGGACCAGGGATTGATATTGGTAGTACTATATAGCTGTATATACCGACATTTTTGTTTTCTTGGTATCTCTTTCTCTCCTCTTCCTCCTCTCTTTCTATGCTGCAGAATCAGGGGAGCACAAATCATCTTTAAGACGATGGAATTATAGCATTTATGTAGCCTAGATAGGGACCTATTTCACATTCGAAAGGGAGTGTGGATGCAAGTATATTCTGTTTTGATACAGGGTGTTCTGGTGTTTGAATTCATCTTGAAACATAATTGTTGTACCACATTGCTTAACAAACAAGTCTGTAGACTAGAATTTTCCACCAGTATATCTTTGAGGATTTTTGTGCTTCCAATCCTGCTATTTCAGTATTTTTTCGTAACCCAGTATAAGGTGTCTTGACATTCCCTCTCTTTTTTGTGCAGCTGCTGAAACAAGAAATAAGCAAGGCAAGGATTAGAATGTTGGAACCAATTCTCAAGGGACCTGGAGCTTTAGATTATTTGAGGAAAGCTTTCACCAAGCGTAATGGTCTTCCTTCTATGGCTATGACCGCCTTACCCTTGACATGGCAATGGCTTTTATCTGTCAAAGATTCCATGGACCAGGAATTTAATGAACACAAGGAGGCTCTATCCAGCCTGACAAGTGGACAAGATCGTTTCCTTCCTTCTGCCACCCTTAGAACTGGAGGATGCTTTTCAGTTAAAATGAAAAAAAATCATGCTTCACCTTTGACTTCTACAGGTTGGTTTACCTCTTTAAATTCCAAACTGCATCAGATTAATTTGGAGCATTCAGCTGCCTAGAATTCCTGCATCTTTTATCTTATTAGACTCTCTATTTTCCAGAAGCTGTAGATGAATGCCAAGAATGCACGGGGGACAAAGTTGATTTATTGGTGAGGCTGGGCTTGTTAAAGTTGGTATGTGCGGTATCTGGTCTGACGCAAGAAGGGTTGCCTGAAACTCTGCAGCTGAATTTTTTTAGACTAAGGGCTACTCAGGCAAAAATCCAAAAGATCATCGTAATAGCTACCAGGTAACTGTTACTCTACCTCTGTCCTCTCTCCCTCTCTGGGAAGGAAAATAAGAAGGTTCTGAGACGAGAAATGCTCTTATTTTGATATCTTACTAGCCCTTTGATGATCTATTTATTGACTTGATTTATGATTCTGCAGCATTCTAGTCCAAAGACAGGTTCTTCAGAGTATGCAAGCAGTATCAAGCGCAGCAGATATGGATAAAATTGTTCAAGGAAGCGCCAAAGCTCTTTCTGAGCTCCTTGACTCCAACAATGATGCTGGTATTCAAGAGATCATCTCGACACTTGTCAAACCTTTGGAGCATGGCGACAATGGTACTGATGAGATGAAGCTTCAGCAGATTAAGGAGATCATGGCAAGGATGTTATCCAAGAGCCTGCAAGCTGGGGATGCTATTTTTGTGCATGTAGCCAGGGCAATATATTTGGCTGGAAGGGGAGTTGTACTTGGGGGAACTGGAAGACAAGGAAGAGAATTGGCTGAAGCGGCTCTACGGCAGGTGGGAGCAGCTGTTCTAATTGACGAGATTGTGGATGCCACCTCTGTATTGGTTATGGCTGCACATGTGACAGTGAATGTTCATGGTCCTTGGTACGCACAGTTAGTAGATAATATGTGAAGCTTTTTAACATTCTTTTGTAAATATCAGGGCATGTAGTTATTATTCTGTATGATCTAGCTGTGAAACTCAGTCACCCTAGATTGAAGAGTGTTGTTATTGTAGTAATGTGACTGGAAACCTAGAAAATGTAGATATTTGCTAAAATAAGAGTTAAATATAAACGCTTGCTTGTATATACATTCTAAGTTTGAGAAATAATTTGAATGCTGATTGGATGAAAAAAAAAATTGCACTGTGATGCACTGCTACGACAGGAGTCTAATCAAGAAACACCTACTGTTATTAAATTGATGTTCTATATTCTTCCATAGCTTCCTGTGTTCTCACAGATGCTGTGAAGATAACATTTTGAATGATCCATTCACTCGACTTACCATGTGTTGCCTTATCAACTAACAAAAACATCAGATGTTGTGACGTAATCAAGTTTGACTTCTCGTGATTGGGTTTTCTTCGCGTGGCATATGTTAAGTTAGTCTGTTAGTGTAAAAACAATCGAGGATCAGCTGCTGTAAAAAAAGTTGCCATCATGTCCAGCAGCTTTAACGTCTCATTACAAATATCGATCACTCAAAGAAGTAAATGAAATCCCTTTCCAAAGTGACGAAGGGGTGATTTGCATATAGCTAAAGCTTGAAGTGATAGCGGTAATAATTATAAAGAAAATAGCAGTAGTGATATAAAGAAACAAGAAGATGGTAAAATATACGGAACTCCTTAAACAAGGACAGAAAATAATAGCAAGAGCCTGTAAAACAGGTCTTGTTCAAGGTAAAGGTGATAAGACTCATTATTAGTACAACAAGCCGGTAGTTTTCTAATGACTATATTCCATTCAGATTCAAGAATATATGATGGGGTGGAAGAGAGATCAACTAAATGAGTATATACATCATAACACTACATTCTATCTGTACACACTGGCAGGTAAATGTAAGAGAACTGCTGCATCATAGGGAGAGACCATGTCAAACTCTGCAAAAGCGCACAACCACAAAAGCAGAGGAAGATTTTTAGAAATCCAGAATCGTCAAGCTCCACAATGAGTTGACAAATGTCTGCTTCACCAGTTGGCAGCTGTCAATGAGCAGCAAAATCAACCTCAGCCATTTCCCTGACATGGCGGAAACGCCTTCGTCGAAGATACAGCCCAACCAAATATAACACTGAGGATAGTGCAATGGCAGAATAATCAAATACATCAATTACATTTTGACGGCCTGCAGTGAGATGGCAATAAAAAATAGGTCAATGCAAAGAGAAATGCACCTTGAGTTATTCACCAACAAAAATACCCAATAGCACTCCAGCATGCAGGAAGGGCGGGGAAAGAAGAGCTCTCACAGCAATAAATAGAGGTCTAATAGTGAAGACGGCCAAAAAATGATTTTTCTCAGTTACTATTTACCTTTCAGTCCCTGTAATGCAACATAGAGGTTCATAGTTTATATACTTGTTTTAACAGACCAATACTACAACAAAAATTGGCCAACTATTATTCTTCATATTCTACACCCATCAAGTTCAACTAGCAGATGTGTGTACCTATTCTGAGAAAATCAAAGGGGCTGAATGTGTAAAGGAGTCCCAGGAACATCTGCAAGAAATTATCTGCTTCAGCGGATAAGTTCAAGAAATGAGGTTACTAAAATATAACAAAGAATAGAATGACAAATTAGATAAAGATAGCAAATCAGAAAGAAACCTTAACAACAATTTAAGGCAAGAAAACTGATAAATAAGGAGAATTTGTTTTTCACTTTGGAACTAATTGAGGGAGAATATCGAGGTTGTAGAGCTATAAAACCAAATACCACAATAGCGATTAATAGCAAGTAGGCATTCCTTGCATTAAGCTTGAGACGGGGGTGGCGGGGGGTGGACGAGGGCAAAAATACGCAATTTGTTCAAATGAGCACCAGGCCTGTCAGGATTCATCATTTCATTGAACACTCTCTTCACGTAAAAGGGTAATCCAAGCACCTTCTGCAGAAAATAGAAAGTGAAGGGCTAAAATAAAGATAATGTGGTGCTCTGCTTATACTTAATGGTAAACCAGTTATTGTGTCTGCAAAATGTGAAGGATTAGATACCACTGCAAATATTGCGCTGCTATTATTCACAAGAGAGAACAATTCAAACAAAGACACACGTTATGTATTGCATGTATTTATTAGGTTGATGTAAAAATTAGGTGCAACTAACTTTTTATTTTTACAAATCATAGATAGGCAAGAGGATAGCTGAAGCAACAAACCCACATAATATAAGACACATGATAATTATACTTGTTAGGTTCAACTAGCTTTGTTTCACAAAGCATAGGTAGGCAGGCAAGAGGAATACCCATAAGCAGTTAGCACAAACCAGATCAATTCAATTCATACGATAAACATTGTCTGAATTCATGATTTGTATAATCTCTTGCTGAACTCATGGAGCTTACATATTCAAGAATCAAGACTTTATCTCAAGAATATTAATGACCTTTTCTTTCAAAGCACATAATCTTGAGCTCAAAATTAATGGATTAAACAAGACGATATTCTGCTTGCTTGAAAGAACCAACGATGCACTAATAGACCCCACCAAAAACATAGGAGACACAGGGTCCAAACAGATGGTACAATCTGTGCTTAAAATATAAGGATAACCCCATCTACGCAATCTAACATATGATAGAACAACATACAAGTCTAACGCACCAGCATGAGGCCATAAGTGCCACCTATAAAAAGGCGATTATACTTCCGAACTTTTTTCAAAACCTCAATTACTTCTGCATCCTGCTGACTATACAATGATGCCTCTGGTGTCAAATTAGTAAGCTTCCTCGAACACATGGGGCAGTTACAAGGCTGAAGTGCGGCACCATAGTTCCAATACTGCAAAATGCAACCTCCTGCACACATAGAAACCAAATTGTAAAGAATGTGTTGAAAGAAAAAAGTATTGAGGCAAAGCTTGGCAGAAACAACTTCAAGATAAATAACTGTTATGGTCAACTATGCTACACGTGGCTTTTCTTGAGAATGCAATTACTTCTTCACGACGAACATTCAAACAATTAACGTCAAATATATAAGAGTACAGGAGAGGCTTGATACCTCACTCTCCAAGAGGATATTAGCAAAATTATGAGATAACAGATCTCAACAATTCTCAAGGAGATTCAAATATTGTCCTGATCAATGAACTGCCATAGGAAGGATAATTTCCAACTACACTTGCATGACATTATCATTAGCTTCTCCTAGGTATTGACAGAAAAAGGGATTCCAAATAAGATAGTGGATTTAACCCTAACATACTTCAGATTTCAACCAAACTAATGAAAAAGGTAAGAACAATAGAGTAAAAATGATTCGACATGAGCTGCACATGTTTAAAGCCTTCTAATGAACCTACAAAATTATGGTATTGAGCTGGTTTTCCAACTATATTTTCTTCCTTTTTAACAAATTAATCCAACTATGTATAATTTCATGTGGTGCTTCCACATTCTCCACCGTCAATTTCCAGGGCGAGTTGCAAAATCTAAATGTAGTACGAGAAAGATCACTATCCCCTAGCACCTCCTAGTAGTTACGAAATCTCAGAGAAGAGCAAAGAACATCATCTGCTCCATATAGCCCCCAATTCCTTCCACAAAATAGCAGCACATAATCAATTTCATGGAAAACCAATCTTATCCTTGAGCAGTTGAGCTATTACAATAATAATAATCACAATAAACATGGAGATGAACCAGAGATATTAAGATAAGCTAAATGTTTTACCGCAGTACCAGTGGCCACAAGGACCTCGGCAAGGAACGACAAAATTTCCAAAGCAGATTGGACAACAATCATCAGTAGGAGGCTTCTCCGTCCTCAAAAACGCATTCTCTGTCTCAACAACCACAAGGCTCTTCGAAGATGCACCATCCAACTCCCGAAGGTCCTCATCCTCGGCTGTCGGTTCACGATTACCTTCCTGCTCATCCTCTATCTCCGTTCCTGAAAACGACGTCGTACTCACCTCATCATCAGGCGACTTGTATCCCATATCTTCTTCCTCCTCTTCCTCGTCCGAATTCATCACGGCAGCGGAGGAGGAAGAAGTGGTTTCCTCCTGCCGTCCGTCACCGGAATCGGAAGCTAAGTCAGAAAGCATAGCTGGAGAAGGTGGGATAGGGTTAGGGTTTTGACGACGATTTCGTAAAGGATTACTATGGAGGAAGAACTTCATGATAGCAAAAATAATGGAAATGGAAGACTTTCTGTTTAGAATGCTTGTTTTTATATATGCGGAAATGTTGATGACGTGCCGGAAATATTGATCCTAGTCGCACACTTTCCAGCATCACCTTTCTGGTCTTATCCTTTTCTTGTTTTTACAGCTTTCACGGGAAACATCAATTTTACGGTTCATCGCAAATACTCTTACGTTTTTTTTTCTGCATTTAAATTATCCGAAAATGTTTAAATATATCCCATTTAAAAAAAAGGTTAATTTATGGATCGAATTAGGAATATACCTGACCCTTTTGTTATGTTGTTGAATAGGTGCTTTAAAAGAGCTTCGAAATGATTTAGACACATAATTTATTCATTTTCCTTTTAATACAAAAAAAGTCATGATAATGCAGATCAACTAACAATCATAAGGTTTTCCCTATTTTTTTCATAAAAACACTTCTAAAAAAATTTAAAAAGAGAGAAAAATCATAAATGAAATTAAAATTATTTTTTAAAAATTTTGCTATAATTAAACACAAAACTTTATCCCTTCTTCACCCATTTTTAAAACACAAAGACTACTGTAAATCATTTAATTATATAAGTTAAAAATCAATAAGCCATGTAAATATGATACTCTCTCGTTTTATTTTATGCAAAATAATTTAATTTAAAACGAAGTTTAAAAAAAATCTTCTAAAACCCTATGATTCAAACTAAATAATAGAAAATTGTATATCTATATATCATTACATTAAGGATAAAACAAACATTTTATAATTAAATTCGTGCATTTCAAGATTAAAGATATTTAGTTAATATCAATTACCAGTAAAAATCGTATGTAATTACATTACAACTTTAAAAACGCCGAATCAGCCCCTAAATGAGATTCAAATTCTTCGATTATTTTTTTAATTCGTGCAAGAACACTTCCAAAAATTAATTTATGAGTTTGCCTAGGAACAAAATAACCCAGGGGTTGACTTCTATATTTCAATAATGAAAGGTCACATTTTCCTTCCTCTTTGGGAGAATCAAGCAACCTTTTTTTTTTAAGCTTGATTTAAGCACTAAGAAATGAGTAATGATAAATCGAACAAAGCGTATTTCATAAAAATAGCCCAGACTTGATGCTTTAACCATGGATGTGTCAATCTCAATAAGCAGGTAACCACATAGCATGCTGTAGGCTTCTGAAGTCCCGAAGATTTAAATCGACTACGAGCGTTTACAGATAACTAATTGGTGAAATACTCTAGGACCTACCAAGTTCAAATATGTACCAAAAGCACACTAAGCACTTTGTTAATTAGAGTTCAAGACTAATATATATGACCTATCATGGGGGGAGGAATTACAATCTCTTGGCTACCAACAAAATGAGTAGAAGAAAATGGTTTAAAATAACCTCCCATACAAATATTCTGCAAGGGGATCTCTTTTTTTGGGGCAATAAACATTGAGATATATTCACAGCAAAGACTTCGGGTAAGCTGGCATAGGCTTTCAATCAGGATGTATTGGTAGAATAGCCAACTGTCTCACACGACGACGAAGCATCCATCTATGGTATAGACCAACCATATAGAAAATGGCTACCGTGGCAATAGCACAGATGTCAAACAACCTCCAGATTCCCAGTCCTCCTACAAACAAGACATTAATCAGCTTATGTTCAAAATTCAGCAACATCCTGTCAATGACTGCACGAAGAATCAAGACCTGGGAAGTCCTAGAAGTGAATTAGAACAGTTCTCTATAAACCAAACAAACAACTCATTCTACGAGATACTTTCTTGTTTCATCAGTATGGACTACTCTATTAAGTCGCATTGTCATATGACCATATATTAATGGTATAAATGATTCTAAAATCAGCGCCCCTACAAAGGATGAATTCGCCAGTTTCTCATGGCTGCAATAATAATAAAACTTAACATCATGCCATGCCATACAAATCTAGTTCCTCAATAGAGTATGACAAGTAGAATACCAGTAGGAATGAACTGAAATTCGCAGCCCCAGTAGATCCAACTCAGGAACAACTGCAGTAAACATAAAGAATTAACTTTAAGAGCGACCAACTGTGACGAAAGAAGCTAAAAACTAAACAATCGAAAACAAACTCTATAATAAAGACGATTTCTAGTATAATTACATCATAAAACAAAAAGGAATGCTCAATAAATAAGTGGTCTTTTGGTTTTGCATAGTGCAGTACTTACATTACCAGCGTAGGCGATATTCCAGGGATTTTCCATGTCACTAACAACTTCACAGAAAAATTTAACCAAAATTGTCCTAGGGTACTTCATGAGAATCCATGCTTCACCCAGCACAGAGTAGATCCAAAGAATACGGATCATTTTCTCTCATAACGCAAGGTTATTGAGTAATCATAATCATAAGAAAAGGCAATGAGATCGCATGGCAACTCATGTGACACTTTTCTAGATCCTCCAGCACTTACATAACTATGCATCATTACCCACATAATGTTGAAACAAGAATCCAGAAGTTATTGGAAGATTCCCAATTAACTCTTAAAATAACTTACTGCAAAAATGCGCATCAAGTAATAGTTTAATCGAACTTGATCAGGATCCAATCGAGTTCCTCAGTGCTCGGAGAACTCTCCGAGTTAAAAGCGGCAGTGCTAGTACCTTCTGTGGGAAGGAGAAAGAAACATATAAATCAGACATATCAGGAACGTATATTCTGAAGTTCTAAAATGAATCATAAGATCAATCAATTTGCTTCACTTCATCAATGAGTTCTTTCTATGAGCGGAACTTCCTTAATTCCATTAGGTTGTATAGGCACAGCTGTAGCAATAAAGGGCTCAAAAGTCACCAAATAAACTGTAAGAAAGTATCCTCCCCACCCACCCCACACAAAATTTTTATTTTTAAAATCACTAATGATATTTGCTCTTCTAATTATACTTCCATAAGAACTAGGTCTCTAACATACATTATTCATTCTCTTTTTCTCTTGTGAATTAATATGAGAAGATAAGGTAACAGAGACACTTTCCAACTCAAAGAATCCTCCACAAGTGTCCTTCCATTCAGAGAACTTCACTTTTAAGAGCTAGCTCCTCCAAGACCTCAAATTATTGCTCAGATAGTCTTGTCTTCTCAGTGCACTCACAAAACACATTAATGTGTTTTACCATTATTTAATTAAGCATAAAATCACATAGAAGCTATGGCTGAGAAGAAAGGTCAGCAACAATCTTTAATGAGGAAAAAAATCCAAGGCTGCAGCACCCAAATATTAACTTATTGACAAAGATTACATTATTCACCAATGCTAGTAACAACCTGCATCAGAGGAAAGACTGTGATATGCTTTACTTGTACTCAACATACTTATAAATGTACTACATATCTTTCAGAGTTGGGACCAGAAAGTGTTAGGAGTTATCCACATCAGATCTCTCCCCTTCTGCTAAATGCCACTGTATCACATCAGAAAGAAGGGTATCAGACTGAAAGGTTGGCTCTTTGACGACCTTTTATTTGTATCACTTCCTGACTGCTTATTACCTCTTCCAGCTGGCTCAAAACAGTTAAATCTGCACCAACTTCAAGCAGAATTTCTATGATGGACCTCCTTGTATCTAATTAAATCCACTTAACTAGGGTAACGTTACACAATTTCCTACCATAGGGAAAAACAAAGAGAGGTTGAACTTATAAAAGAATGAAGTGACATTCACAAACAGTAGGGGAACTAGTTTTGGATACTGGTATAGAACAATAAATCCTCAACTGGAGATGCTAATACAGTTTTATGAGAAGTACTGGGCGTGAAATGGGCATGAAGAGTCCCAAACCAGCCCTTTAATGGATGGGTGGTCTCTTTATATGACTGACATCCACCTCGAGTTAGGCTAAGTCCCTAACTTTACACATCCCCAATAAAACGCGTAAGAGGTATCCAGAGAATCACACTGCGCGAATCACATTGCAGAAATAAAGTTTCTAAGATAGCAGCCTTACGAGAAAAATCCCATAAGCACCACTAACGTAGATGTGATTGTACCGCCTAATCTTTTTAAGCAGCTCGACAACATCCTTTTCCTGTTGAACAAGTAATGATGCCTCCGGTACCAATTTACTTATGAGGCAGCCGCATATTGGACACTTGCATCGCCGCAGTGTTGATCTGTAGTACCACAGCTGCAATATGCAATCAGCTGCGGAGCAAGGGAAAACCATGGACAAGTAAATCATAATCTACATAGAACTTACTTATTTCACTAGAAAAACAAACAGTAGTAGTAGTATTCGTAAGTAAAGGATTGTAAAAATGTACCACAAAACCAGTGACCACAGTTGGTTTTACAAGGAATGGAGAAATCCCCAAAGCAAATAGGACAACAGTCATCCTCTGGTGGCTTTTCACTTTCCCTCCTTCTCTTTACACCTTCTTCCTCCTCCATCTTCACATCTCCATCCTTAATCGAGCTAGAAATGTTAGGTTTTTTCATGATCCTCATAGTTTTTCATAAAGAAAAATTCTACAGTCAGCTGATCTCTTACCACCCCATCAAACTATACAATAATTCATAAAATAAATATCAGATCCTTCAGTTTTTGCTCTTCAATTTCTGCAAGTTTTAGTTGAAAAAGCAGAGTGAAGCGAGGTGGGGGATGATAGTGTAGTAGCCTTATAGAAAAAATGCAGAGGGTAGTCACCGTGAAATTACTTACATGGCACGTTAAGTTACGTGACACGTTTCAGTTACCTGACAAAATGGGTAACACTATTTTTGTATTCTTTTAAATTTTTGTTTCGCTTTTGGATCTCAGATCGTCTTAATTAATTATTGCCATTCAACTGATCTTATCTCTTTATGAAAAGAAAAAAAAAAGTCAATAAAGAAGTAAAAATAGGACTAGTCTAAAATTAACTTAAATTGATTTTTCTTTTGGTTCTTATTTATCCTAAGTCTGCGCTAAATACTTTTAACCATCGGAATAAAGACGCTAAAATTACTAACTAATAAGTGAAATGATATGAAAGAGATTAATTAATTGGTTATCTCTTTTAATATAAATTTTTTTAATATAAGTTTAATTAATGAATGGTAATTGAACTTACAAAAAATTACCAAGATAAGGGTGCATTTATGAAAAAAATTTGATAAAATTTAAAACTTAAACTTTAAGGTGATATTTAAATTCATGAATTACTAAGTTAACTTCTTATTTTGTATTTAGGAAATAAACATACAAGCTGATATGTATATACTTTGTGATACTATATTATAGTTTTTTTTTTATATATCATTTTGATAACTATATATTGGGATAATTTTAATAATTTCACTTTTGTATTTATAATCAAAAGGCACTATAAAAAATTTAATTTACATTTTCAAATTCATTTTATATATTTTTAGAAAGAAAAAACTTAAATCATGATTTTCATTTAAAATGACTATAAAAATGAAATAAACTTTTCGCTCGGCCTTGCTTGGCCAATCCTTGTATACACAAATATCATCTCTTCCTCTTTTCTTTTCTTCTTTTCTCTCCAAATAAAATAATAAATACATATGTTTTGAATCAAAAATATTTTTCAATAATATGGAGTTAACCTATTTTTAAAAAAGTCGAACCTACCAACTTACCTTAAAAGAACAAATGACTTCAAAGTAAGATGCGAAATACATTTTAGGGGTGAATGTACGAATACCTTACGAGGGAGCATAAAGTACAAAAAGAGTTAATCAGGCGGAAAAGTTGGGAGGGTTTGTGTGCCCTCTAAGAAAGCTAAGGTGATATTGAGGAGTAATCAAGAACGAAGAACAGGCAGGTCTTAATCTTTCATCGGATAATTTATAATTATATAAACATATTATAAGTATATCTAATTTCTTATTACGAGCTATATTCATTTTTAAACATTATGTACTAAGTAAATATCATTATCTAAATTGATAATGGAAAAGTAACAGACAAAACATTGTTGAGTTTCGCAAATATAAAACTTAGAAACGTATAAAATCAAGATTAAAACTACTTAATCCATTTCATGGCTCGATTCCATTATTTTGGGATTACCAAGTTTCTCTCGTAACTTGGAATCAGAATATCTTAATTCCTTTTTAATAATTCTTTCATTTTAACTTTCTCAATATCTTATTTAACATCATTAAACTAAAAGATGTTTTGATATATACTACATATTTTTAGTTTCAAATTACAAAATTTAAATATTTTTTTTTGAAAATAAATAAATAAATTAAACAAACAAATAAATCGAGAGGATACTTACACATGAAATTTGGAAATGATTAATTAAACAATACGTTATATCGCTAATATCGTAATAATTTTAGTTATGTAATATTATTCTTCCATTTTTATATTTAGAGTCTAAATTCAAAATCTCTAATTAAGTAATGAGTAAAATCCCATTCGCTACATCACATCATTTGGTGGATTATTTACTTATGACATTATTTCTGAAGTAAATATTATTCTATTCAATTTAATTTATTTGTCGAATTTTAATTTCACATAAAAAATTTAAAATTTGAGAATTTCATGATGAAAAATTACAAATATATAATATTTAAGACCTTAATTGACAATATATGTATATACTTCTTTTTAATTACAAAATTATAATTTTAATTATAAATATGATACGACATACAATTTTCAATCTTTTTTTTTTATATATATATATTCGTATCCAATTTATTTCCTTTTTTTGAAGTTATGTTCTAAATTTTGTAAAATTTGTAATGTATTGAAATTACTTTCTAAATTTTATAATCTTAAACCAATCATGTGAAAAAATTAATATTAAGAAGTTATTAGAAAGGGAGAAGAGACATTTTTCTTACCCAAATTAAAAGAAAAAAAAAATAGAATGAACAAGCTGAACCGAGAGAATCCAGTAGGAATACGATACGTATGAATTTGAATGATATCTTCAAACGCGTGCTCGCGAGCAATTTGCCCATTCAAAATATCCAAGCTAATTTTTAGATTAAATGGTATACGGCAATGTTAGTTCCTTCCTACTAAATTACTCACTTATTTCTGATGACCAACAATGACAAAGATTGTGGTTTTATTTCTTCGATTATATTTAAACAAAAATAAATAAATTCACTGTACAGAGCCTAGCTGGCCATCACAAACATTGAAGCTTTGATAAAGAACAAATTACTAAGGTTAAAAGCTAATTTAAAACGGTAGCAAGCAGGATTCAGAAAGTCCTGATGAATCCAATAGAAAATTTAGCAATCAACTAATATATAGAAAAGAGAATTATTATATACACTAAGATGAGTCCTATCATGATTAAGTTAGCATCTCATAGTAGCTGGAACTTGATCCTTGTTCCAGCAGTTCTGTTAACAGATTTACATTTCACCCAGATTAATAAGAACAGTGTGATGATCATAAACTTTTCACCCATGCAAACTGCGACGCTAACTTCGAACCATACAACCTGGGATGTTGATCATGGAATGCTTCTTTCATTCTGATCAACTTTTGAAATAGGAAGCATTCACTAAGGCATCATAGTCTCATCGAAATCAAGGTCACCGTCTATACATTCATCAAAATACCCAAGGTCCCTATAGTCAATAACCTCAGCATGTTTGTTCTGCTTCTTAACATAAACATACACCCTTTCTTAGGAATCGCAGTTGCTTTTCAGTGAAGACATTCTTCCTGTCTTTGGAGTTCCTCCGTTATTTCTCCCTTTTCTTTGTAGGCATGGATGGAATTTCTCCTCTTTTTACCTGAATCGGTATTTGGCATGGCCCAACTGCTTACTCGTCTTCTGACTTTAAGTAAATCTCTGACCGTGCTTTCATGGTTTGTTTGCAGCACATTCCTCCCCTTACGTTTTGATTTTTACTACCCTATTGCAAACCATCAAGCTCATTAAACATGAGGAACAAAGAATGAAAATATTGTCTAACTTGTTCTCTAACTTACTTGCCAATTCCATTGATGTCAAGTAGCTCATTTTTAGTTCTAGGTACTTTCTGGCCAATCAGCTGCAGGGTGTCATCTCTAGAAAATTAACGAAAAGGAGAACAATTTTATCAGCTCCTGACAACAGGAAAGAAGAAAAGGACGACATGGCACATCAAACAGCTTAACTTTAGTCTACAATAACGCTTACATTTCTAAGATATACCAAGTGATTTGTATCCTTTTGTATCCTCCAGCGTGGAGGAACATTCAAATGAAGTATCATATGGATGAGAATGGCAAAGAAAAATCTAACTTAGAAGGCCCAGACCTAGACCTGAATCCAAAAGTCTAAGAAATTTACTTTACACTAAAATGTTTTTTAACTTTAAAGAGAAACAGAGTCCCGCATAACCTGCAAACAGTTCATCTGTTGTTGGTTATTCCTCTTTTGATAAGTTAGAATAAGTTGTGCAAATATGCAACGAGGGATGCCTGAACGCAAAGGACTCTAGCAAAGAATGCATATACACCAACTTTAAGAATACAGAACATCTTCTACCAGATTTTTTTCCACGGCACAATATGCCAAACAAAAGCAATCCTTTTTTAAGGATTCTGAACATCATGTGATTCTTTGATCAACTTTTTATATACTACTCCCTCTAGTCCATAGTAAGTGAACTGTAGCTGTATGGCACAGTGTGCACCCTTGAGAAAAACAGTTGAGGACAAAAACTGAAAGCTACTTTCTATTATTATCCTTCTAATTATTTCTAAACTGTTCTCTTTGAAAATGTAAAATAGTTAAGAACCTCAGCAAAAGGAAGGGTAAATATGGAGAAAATTCCTACAGTTCTCTTGAACTTTGAAAAAATCACTTAATATGAACTAGAGGGAGTACTATGTTTCAAGAGAACCAAACCGTAAAGCAGCAAAACAACAGGGCTGACTTGCATATCACATCTTTTAAAGCCGGGAGAAATTCAAAAGTATGACTTAAGTTCAACACCATTGCCCAAGTGAAGTAGAAGCAACAAGAAGATGCTTAATTTTCTATTAGAGAAAAAGGAAAAGAGAGAAAAATAAAAAGAGACTAAAAAGACACTTACCCAAATATATGGTGAGCCATGACACCATCTCCAGATTCCCTAACAATATTAGTACGAAGTTTCCGTAGAGCTGAATACAGTATCGCTGAAAGGGACTAAAATAAACAAAAAGAATAAGGCGTGGCACAAAAACTAATTGATAAGGAAAGCACACCTAAACAAGGTGCTTGGATAATCATATGAAATCTGAACGTACTGGATCAAATGTAGATTGAGGTACACCAGAAGGGTCTGTCCTTGGAGGACTCTGCTTTCCTGATGTTAGTGAACCTTTTGCTGGAGTGGCTTCATATTTACCCAGTTTAGATGCCTTCACAAATGAAGGGAACCTGTAATAACATCAAGTAGATCATACTCTATTGTGTGTTACATATGACAATTTGATCAGGAGCAGATGATGATATTTGGTTTAGTTGCTTAGTATACAAGTAGTCATAGAAAGCAGCACTATTTAGAGACTGATTGTTCTACTTCATCTTTAGATTATTTGATGTGCTATCTAATGATTTCTCTTTCAAACTTATAATAGCGCAAAAAAAATATGATAACTAGTAACATGTTCAATAGAAAAAAGACAAATTTCCCACAATCTAGCTGTCATTATATATACATGATTAACTAGACTCGTGATAGTCAATCACCAAAAAAACTAAATTAGATCACAGATCGAGCAGTTAAAAAAAGAAACCAAGACGGACATGAATATGTTAGTCTTAATTATAATAATTATATGATATACTGAAATGATTTCAATAACCAGAAGCCATCTTTATTTTGGCAATTCGTAGATACTTGGTTTGAACTAAATTAAGAGAATTTCAATGAATAGCATTGATTGATATGTAAAAGACCCATTGATTGATCTTATTCTACATTTCAGGAAAGCTCTTAGAGTCCTGAGATGATTGGCACCCACACATTTGGATGTAACGCACTCCCTACCGTTTCATTTGTAGTCCCCTATTTGGACTTGCATGAAATTTTTAAGAAAAGTATAGACTTTCAATCTTGTGATCTTAAATTAATGAAATGTCAAATGTACCAAAATGCCCTTTAATTTTGTGGTCTTAGACATTCCATGTGGAAAGAGTTGTCAAAAAAGGAAAAAGACATTCTTTTTTAGACCGACTAAAAAAGGAAAGTAAGACAAACAAAGGGAGTACATATTAAGCCCATGAAGTAGTGTAGAGATGTCCTACATTTTAATCCCTTGAAATATATACCCTTACCCTCCCATTGAATATAACACCATCTACACAACGAGGAGTTTAAGAATTCATTTAACTTGTGGTTGAAAAGTTACTTCACATGAAACAACATATCAAAGTATAAAAATTGAATTGCTAAATGAATTAGAATGTCGAATGTCGTGGAAATCTGACATTTCCAAGTTGAATCATATGTATTAGGACGGAGCAACTAATTGGAAAAAGACGACCTATGATAAGTCATGCATAAACCACATCCCTAGTTGGAGTTCTCAGGAAACAAAACAAGAAGATTGGAATACAGTGAAGGTGCTATTGTTCCTGGCCACAGTTAAACCAAATTTGGAAGTCTGGGAGAAAGCATAAAAAAAATCAAGCTCAAAGAGCACATCTTTAATCATTTTGATAAGCCATGTTTCTGATTACTCAATCACTTCAAAATAGTACATAGTAAGAAATGTGAAGAGAACTTGGTCAGATCACAAGCTAAAAGTAAGCAACAAGAACAGAAGAGAACCTTAATCTCAACGTCTGACCACCAGCAAATAGATTATAGGCCTTTGATTCATTCACCTGAATAAAGATAACACTTTCAGTTTCTTAGTAAAACATCAGATGGTTGAAATTTAAAAGATGAAAACCGGAGATAAATAAAGACTAATTTTTTTGCATAGGATATCTGAAAGGCTGTTTCGTCTCTATTCTATCTTCAGTAAATTACCTTTAGGACAGATGAAACGGATCCATAAAGGTCACTCTTTTTAACATCCTCCACAAGAATATCTTCAGTAACAAGATGACGTAGCACGCGGGATGCTTCACCCTTGGCTAGCTTCTTTCCAGCTCCATGCAGATGCAAGGACTCGTGTCTGTGTTTCTTCACCTATAATAGTAAAAGAGACCATATTAGCCAATGAGATAAGAAGGTAATAAATGAGAAGTTAAAAGCTAGGACATACATATTGGCTCAAGGAGCCCCTGAAGACTTCCAAAACATGGGCTGACGAGAATTTTTGTCCTGTCATCTTCACCAATTCAACCTGACATGGCAGGCAAGATATCAATGTTTACTAAAACCAGCAACAGTCTAGTGAGTTTCAAGAAAGTGAATGTCTTCTGTCAAATACAGAATTAAACAAACTAATTTTTCCCTACTAATTGCTTTGCAACTTCAGTGACGTTCTTTTCTCAATACAGTTCTGAGTCTTGCAGCAATTATCACATGTTTTTCTGCAGTTGGTAGATTCGAATTTCTCGCCAAAGTGAATAAGCTGAAGGAGACGACGACAATCAACTTCATTCTCACAGTAACTAACCTGAAAAAAGTGTTGAAAGACTTGAGAAAACTAACATTACAATAGTGAAGATTTCAGTGACTTATGAACAATCACATGCCATTCTTAGAAGATTTTCCACGTTCGTCTCAAGGTTCCTCCCTGAAGCTGCCACATTTGAACGACCATATCCAGACCCAAAGGGACTCTGCTCTACAGTGCCTTGACTGATCATATGCTTGACTCGTATCTATTGAATTTTTTTTAAAAAAGCAAAAGATGTTTAACAGGAAATAAAGTAGAGGAGATCAACACGCATATAATACTTCAGTAACAGAAACAAGAAACATATTGGGACAGAGACTCACGTAATCACTATAACTGTAGTACAGAACACAAGAGGAAGGTAGACCATCTCTACCAGCACGACCACACTCCTATTGAACAATAACAGCAAAGTCAATTTTACATTCCACTGAACTGAATTTAGCACACTAGTTTTTCGGAGTAGTTTAAAAGAAAGAATGAGAAATGAATGCTTAGCAACTACCTGATGGTACCCTTCAATAGATTTTGGCAAAGAATGATGAATAACAAAACGAACATTTGGCTTGTTGATACCTGCAGTCATCATGTTAACACTGATTAGTTAACAGAATATCAGCTTGAAAAGGCTAATTACGCCTCAATCATACCCATTCCAAACGCAATAGTTGCACATATAATATTGATCTCATCTTTGCTCCACTGCTTCTGGATGTTAGCTCGTTGAGCACCATCCATGCTGCCATGATAAAATGCTGCTTTATGTCCGTATTCCTGCAAATTGAACATTCCCATTAGACAGTTATAAACTCCAAAAAAGCATTATCTGGACTAGACAAGAAGAGAGAATGTGAAAAGGATGTTTGGTAGTCATCATCTATCTAACTTTTAGGAAAAAACAGTGCATACTGTTCCATAAGAAGTAAGGATTGCTGACTAAGTATTTGACAAAGCGCTTTCTGTTTATGTAAAAATGAAATAGATACTTGTACAAAATGAATTACTCCAGACAGGCCTAACTATTTGCTAGAAGTTTAAGGTACCTGAGCATTAGAGCCACAGTGAGTTTCTACTTTATGATCTTTGTATATAAAATTAATGCAAGAAAAGACAATACGAAATTAGAAGCTTTTAAAGGAAGAAGAGATTTCAAAAGGTAATATCTAGCTACTAACAAGCAACCACTAAAACTAATTCATAAATATCCCCACATCACAAGAGAAATGAATACAAACATCATCTTGTTAACTTCATGCATTATATTATGTTTTAAGAAAGTTTTCGCTAGGAAACCGAGAATAAAGCAAGAAACAAAGAAATAGAGTCTGTTAAAAGGTGATGAACCTGCAGCTTTTCTGCTACTCTCTCACAATCCATTCTAGAAAGACAATAAATTATCCCGCATTGATCAAAATGATTATTCTTTATAAAAGTGCCAATGTCTTCCAAACACTTCTTTGTCTTTGGGATAACAGTATATCTGCAAATTTTGAAAAGTTCCACAATCATGTATTTGTAAGGCCAAAAAAGGTATGGTACCACTACACTTTCAGAATCATTTATTCACCTTAAATTTGGGCGATTGAAGCTTTGTCGGAAAATAATGCAGTTGGCAAGACCAAGAGCCTGAACAACATCCTCCTTGACACTTATTGTAGCAGTAGCAGTCAAGGCCAGAACAGGCACAGTTGGGAACTTTTGCTTCAGGATACCTAAACACTGGATGACAACCGAAAAGTTTAGAGTCCATCAAATGTACCCCAACGAATATGATAACACAAAAAATGCTCGAAAAAGACATTACCTGATAATCAGGCCTGAAATCATGTCCCCACTGGCTTACGCAATGTGCTTCATCAATAACAATTCTTGCCAGTGTATCACGAGTATGTAGACTTTCCAAGTGTCTCAATAGAACATCACTTCTGCACTACCATACAAGTATTCTTTGAGTATTTCAAAATATCGTTTGGTATTAAGGAGAAAAATTTTTGCAGTAAGGAACATACTTTATGTTCCGTAGGACCATGCAGAAAATTACTAGAAACAGTAAAAAGTTTCTTTATCATGACTCTAGAAGGTTGACCTTTTTAGCTAGGTATTAAATCGTGTCATTGTTGCAAAGCCAAAATCCTAATTTAACTGTTGAGGCTCTATCAAATAAAGGAACAATGAATCAAGGGACTAAAAGGTCGATTTTGAGGGCCTGAGGCAGTGGCCACTCTGAACAATATTGCAGTTTAGTCTAGCGTGAAATATAGTCCCCTTCATCTGGAATCCAGATTCTGGATATTTCCCAAACAAATAATTCTTGTGGCTATTGCAATTAAATTGCTTAAGTATAACCTTTTCCAAACAAGTAAGACCCAGTTTCAAGAAATAGCCCTATCCAAGTTATAGTAATTAAAGATTGAGCAACCACAGTTCATTAATAGGAGCTTATCCATCACACCTTCAGAAAGGTTTCATGCCTCCAGTAAGGAACTTATTTTTCCTGCTAGCATCTCACTATTTCATAGTTGCACCAGACTAACAGATCAGCCAAGGAATAAGGAAGTGACAAGGAACTTCAAGATTTGTCTTTACTCTTAAATATCAGACACTTCATTCAGAGAAGTTACCATAAGTTTCAAATGTTACCGAATGAAATTACAAGTACGCACTTGGCAACTTTCTCTGGGGTAACATATAAAAATTTGTATTTGCAACCATCTGAATTGAGCTCTCTAAGTATCTCCTGTTGCTCAGTCCACTCCATGTTGGAACTAAGATAAGCAGCAGGTATGTTAACCTGCAATGTGTACATACCATGAAAACACAGCATTAAGGTAGAGCTTCTTAGAAACAGATGAAGTTATTATAGTCTCAACCATCATTACCTGCAGCAAATGCATTATCTGATCTTGGATGAGCGAAACAAGAGGTGAAATGACCAAAGTAATCCCAGGACAAATAAGACCAGGAAGCTGCAGTAATAGGTCATGAATGTGAGAGTCCCAGCTGCAAAAAATCCAAGTACCAAGCCCAGTACACAAGAAATGTGCAAAAGTAAACTGGAGCTCCCAAAAATATGTCCATCTTTTGAAGTAGTTATATTGGAATAGCAGCAATAAGAAAGTCCACATTTTGGGTACAAATTACCATGGGAAGAGAAAGAAGAATGTAGATATCAATAGTGGAGCCACAACAACGATAAAAATTTCTAACAGTAGATAGTCTATTCCATAATGATTGTGCACTTTTTCTACTTGATGCATTTAATAGGCGCAACAGTTCATGAAGAAAGATCTACTCGAACATCTTTTCAGATAACTAAGCCAAGCTTGGCAAGAACACATTTCACAAACATATCTTTATTTCTTTGTATAAATGCATTTCAACATATAGAGGGGCATATCATCGTCAAAAAAGGAACTTTCCCTAGTTTAACTCCCAACAGCATGACTCCATGCTTCGCCCTTCTTTATCTCCTCATAGGCAAGGCACCTACCCCTGACCCCTGTTGTTGATGGATTCCACTAGTCATCCTCTAGCCTCATCATGGTTGTATACTTCTCCCCCAGCAGTAACCAGGGTTTCAGGAAAACTACTACTGACGGAAACATCTTGCATCACTCATCCTCATCAAGCTTCAACAATTCTCCTAGTCCTCCCTCTTTCCGTAGGGCTAAATCATTAAAGAGACTGCATAATATTTTTCTATTTCGTGAATATAGGAGATCTTCAGCTCTGGACTACATATCTATGTGTTAGAATCTGTAAATTTTCTGATAATTCTTTACTTGGGAAATCGGTACAATTTCATTAGGAATGGTTTTGTCAAAAAGAGGTAGATTACAAAATTGAAAGAATCTTTGATTCCAAACAATGCAAGATGAATTTGATCAATGGAATTCAAACAACAGAGCTCCAGAACGAACTGAGCTTGAACATTAAAAACAGGGGTGTCTTGTTAACAGCTCTACACACATTCATACCAGCATTCATAGAGCTAACAGAATTACAACTTTTGTAGGAAATATGGAATGAGCACCTGTGGTAGAAAAATACTTTTGTCATTTCCAGTTACAATGAAAGAAAATTCCACATTTGATGCTATAACATATGAGAACCTTAAGGCCATTATTGACAACTGGTTAAGTGGTAGATATCAACAAGGAGTTTCTGTACAATCTGATGACTTCTTAGCAAAATGAACCCAGAAGTGAGCATAGCTAAGAAGGGTTGATGATTCTTACGCTGTTTAATCTCCTTCTGAAAATGGTACCAAGTAACCCTCTAAAATTTATAATAATACCAGATAATAGCATCTTAGACAGATTACATTTGCTTCACATTATAAACACCACTTAGAAAAGCTTCAAAAAGCCATAAAATCGAATGTCTCACCTGATATGTCAGACTTTTGCCTCCTCCTGTTGGCATTAAAACAAACACATCATTTCCGCTCATTGTTGCATTTATCACCTCTCGCTGATTAGGACGAAAAGAGTGATTTCCAAATACTTTTTTGTTATTGGCCTGACAATGGAAAATATGTTCAAATGCAACTCCAGAAACATCTCATTCTTACGCAAATTTAAATACACACCTCAAGCTTCTTTGTCCAAGGGAAATCTCGGCTACTCCACTTCTTGTCATTTGAACCATCAATATAGTTAACTTCAAGATACTTTGGGATGTATGGTTCTCTTTCCACTGGGGGGGGCTTGTTGAAAGTACCAACCCTCCCCCGTCCACGTCAAATGAAAAGTGGATGAATGATTCCCATTGTCAAAGTGACTGACTCCATTGTATCACTCACTGTCATGTCGATCTGTAGGAATTTTACTCCCTTTAAGGGAAATGAAGAAGGGTGGCAATACGAAGGCAGAAGGTGTTTCATACTGAAAGGCAGAAGTTAGTGTGGAAGCGGAACACTGTGACATCTTTCTTTCTTCATTGACTGATACAGTTTGAAGAAATTTTTCAAGGTGCTGAATTTGCAGCTTCAGCTGTGACCTGAAAGTATGCAAACGCAACCAGTTATATGCTTCAATATTGTCTAAAATTTCTGTCAAGGAAGAACAAAATATGCAGCACAGACAAGGCACTGTATAAAAAAACATCGAACTAGAAATAGGAATTAAAAGAAAAATGTATGAGAACATACCGCTCTTGGCGAAGCATTTCAATCTGTTCTGAACTCAGGTCTGAAACATTGTCAAGAAGATCATTTGAAATCTCAATTAGCTTATCCTTCATCTCTTGTAAATGATCCATGGCTCCAGGGCAAAGTCCTAGCTGTATTAATTGCAGAAATCAAGCGTCAGAGTTAAGAAATATCAGTAACTTTGGAACGAACATGATTGAAGCAGAGAAACCTTATTACCTGCAAACCATGGGTTTGCATTTTAATGAACACCTCCTGGTGGCAAAATTGGTCCTCTCGTGTCCAAGCCAAACTTGGAGACTTTGTACTGAGTTAGTTTTAACGGGAACCTGAGACAGAGGCGGGTGGCGTGCAGTTGGTCTGATAGTGTTCTACTATTTGGTCGACATCTATATTCTGAAAAAGGAATGTAGCATAACTTTCTAACTGTCTAAAAAAACCAAGATAGAGACAAATTATCAGGGGAAGTTCAAAGTGTAGAACATAGATAATAGATTTGCATGCACATTTCATCCTTCACTGCAGAAACCAGTAAATAAGAGACAGTAGCAATTACTGCAGAATATTTCTTGTTTTCTCCTTTTGTTTTCTTTTTCTATTTTTGGTTTTGCATTACTTTCAAAGAAGCAAGGTAAAGCTCACCTGTTTTGGTCCCTTTTACCCAAAATATCGGCATATTCAAATTGGATTTAAGTAGGCAATACCTAGTTTCAAAAGTCAACTACCAATAATATGATATATCCTAGGGAGAGTGCGAAGTCTTTTCTGTTATCTGCTTAAGCCACACCAAAAATTACCAGAAGAATGTCATCTTCTTCAGTTTCATCAGCACAAGTTGTATACACCTCCCGTGTCTTCTTGCTTGCACCATTTGCGTGACTGCTGGATATTTCCCCTACACCTCGAGCATGTGAATTGTCTACTCCACTCTGCCTGTTCACAACGTTCCCTGGTTTGTTTCTGCTTACAAACACAAACCCGCTTGAGTGGGGTGGGGAAAAACAATTGCCCTGGCATACCTTCTCGGTCACTGAGTTTTCACACTGTTTTTCCAACCCCAACCATTCGTCACCAACCCTTGGATGCACTGGCCCTGCAACCTGCTGGAGCACAGTTTTTCCAATCAGATTCCCGCGGGAACCTGTGGGGTTGGTGGAATTTAGCGTGTTTGAGAAAGCATTGGTATTTTGTGGATCAGTTTGTTATAGTTTTCCCTGGTCTTGTGTAACTCTTGGGAGACAACTTGAGGCTGGTTAGAAGCTTCCAAGCCTGCCAAGAATCGGGAATCCAATATGAAAAGTGATTCCTATAGCTGAGCAAAAAAAACACTCAAACAAAAATTAATATTTCACAGCATTTTATGCTAGGATTTCTCAAATATGTGCTCATGAAGCTAGTGCCTATATAGATCCATTCTACGATTGTACAACAAATAAAAAGCAAAAATAATAAAATGTTTTCAAATAGTAATAGATGTATTAAGAACTGTCAAGAAGGAAATGGTTGGAGGATTTTAATATCTTGCAGACCCAAAAGCACCTTTTCAGCTTCCAATTTTGATACACTTCTGATCTGACAAGTCACTGACCTGTAAAAATAACAATAAGCAATAGATAAGAATACAATCATCCTTTAACTAATAAAGAATTAAAGAACATAGATGCAATTTGCTAAAAATAGTACCAGAAGAAAAATTATAAACAATAGTACCAAGAAAAGAAGAAGAAAAAACAAGAGAAATTCCCCAGGAATTTGCTGAGTGATAACCTGATGATGGATCTTAGTACATTTAATAGAATGTGGCCAGTGCTTTACAGTTTCTGTCAGTTACTCTCTGTGATTACTTATCTTGAGAATGGGACTTTTTTGTGAGCTAGCATTAAGTACCTCCAGCATAGTAGACCTTACTTGTCCTAAACTTCTGCAAGTATAGTACTGTTGGAATATACAAAATTTTGGAAACACTGAAAGCAATATGACTACAGTTGCATGATTTAAAGTTCAGTCACCCCATGGTTGATTATCTTTTATGCATCATGTGCAGAAGTTATCTTCTTTGAAACGTTGAAGTAGAAAAAATGTGCAATCTTACGAGAAAACAAACCAGGTAATGATAGAGTGGCACACCTGGCATTCATTTCATCTCTGGCACAATGTCTCTGTGTGGGTAGAGAGAAAAGGATGTTCGAACTCAAGAACTTATCTTGGCATGAAAAATTATCATGGGCAATAGCATGTTGCGTCCAGTTGGCTTTTGGAAGCTTATCTTTAGACATGGAACCTCCAGCTGAATTAGCCTCCCTGCATAGAACATCCAATGAAAAGGAAAAAGTAACATACATGAGCACATAAACTAAAAGACACTAGCATCATCTTTTATGCCTCGAGACATGAATTAATAAATCTACTTCCTAATGGTCTAGCTAGCTGAAAACCAAAACCAAAACAACACATGAAATCCTGTAAATGTGCCAACCAATTGTTCCATTGAAATGACATGAAAAATGAACCTGTAAGCCAACCTGAATTACGGAAACACTAATCAACTCCCTCCAATTTTTGTTTTTGGTCCACCTTGAATTGGCTTTTTGTTCCCATCTTTCATCAAAAAATGAACATTTCTTCTTTTTTTGGCAACTCTTCAGTTTCAACTTCTAATTGGCATATTTAAAACCACAAGACATTTTGATTGATTTTACTCATTTTAGTTTAAGAATACAGTATTCAAAAGTCCTATTTATTTTTATATTGTGTTAAGCAACACCAACACAACAATTTGAAGAGATGGGGGAAGTCAATTATATGGCACACAAACTATGTTAAAAATAACCAAAAAAAAAGAAGAGATAAGTTTTTCCTCCCCCCAAAAATAAAACGATGATAGTAAAATTATGTGGGCAAACATTGAAAAAACTGTAATGGGATTAATAATCGGATTTAGGTTCACTTCAATCAGACATCGAAAAGTTTTCACAGAACGAGCACTTAGCGAATCGGAGATTCTCGATAGAGTAAGACCTGAAAAACAATTGCTTTGAAAATATAGGGCTATGCAGGGTGAAGGATTCAACTGACCGTAAAGTATGACTTTTATCGTAGTCGGCGAATCAGTCCCCGGCGAAACGGTGTTGGTCTGTCAGCCACGATATGGAAGAGAAACGAAGAAATGAGGATACAGCCCGAAAGCTTCAAATTTCGAGACGCGGGATGAATTGGCGGGATAGTTTTCACGAGCGATATAGGGCTTGGCCCGATTCTGGCGTTATTCACGTTTGGGCCAAACAACCGAAAATATATCATTTACATACCCATTTTTAAACCACTTTCATATACAATTATGGTCGAAATATACAACTTCCGTATAAAAAATGTATCATATATAATTTGGTTAAAACATAACTTACACATAATTTGTATAGAGAATATGCGGGTAGAGAAGATGAGAGAAGCGAAGTTGAATGATTTGAAAATGTGAAGAGGTACTGTGTGGGTGTATTATTTTTGAATAAGGAGGTGTGAGATATAGATTATAGTGGGTAAGAAGAAGTGTAGAGGTAAATGGCCCCTCCTCTTGGGCGGCCCGTTGGCTCCCCGGCTCCCCCTTCCAAATTTAGAATTCAGCGCTGACCAGATCTTCGATTAGTTTGCTTCTGCGCCACAATGGGACAAATCAGTCGATTTCTACTTTGTTTTTATATGGATGTTAACACTCCCTTCTTGTGGGCTTACCTCCAAAATCCTTAAAACCCCTCTAAAGCCTTGTAAACCTTTCATCCTTCCTATAGAGAAGTGGTTTTTTTCGATTTGGAGAAATTGATGCTTGTGAAGTGAAAATGGGGAGATATTTATTTTGGAATGCATCCTTTAAGGCAAAACTGGAATTGCAAATTCTGCGATTTCCAAACTTGGTCCAACGTTGGTTCACTTGTTTCAAAGGTACATTTTTTCCCCTTTTAATTGTTTTTGGTTGATTGACTAGATCTAGCTATATCTCATTGCTATTTATTATTATTATTTTTAATACTCTATTCCAGTATGTTGTATATTATTTCGATTATTGTACTATTTTGTTGTAGTCCTTGGTTGCTTTTTTTTTTTTTGGTAGACTTTGCACTTTTTTTCTCGCGACTTGCTATATTTTCTTCTTTATTTATGAAATTGCTATATCTGAGCCGAGAAACCCTTGTCTAAACATTTTCTTTACCCTCTAAACCACACCTCTTCAAAATGTGATAAGTTTTGCAATATTCAAGCTTCAACTTGTGCAATTTTCGGTGTCATACTTTTATTATTTTGGTTGCAGAATTGTGTTGCATGTATTTGGTAACTTTGTTGGTACATACTTTTTTGATGTGTCATTTTAAGTCCAATGCTACTCTGTACATGCATCCAAAATTTAAATTATATATATACAGTTTATCATTATTTATATATATGATTTAAGTCAAATAAACATCACTTTTTTTTTATCTCATTATATATGAAACATTCATCATCAAAAACCTAATGATAATCGTCCAACCAAACTCCCCTTAAGATTACATAATAAACTCCAAAAGGTAACAGCAGAAAATGTGAAAAATTGAAAAACTAATTTGAATTAATTTTGTTTTTTTTAGGTGCTAGTCAATTGAAACCTAAAATTTTTAGTTTTATTCAAAATCTTGCCCTGATATTAGTTATTTTAAAAAATACTTTCGTTCCTAATTTTTTTTTGTTTAAGTTTTTGTGATTAAAAAAAATTTATTCAATCTATCACCCAACAATTTTTTTTAGAAAATGAAATTAAAAAATATTTATTTGAAGTGAAGAAAATTAAAAAAAAAAACAATAGAAAAGTTTAGTAAAGAAAGCTGAATAAAAGTAAAAAAATTTTGTTAACGTTTATCCCATATGTTTCAATTATCAATCCGGAGGATCACCCAACTATTGTTGGTTGGACCTCTTCCATTGTAAAAATTTTCCATTATTACCCCATTTAACTATAACATATTTTTTGAAAAGACACTGAAATTTTACAAGAGTCCTAGTTCATTTTAAGTGATAAAAGTATCTCATTTTAAGTCAATCCCACTTATAAGGAAAGAAAGTGAATGCACGAACTAATTACTGCTTTGCCACGGTGTCCATAATATATGATTTTTTCTTTTTTTTTCTTTAATTCATTATTTTTCCTTAATTATTAATTTAGATATTTTTCATTTTTTCTTCTATTTTTGCTTTTTTTTTCCAGCCCTTTGAATCTGCGTCTCTTGGTTTTTCTTCGTTGACCACCTTTGTTGCCATAACATTTTTGTCAATTTTGTTATCACCATATCAAATTAAATTTGGAAAAAATAAATCCGATATCAAATTAAAATTTCCTTTTTAAAGTGATTGTAGCATTGATTTTTGGCCTCTACAATTCCAACATGATTTTGTAATTAAAAAAAATATAAGTTCCTCTTAAGGCTCAATTGAGCTAATTTTGGTTGGTTTGACATGATTTTCCAGCCCCCGCTAATGATCAGAATTCCACTACTTTGACATAAACATTTTTTTTCTTTCGCCGTTTGCCATCATTTTTCCTGATGCTTCTCACGCACTCCCCCCCCCCGCGGCCAAGAAGGAGGAGTAAAAAAATCTGAGGATGAAAGCATTAAAAATCTGTTCATCGTCGCTATCTTCATTAAAAGTAAATCAAAAACTAGTTGCTAACGCATTTTTTTTTGAATGGAAAAGAAAAAGAGAGAGAAAAGAGAAAAGAAAGAAAAAGAAGAAAAACCGGCAACTTAGTGTTCCCCTCCTTCAATGGACAAAATTGCGAAGCTTAGAAAGGAGAAGAAAGAAAAAAGAAATTAATTCTAAAATAAAAGATTATTTATATATTTGGTAAAAATATTACAAAAAAAAAATTTAATCATATTTCTTTTAGTTTTCACGCTCTACGAGGGTGAGTGTTATACACTCTCTATCTTAAATTTCATGAAAGGGTTCAATAATTTCACTTTAAATTAGTATAAGGGTGTATTAGAATCCCACAAAATTTAAGTGTTTTTTCAAAAAAATAGTCATACTTTAATGGGTTTCTATGTATTTCCTCAATTATAAATATACTATATAATAAGAGGAAATAACACTAGTTTTTTTAAGTCTCGGTGGTCTGCTTTCAGCTTTATGTGCTTTTATGAAAGCAGCTTGGCTCACTGGGCAAAAGTTTTCAACTTTTCAAATGTCCAAGATCTTAGTTTTTCCGAACCTAGGTTACATCATTTTTTCTTCCTTATTTGGTTCTTTTTCCTTTTTAATTTCTATTACCTTTATTTTTATGTAAATATTATATGGAGTTTTATAATTTCAAATGTTTACTTATTTGGTATTTAGTTTATTTTTTCGTCTCTTCTTTCCTGGAAAAAAAAATTGAAATTTTTATTTATTTTTTTCCTCTACTCCTAATTTAACTAATGTGTTATTTTTTTTCCGAAATTAATATGAAATCCTTTTTTTAGCTAAGATTTTTGAAAATTAAACGTGCCCTGCTTTAGTGTGTTTCGAAAACAAAAAAAAATCAAAAAATTATTTTTTTATGTTTCCTACTTTTCAATTTAATTAGCCTTACCACTTTTTTTTCAAATAATAAAATCCCTTTTTTACAAAACTCTGCCCATTTGGGTTTTCCCCGTCAAACGTCTTAGTTGTTACGGAAGGCTAATTATTCGATAATTTTTAAACTTATAATATATTCAATTTTATCCTTTCCATTGGCAAAACATTTATAGAAAATTGTTCCATTATTATGAAATAAATAATATTTCATTTTACTTACCTTTGCCTAATAAACTTACTAAGGAACGTAAATTTTTAATTTCTTAATAGAAAGAGTTTAAGTTTTTTTACTTATTTAATGAGGTTTTTTTTGGCTCACCCCCTCTCTCTGCAATTAATTATTTTACTTACTTTAGTACTTTCTAATAAAACTTACTAATTAGTTACCTACCAAATAACATCTTATTCTTATTAAAATTCTGGTTCTTGTTTATATTATTATTTCTATAATGATAGTTTTATAAGTTTTTCAAATGAAGTATGGCCTTTGTGAGTAGAGTTTTTTATAGCAAAACATCTAAAGTCAGGATTATGAAACTTCTAACTTTCTCTTATTTACAATTATACTAGTCTTTAGTAAATTACCGTAATGCTTTACTTTAAATATTAAATGATATAAAATTGGTGACATATGTAAAAAAAAAACCTCATTGAAACTACTATTTTCATATATCATGGCTCACATAATTCATTACGTACTAAAATATATAGTAGTATACATTATTTGCCTTCAAGAAAGGGACACACTTAATGCTGAGTTTTTTTTTTATTACAAAAAAAATTGTGGGGGTGTTGATGATATAAATAATTAATGTGTATTACTACTTAGAAATGGAATAATACGGTTTTTTAAGTTCAATGAAGGTAATTAATATGAAATAGAGTATTTTCTATACCCGAAAGAAAAACATTTGACGCCAAAATTATGAAAACAACTACTACTCGAAATTTCCTCTTATTTTACAGACTACCTAGTCCGATGATAAAAATAATGGTCCATGATCTTTAACGACTTTAAATATTCAATGATACAAATTGGTGGGCATTTGGAAAGAAAAACCATTGACCCCCACCACCAATTTCCATATGTTAATGGGGGCTCCTTAAATCATTACGTCTAAAAAGTATACGATAATAATACATTGTTTGCCTTTTTAGAAGGTACACATAATTGGCATAATGTTTTTTTATCCATTTTTTTTTGTGGGTAGTGGTATTGATGTAATAAAGGAGGGCAACTTTCACATATGCAAACAAAAAATTCATAATTTTTGTTTATGCTATACAAACTTTTGCATAAATTTTGCGCTCCATAAGCAAACAAAAAACTGTATAATTTCGCTATCCCATCTACAAGTGGTAAAAATAATTCGTTGCCTATGTTCGTGCAATTGTTATTCGCTATCCTAAATTTTTACTGCATGGTATTAATTCAACTTCACTGCCTATTTTCCGCTCCAATAGTAAGTTTTATACAGAAGATTATGTTTGTTTTTCCTTTTCCCCTCTCCTCGCTTTTAACAAAAACATAAAACACAATATATACCTTCTGTTGTATAAAGCTAGAGAAAATTTGTTATTTTTCAACACATCACTGCAATGGTATAATTTCCGTTGACTTTTTCCCTCTGCAATATTTTGAAAGTAAAATGGTTTGTAAATAATCGTAATATTTAGTGTATAACCCGATGAGTATAATCTTTTTTGCATGTGTCCCTACAATTTTTCTCCGGCTCGCTTTTATTACAAAACCGAAAAAAAATTAATAACACTTTTTGTGTATAAAAACGAGATAGTCCGAGCGAGAAGGAAAGTGGCGAGCGATTTTCTGGGAGAGAGAACGCTGGCAAAATTTTAGCTAACGTTTGCGATGGGAGCACAATAAAAATCAAAAAACCCTAAGCTATTCATTTATTTTAGGTTTCTCAGTTTTGCTATTGATATACATTTTTTTGTCTTTAATACATTAAATATGTGTCCCATTTATCGAATGGGTAAATTATAATATTTACAAGTTAAAAGGAGTATGCACAATGAAAGTGAGTTTTTTTTATACTCGAAACGAATTATAAAGCCAAACTGTCAATACCGTTTGAAGTTTTTTCTCGTCATTTTAACTAGTTCTCTAGTAAATATTTCATAATGCTTTAATTTTTAATTTTAAAATGAATAAATAGTTTGACATTTTGGAAAGAAAAACTCACTTTACCACCTTCAATTTTCATAGGTCAATGCATGGAAACAATTATATTGCCTCAACCTCAAATTCATTAACTACTAAAAGATATGGTAGTGCTTCAAAGAAATTGGGGCACAAATTGATTTCCATGTATTTTTTTTTGACCAAATTTTGTGGTGTTTATTTGTGGGATGATTTAAATAAATTATGTGTTTTAGTGTCCGATGAGTAATTAAATGATATCAAGTTCAAATTAAGTATGGGACCGGTGAAAATAGAATTTTTATATATCCTAAAACTAACATGTAAAAATTTTATGAACGTTTCAAATTTCACTAACCGAATTTCCAATCCAACGGGTTAATCGACCGAACCGGGACGAACTGTGCCGGGAACCTGTATGTCACCGGTTCTAGCCTGCCAACACACTAGCTGTAACGAGGCCCACTCATTTGCCCACACATCCAGTGAAAGAATCACAAGTGAATACGATTGTGTTCGACTCCTCACGGGAAACCTACCCGTACCACGTGAAACTCTCCCACTTTCCAAAAGCTTTCATCCATCCGTCCACAAAAATGGCGCGTTTTAATGCTTCAGGTTCTAATATTCCACTTTTTCTTCACTCCCAAACCCCAGGTAAAATCCCATTCCTTCGCTTGCTACCCTAACATTATTTTCCCGACAGTTTGCCAACCTGCTTAAAAATCGCTTACCTCGCTTCTCAATACGAAAATTTGTCAATGGTTAGATTTTCCAGTTTTCTGTTGAGTCCCGGCGTAGCTTGTATCAAAAGCTTTCATCAATATAGGTTTTTGCACATCAAGGCGATGCAAGACGGTAAAGTTTGCCCCGCCTACGTCGTTGCGATTGAGTCCAAAGTTTAGAGTTTCCTCATGGTCTGGACCTGTGGGCCGGGTCCCCCCCGATTACCGGGCGCCCGGCGCCCGTAATTCCAAAGCGGAAATAATCAAAGTCTTGTTGCGCTCGGGAGTGTTTACATTGCTCCACGTGGATCCACGGCTGTTCCTTTTACTGCTCAAATCAACCGTAGGGTTTTCAGGTTTAATAATCTCCACACGAGTTTATAGTTTTGATATTTGCTATTTTGTTGTTTTTTTCGCCTTTGTTAATTTTTTTGGTCCCGTGTGGTTTTATTCTAGGGTGTGAACATTGTGCCGGAGGATTTTGTAGCAGAGCAGTTGAGATCGGTCCTTTCCGACATGCCGCCCAATGTTGTAAGTATATCATGTTAGTGTCTTGATGTTCACATCCATTTGGTAATTTTATTTTCGGTATAGTATATATTGATTTGAGGAATTGAAGAGTGTAATAGTCCCGGTCATTGATTAGATTATCAATAGTTATAGCCACACGTCAGTCAAGTTATGATACTGCACAAACTGGAATATGAGTATATTCTTTTGGGAGTATTCATATATTGCTAAAATTTGATGCTCCTAAGTTTAGATTTCCCGTCACAGCTTCAGTGGTGCTTATCTTTATAGTAGGATTATACTCCCTGTTTCCTTCAAACTCTTTGCTTTTTATGTATCTTTCAGTGTTGCCATTGAAAACTGAATTAATCACTTATATTTCTTGTATAAAACTTACGTTGCCACTAGCCACGACATTTTTACAGGAAACGACATATAAAGAAACTCATAACTATGTACCAATAACTAGCATAGATAGTTTAGGAGGGAAAGGTTGGATGAATGAAATTAATGTAGATAGACCATCCCTTATAAAGGAAATGATTGGCTAATTTACTGGTTTTTCGAATTATCAGCACAATTTTCTTCAGTGACACATATTGGTTAAGTTTCATGCTATTATACTTTTCAGTCTTCTTTTTGGAATCCAAATGTCACCATATTTGTGAAATTAATACAAAGAATTAATTGTTATTTGGTTCATGGATACTCAGGGGGATAAAAGAGAGTTCCATGTTTGGTTAGCTTTGGGGACACTGTGATTTAATCCTGGAGGGGATTATTATCCTCTTTTATCAAAATTATAGGGGGGGGAGGGTAAAATGGTTATTTTAACAACATTAACCTACCTCTGTAGCTGACTCAAATGCTTTATTCAAGTCTTCTCCATTGTATATGTTGCACAACTGTATATACAACCTGATCCAGTATTCAAGCTATACATGGAATAAGTATACCAACATTATTTGGACTAGGCAATCTACAGTTTCCATTAATGTCTCAGTAGTCTATTTTGCGTCACAGCACTAAGATTGTCTTAGGTGAAAACAGGCATGCTTCCGTCAACTGGCATAGTGAAAACCCTCTGTCAAAGTCTGAAAGAATTCCCCGTACAAGGTAAACAATATATTTGTTCTGTTTTTGAAATTTCGACGACATTAACTATGCTGCTATCAAATGCTTGAAGACAGCCTTGGTGGTTGACCCTGTTATGGTATCCACAAGTGGACATACATTAGCTGGTCCCTCTATTTTGGATAGCTTTAGGTATGTCACCTTGAGAGTGATAGACTCTTTCCATGCCCTCCGTGTAAATTCATGTGTATTATTGACTAAACATTTGTTTATTGCTAATCTTCTGCTGCCATATTCATGAAATATAAATCAATCTCTAAACTTCCTATACAGACATGCTATCTATGGTAAATTGTCGCATCCTTGGATAGTTGGATTAAGCATGATCATCATTATGTCTTTAATTTCCACTGCTTTTGTGATAAATCTTTGGAGCACAATATATGAAATTTCATTGATATTTGTAGTGATGTAATTTTCACATTTATATGCTGTAATGTCGTGTGAAATCTTCTATGTTTATTCTCTATGTTGCAACTCATTGGATAATCATGTCCAATCATAGCCTTTCATTTTCTGATAACAGGGAGGAACTTCTTCCCATGGCCGATATAGTGACCCCAAATTTGAAAGAGGCTTCTGCTTTACTAGGCGGTGTGCCATTGGAAACAATTGCCGACATGCGTTCTGCTGCAAAAGCAATACATGACATTGGTCCAAGGTTAATTTTCGAGATTTTTCTTTCAAACAGTGAAATTGATATCTTGACCTTGTACTACTTATGGACAAAGTCCATTGCTGGAAAAAATATCGTGCATAGCTATCACTTACAAGAAAGAACTAAATACCTTTTAAATCATTCAAACCATCATTTGCTGTACAATGTAACACCACCCCTTATGCATTTCCTCTATGCAAATCCAACTAGCCCGTCATTCTCAGCCTTATTTTTTTGGTAATATTTTATGTAGAGGTGTGATATACACGAATTCTACATTTGGCTTCCACGGAACAGTAATTTGCATATGGGTCTTAGCACCCTCATCTGCAGTTAGTCTTCATGTTCTGCTATTAACTACAATGGCCAGGGTTCAACAACTGAGCACGCTTCATCCGTGATTGCTGGAAATATGAGGCCCAAGTTGTTGATTAGGGCAACCAAAGCATTATGAATCATCAGAACTATCACGGTATCACCCATTCACATGTAGCAGGAAGTTAGTTATACACATCTTATATCTGAAGCTGCATGTCTTGAAAATAAAAAGACAAAATTTTCACTTTCTTAACAATTGAAGACTTCGAGGAGATCTTCTGTGAATGGATCTATGCCTACTTCATCTTGCTTAGTGGGAAAATTAACTTGAGAGTGAACTAGATCTGAATAAAATAGAACTTGTAGATGTGTTGATTATTTGATAGTTTCACTGTAAAATTCTTTTTGCAGAGTAGCGTTCTTGGCTTATTTGTAATTATGGTGCTGCCCTAGCTTAGTAGTGTGATTGTATCATAAATACATATTTTACCAGCTTCAATAAAAAAATGAAGAAGAAGAAACTTGTAGATGCTTGAAAAGGAGTTTAGGGGCTCATTTTCTGGGTGCTCTAAACAGAGTAAATTCAATCCTTCTCCAGTTTCTCCTTGATTTGGGGCTATAAGAGTGGGAGAAGAATGATCAGCATTTCAAACAGAAGGAGAATGCTCTTTTACACATTTGAAGGTTTAAAATTGTTTAGTATTCGGCAATAAGAAATAGAATAAAATCTTGCAAAGCTTATGCTGAGTTCAAGTTTTTTGGTATTAGTTCCAGAGTGTAGTGCAATTAGGGAAGATCTACAAAAAGTAAAATAAAACTTTAATGAAACTAGGGAAGACCGAAGATGTGTATTCTCTTCTTTTTGTTTTATGTCACAGCGGAGTCTTTAAAAGAGGATTTTGTCTTCTGATGTGTTAAAATCTCTTAAATTTTTGGACAGAAATGTACTCGTGAAAGGAGGCGATCTCCCTGCTTCTCTTGATGCCGTGGATGTGTTTTATGATGGTATACCATATATCTAGTAATTTCTTGAGATCTTTGGGAATTAACTGTATGCTTGTTTTTGTCCTTATATAAAAGCTTTCATGGTTCTTGAATGCCTACATGCTCATACATGTTATGGTCTTTTCAATTGATTTTATAGGGAATGATTTCTATGAGTTTCGGTCCTCACGCATAATTACACCAAATACACATGGAACTGGCTGCACTTTGGCTTCTAGTGTTGCAGCTGAACTAGCAAAGGGTTCTCAAATGCTTTCTGCTGTTAAGGTAATTGACTTAGTACGAAAGCTGGATATATGTTATTCTATACATTTCTGCAAAACAGATTGCACATTGGCACAAGGTTAAGAGTTTCTAGTGTAAAGGAGCTTGAAAGCTTTGGGATGTATCAGGTCTGTTATGAGCCACAGATCATCTGGTTGACCACTTAAGAAAATAAAATCAAGCATAAAATTCTGGCTAAATAATACAACATTTATTTTGCAGCATAAACTCTGGATCAATAGTATTAATTCTGCATAGTTAACAGAGTACTACAATTTTAATCTTTGGTATAAAACTCTGCATAATAGATGCAGCTTTTGGTTTGTGATATTAAGCTCGCGTTGTAGTTAATGCTATCATAACTTGTGTGGGTTCTTTGTATAAATAAAAGGTGAAATAAGAATGTTATCTGAACACTAAAATATTCTAAATATAAAGTACATAACAATATAGAGACCTCCATTATTATTCGCCTTTTAGAAACCTTACATAATTTTTCATGGCATAACAATCCTTGCATTGTAATTAGTACAAACTAGTCCATGATCCAAACAACCGCTTAAGGTGCAAGTACAAACACCTTACAAACAACGTTCTGTTGTTCTTTTTTCGCCCTCTCCTGTTTGTACGTTTAATGAGGCAGTGCAAAGAGGGGAAGAGTACATCAAATATCTCTGACATCAGGTAGTCAAAATTCACCCTTCAACCAACCATCTTCCTCTCTTTTGAATAATTGTGAGTCTGTGACAGTCCAAAAGATAATTATTGGATTCTCTGTTGATTACGGAATTTGCTCATTGCTTCATAAAGATTCGACTTAATTGTTTTGCCAGGTTGCTAAAAGCTATGTTGAAGCTGTTTTGTCTTATAGTAAGAACATTGCCATTGGAGGCGGGTGTCAAGGTCCTATGGATCATCTGTTGAAGCTTAAAAGTAACGTTCAGCGGCGATGTTTTGATCCTTGTGATCTCTTTCTCTATGCTGTTACTGACTCAAGGATGAACAAAAAGTGGGGTCGTTCAATAGTTGATGCAGTAAAGGCTGCCATAGAAGGAGGTGCCTCCATTATTCAGCTGAGGTTTGTGGCTTCTTTGAAATTGGTTCACTTTCTTTCCCTCTCTCATTCTTCCTATTGATTCCTCTGAGTAAGAAAGAACTGAGGATTTGTATTTTACTAAGCCTAGGGTGGAGAGAGACCTATAAATGCTAGGACTATCCCAAGTTCTACATATCAATATTCTGATACAGTAGGATTTCATGCTCAACCAATGTTGGATTGTCCTACATGCATGGCTGGATAACTGGAGTGTGTTTAACATAATACGAGAGGTCCGACACTGAAAACAATAACACAGGATAGCAGGGAGAAAAATTGGCCTTTGTGCCCAACTCACTCTTCAAAGCCTAAGGTCGTTCAGGGAACTTGCCCAGAAGCCATCCAATGATACTAAGACCCGTTCTTGACTGAACACAGTTATTAATAGCAATTAACGTCTTCCAATAGAATTGACAATAGCAATCCAAATGGCTGACTGATTTTAAATTGCATATTTAGCCTCTTTTTTGTGGTAGAATCATTAACCTATTGACAATATCTCCTCAAACTTGAGAGGCATTGAAGTAATGCTCAATGGACTCAAAAGAATGTAAAGTCTACAAGATTTTTCAGAAGTAGACTTATGGATGTTATAAGCTACTCCCTTGTTTCATTTTATATGCCGTAGTTTAACTGAACACGGAACTTATGAAAAAAAGAGAGGATACTTTTGAAATAAGAATTACACCCTTCTTTACATAGTTGCAACAACTATAGCATTTTATTCTTAGATATCTTACTACCATTTTAAGTAGAATCATTGGATTTATATTTTGATGTAGACTTTCTTGATTACGACTACAGGGAAAAGGAGGTTGAAACTGGTGATTTTCTGGAAGCAGCAAAAGCTTGTTTAAAAATATGCCGAGTTCATGGTGTTCCTCTGCTGATTAATGATAGGATTGATGTAGCTCTTGCTAGTGATGCTGATGGTGTTCATATTGGACAGTCTGACATGCCTGCTCATGTTGCACGGGCTCTTCTTGGGCCTGACAAAATCATTGGTGTATCATGCAAAACACCGGAGCACGCTCAGCAAGCATGGATAGATGGGGCTGATTACATCGGCTCTGGTGGTGTATATCCTACCAATACCAAAGAGAACAATAAAACAATTGGTTTGGATGGTCTAAAAACTGTTTGTGTGTCTTCCAAATTACCAGTTGTAGCCATTGGCGGCATAGCCATGTCTAATGCGCAGGCTGTAATGCAACTAGGGGTCCCAAACCTGAAAGGCGTTGCTGTTGTATCTGCTCTGTTTGATAGGGAATGTGTTATGACTGAGACCAGAAAGTTACTTGAAGTGCTCAAGGAGTCTACCAAAATAGCAAAATGAAGAAATGCTGGAGATCACTTACAGGCAATGCTACCCCGATTTTTGTTACTAAAATATTTCTTGATCAAATTTTTGGAAGTGAACTTTGCGTCTAGAGAAGTTAATGCAGGCACCGGAATGTTGATATCCTTTTGTCAGTGCTGTGCTAGAGAGGTTTATGATATTTCATTTATCTTCTACAGTTTACTGTACGTATTCATTGCCAAGGTTGATGTTTTACTTTTCTTTTCAAGATATTTTTGAAGTCATATGCCTCTCATAGATTTCTGATCTTTGTTATATTATTCCTCGCCATTTATAGATTTTGTGTTGGTATATTAGAGGGTTTCTTGTTAGTTCAGTACTTCCATGGCGTCTTGGAGATGTGATTCAAAAATCTTTTTTATTTGTTTGACTTCCGTGCCAAAAATGAGGGATTTTACTAGGGGGTAAAACACCCCACCTCACCTCACCTACCCAATCACCATGTACAAAGTACTTTCAACTTGCTATGAAAAATATCAGAAGACACATTTGCTTGAAATAGTTCTAAATGACTGTTTTATGCGTTGACCTAAACTTTTGATCATATCTCGTGAACGATTTGCTTATACACATCACATGAAAGTCACTTTAACTCCTTTGTTTGGATAGACAAATGTCATAGGAATTTAAAAGGTTATATTGCCATTTTTATCGTTCAGTCTCAGTCGCGTACCAAACAAATGAACATTTGTAACATCATCCATTTTAAGTTGATTTCTCATAAAAGAGAAAACGACTTTTCTTCGCTGCTTACACGGTGTGAAAAAAAATTAAAATTCTACGCTGTCATAATTGCACTTGTTTCATTAATTGATTCAGATCCAAGTTGCAATCATACAAAACAACAAGGACCATAAATGGCAGTGATAGTATGACAGGTTTGGCTTTTCCTCTCTACTTCCAATGGAATCTTTGAATAGTAATAAACTAATAAACCATTACACTCTGTCCATTTCAATTTCTTTTATCATGTCTTTTTGAGAGAGAAATATTATTTATTTTTTCCTACTCTTTAAACATGTTCAAGATCTCAAATCAAAAGAATAGTTTGATATATTTGACAAATCTTTAATTTAAGATCATAATTATTTTTATTTTTATTTTACTTTTTAAGAGTTAGTGTCAAATCAAAACATAACAAACGAGAAGTATCAAATATAGAACGTTGAAAAATACAGATGCGACTGCTCTTGGCCTCTTGCAAGTATAAATTGAGCTGGAATTTCATATTTCTCAACCTTGCTTTCACTCTCTTGGCTTTCTAACCTCTTTTTCTTAACAAAAGAACGGCCTGCTTTACTCTAATTTTCACACGTCATATTTTGGATTACTATATCAAATATAGACATTGCTTAATTAAAATCTAAATTTAGATGAATCAGTTAAAAGAAGATAATTTATTGTGAGCTAATCCTCCCTCAGCTGTATTGATTACTATCATTGTTGTTATTGTCCACATTTTGGAAAAAAATATATGATGAATTGGACTCTAAAAACTGTACCATCAGGATTATATATCCTCTCATCTTGTTTCTTTATCATTCTCCCAACAAAATGTACCCAGATCATACCTTTACTTCAAAGGTAGTGATGCTCTAAATCCCGTTAACACACAACTAGAAATTAACTTAGTCGTTCAGGTTTTCGCAAACTCATGGTAAAGTTCCAAGTACAAATCCCAAACACATTACCTTAATTTTTCTGAATCCACCATGCTTGTCATCCTATGTATGTAATACTGACAAGATCAAACATCAGCAGTCATAAAAAGGATATAAGGACCATGTATGCAAATCCTCTGCATATATCCGAGATGCATACAACAAAACTTACCAAAGTTTCCTCTTAATTATAACTCAGGCTCATCTGAGGTTCAACTTCAGTACACCAATGCCTTTGTCTTAAAGGAAATATAATTCACAAGCTACCTTACCTCAAAACTCGAAATTTACAGACTTCTTTTAAGTTCCACACAGCAGAAAAAAGAAAATCTTGACACGACCAGGAAATGCCACACTTTAAAGCTATAGTTTTCTACAAGCAAAAAGGATAAAGTAGGCCCAGGTGAAATAACTTTTACACAAACAGGAAATGCCAAAGACATAATAGGCTATGTGTGTGTCCACAGTTCTCCGCGAGCAAGCAAGATAATTTACGCTTAGGTGAGACGAACTTCCCCTAAGCTTTGGTGTGCTTGTTTCACTTGTTTGTCATATTCGTCTTCTTCTTCTTCATCCTCCTCCTCCTCCTCCTCCACTTCTTCTTCTACATCTCCTTCCTTGTCCTCCTCTTCTTCTTCACCTCCCCAGCCAAAACCTGAGACTGAACGGGAAACTGGAGGAGGAGTCTTTGCCTCTTCCACAATTTTCATGATCTCCTCCACACTCTGAAGTGAAAATGTTGGGTTTTCTTTTCTATAATAAGCCGCCTGTGCTGCTTCTGTCAACTCCCTAGGCAAATTCTTCAAGAACCATGGGTGCGACTTGATTTCTTTGATTGTGATTCTCTGCAAAATAAACCTGCTTATTAGGCACACCACAATATCCTCCTATTTAAAATATGTTAACTTCCTCATTTTTCTTTTCCCCCCTCCAATATGGTACGAATGCCAGGAGCAGAGAAATGAAAGTAAAAATTTAATGCTAGTGCATATATTGTTTATTTATGACATGTTCCAGTGCTATACACACTTTATAATAAAAGTTCAAAGAGATGACGAAGCAGATATTGATTCAGGTTTTTCTCAACGGTAAGATTGCAAATGCAGACTAACGTTACAATTATAGGAACAATTACAAAATCATAAATTACCACCATCAAATTGAGATATCACTTAACTTCCCCTCTGGATGATTCTGATTCTCTCTCATTTCGTAAAGCAAAGTTACAAGGAATCATTTAATACAGTAGCATCTGAATTTAAAAAACAACTATCCCAACTCCATTTGTTTAGAGGAAACACTATAAGAAGATAAATCCTTTTGGGGAGAACTGATCGTTTAAGAATAAGTAATGTAAGGCAATACGGTTCCGACTGACAAACAACGCGCTTTACTTAATAGCCACAAGCATCGTGTAGTCCTTTGACATTACTCAATTTAGTGAAGAATTGAACAACAGTACCCTGACAAGAACCATGGAATAAGATTATCTAGTCGCATTCATCTAAATGAGCAACACCGACTCACTCCCAGGGTGCAGGGGTTACTACTGGGACCAAGGATGAAGCTCAGATCAAGCAAAAAAGGGTGTTGCAAGGTTGACGTAATTATCCAACATATCATAGTTCAAAGCTTTGGCTCAGATAAGGCGATCTCAAATATACAGTATATGATAACACTGATGACCTAAAATTGGAGGATAATCTGTCAAATCCAAATGTGTATGGCTGAAAAAAGATGAAAATGGCACCACAACGCCAGATGCATAGACCCCATTGTGTGACAGTAAACGATGCATTAAACACGTAACATCTCTATCAGATTGTTAGCCCATTGAAAATTCAAGACTAGAATACACCCAATAAAGATAGAAGAGAGGAGCATACCCTTGCAGAATTGGCAACAAATATACGAGAGAGAAGGTGCCTACAATCTTGTGATATGTGAACATAGTCAGGAATCTTGTACTGTACTGCCATTATTCGCTGGAATAAAAACATCAAAACCAAATTAAAAGGAGTAAGCATCGCATGAAGTTTGTCGGATATACGAAGACTTGAAAATACTCACTTGAATGGTTTTCCTAAAGTTCTTTGGATCCTCCTGGTCTTCAAAAGGGTATGCCCCAACCAGCATCACATAAAGTGTCACTCCACATGACCAAACATCAGCCAGCTGAAATAATCACAAGCAAACGTTCACGGCCTAAGATAAAGATCAGTAAAAACACTCTACCTCTAAGAAAGAAGGGGAAGGGTGTAAGCAAAAAGATGCAGTTTACACAAAGATGGAAGCATCACCTGTAACTCAACAAGTCATAGAACAACCAATTATAATGGTTTCTTAACAAGTATAGAGCGAGTTATAGTGGCTTTTTAACAAGTCATAGAGCGAGTTATAGTGCTTCTTAACAAGTCATAGAGCGACCAGTTATAGTAGTTTCTTAACTACTCATAAGAGGAAAGGTAGTAATAGTATATACCATAAAAAAAATGACACACATGGTAGCAAATTTAGCTCCACGCAGATGGATGTCAAGAAAATATTTGCCATAATGCCTTTTTCATCAATTAAAAATCCCCAATTAACGTCTAAAACCTTGCCATCATATTCCCTTCTGGAGAGAACCTCTGGAGCAATATAAGCTGGAGTCCCAACAGTTGATTTTGGCCTTGAATGCAACAAGGATGACTGCAATTGCAGCAGAAAACTATGAGCATCTTAGTGATCCCTATGGGGATTAATATGTCTATATCTAGCATTCAGCAGAACACATACAACCTTTGAGTATCCAAAATCACATATCTTCAAGCGTGGAGCTGCACTTCCATCAAGAAGGGTATTCTCCAGCTTCAGATCTCTATGACATATTTGCTGTAGAGGCAATGGAAATTTGAAGAGGACTAAGCTCCCTTTAATTAAAAAGATGACATTTTATATATTCACAGTAATGAATAATTTTCTGTAGATTCTTGTATATTGCTCACCATGTTGTGACAGTAGTGGACACCTGAAATAAGCTGCTGGAAAAAGTATCTGGCCTAAAATTACAGAAGCAAGAACCAAATGAGAGAGGCATTAAAGATAGAGAATCGAGGCTCTTAAGATCCCATAAGTGTGGCCTTCTAAAATTACAGAATTTAGAAATATTAACTATACCTCATCTTCACTGAACCTTCCTGCATTGCAAATGCGCTCAAACAGTTCTCCACCAGCTGCATATTCCATAACAATTGCAAGATGAGTGGGAGTCAATACCACCTGCATCTCACAACACAAATAAACAACAGTTAAGCCAGTTATTCATCAAGTTTCCTATCCATTTTCAACAGAGAACACCATGAAAGCAATAGGGCATTGCGAAATAGTAAATGATATGAACACACTTGCCTCCTTGAAGCGAATTATGTTTGGATGCCGAAGTGATTTATGATTAATGATTTCCCTTGCTACATTCTCATCAATCTACAACAAATTGAGCATCTCAAATCTGAGGAAGCTTATATGATTTTGCATCTGAAAAAGAGACCAGGGGACCTGGTTGATTAAAGGATGTTTAACTGATAATTAAGAGGAAAAACGCACACTAACAATAATGAAAACGATGAACATCAGACATTTAAAACGATTGGAAGATGTTAGATTGATGATGAAACACAGTAATTATGCAAACCTTGTGTCCTCTCTCAATGTATTTCATTGCCACGAGCTCTTTGGTCTCCTTGTTCCTCATGAGCCTTGCAACACCAAAATTCCCAGACCCTATATCCTTCACAAGCTCGTATTTCTCCATCTTCTTATCCTTAAATAAACTTCACTACATATAAAAAAAAATCCCTTAATTCAAACCACAAAATCCACCAAAACTTGAGCTTCAAACTTTCTTATCCAATTCCCCTTTCAAAAACAATCAAACCCAAATTCCGCTGCAAGATGCAAAATTGGGAATGAAGGGGTTTTCAATTTAACAAAACAAAAGATCAATCTTTAAAGCAATTTACAAAGTGCCCATAAAATCCCAAATCCAAACTACAAAACCAACCTGAATTCAACACCTTTAAGCTGAATTACAACGTACTATGAACCATATATTCACCAAATCAGGAAAAAGGTGTTTGAGAATCTGTGAATTTAGAAAGAACTAGGGTTTCTTGTAGCACAAAGATTTGAGAAATTGTGGGGCTTTGAATATGGATAGAACAAAATTAATATGGGGTTATGGTGAGAGAAAAGAATGAAATCAAGATTATTAGCAGAGATTTGAAGCTAAAGCAAGGAATCCACTAGTGTGTGTCTGTGTGTGCATGAGACAGAGCGAGAGATTCTAGGGAGTAATAGGGACAAAGTGTGAAATGGTGAAGAGAAAAAGTGAAGAAAAAAGGAATGAAGAATATCTCTTTTTTATTGAAAGCTCATGCGTTTAAAGTCTACATTTCCATTATCAAACTATCTTCCCTTTTTTATAGTACTTGTACAAAATTATTTTACTTTTATTTTCGAATGAATTCCTTTATGTGAATAATGTTCTATTTTCATGAACCAAAATATGATTTTAAACTTGTGGTCAATTATGGAGATTTTTTTTTTTAATATTCTTATATTTCATCGATTAAATTATGTAAAAAAGAGAAACAGAGAAAAACAAGTGTATCTCAATATCTTCAATTCCCAACTTTTTTATTATCAAATCATAATATTTAGTTGACTAACAATAACAAATAACAAAAATATTCGAAGTGAATAAAATATAAACAAATTTTATCAATACTTTATAGAGATAGAAAGATTATTTTTGAAAGATTCTTCGTTCAAATAAAATAATTTCATATAGAAATAAAAAAAAATATAGCAAATTACAAGAAAATAATTTAAAATCTATCAGAAGGGAGCTATATTGCTCGATAACATATAAATAATTTTGAAATAATGTATCTTTCGACTTACTTATGAAATACTATAAAATAATTTTTTTTTTTTATAAAAAATTCTTTGGTACCAAATATACCCTTATGGCTATAGACTTGTCGGTGGATTCGGGTCAAATTCATTGGCAATAGTGTGATGTCATGGTCCAGTTGTTTGGCCCAATCCAGTCCAACATCATTTTACGGCCACGATTAAAGTTTGCCCCCGACAATACGGATTTTTTAGTTTGTTAAATAAATAGTAAGGAGATTTTATTTCATGTTCCATGTCCGGTACCAACCTTTAAGATGTTTTATATTATAGCTTTGCAAATGCATTTACTTGATCTTCCCATATTATTATTATTATTTCGATAAAAAATATTTATACCTTTTATTTGTTTTATTTTGATAAAGAGGAATTATTTTTTTATGAAGCTTGAAATTGGATATGTAATATATAATTATGATTTCAAATTAATATTTAAACATGATTTCGAGAAGGTGGAATTTAGTAATCCAGTTCAGTGATCGAGAAAAGATTGAGAAGAAGACAATGAATAAATTTCTATTTCGTAAAAAATAGTAGATTCATCGTTTTAATTTTTATGTATTAAGAATAACTAGTTAGTAGCTATTATTATTAACGGATGAATCTTTGTAAAATTTATGTGTATTAAAAATTTATAAAACACAAATATTTATTTATAAGAGAAAAAACTAAGATATGTGATTTGTCAAGTTAAAGCGGCATCTTTAAATATATTGATGTCTTATTTTTATGAATTATGATTTGCTTAGTAGATTATATAAGAAATTAAAATATTTTTAATAGCATTTACAACTTATGAATTTTTTTTTTATAAAAATAAAATAAAACTGAATAATTTCAAAATATATATATAACTAAAACTTTAATTCAATATTAATTTTACTTCGTATTATAATTTCAAATTACATATCTAAACAGTTCGTACAAGCCTAACATAACTAGAGAATACCTCTTTCTTCCTCCCATGCCAACAAAATCATTCAAAATAATGGTCAAATCACAAATTTATGTTATCGAAACTTTTAAATTATTGAGATCTATTTTTTCTTTTGTATCACATATCAAGATGCACCACGTTTGCCTGTGTCATTTTATTTATTTTTTTGTTAAAGATAAATCCAATTTTTCAATACAAACATTAATATAATTATCAATAGTCAAATTATAACAATAATATCTAAATGGATCAACTTAGAATACTTACTGATAGTTAAATTAATTTAATGGAGTAACATTTAAATTCGGAAATTATATGATCACAATTCCAATTATAATAAGAAATGAAATGAGAAGCATTAATCTCTTAAAGATAATAAGAGGTAACGAGATAATTTTCTTCGAATCTATATATTCCTCTAAAATCCTAAATTTAAATGTATTAAACTTTATTCAACTTGAATTCACAATACATATAATTCTCTACTCTTTGTGATTTAGCCTTACGCTAACAATCAATTACATGATAAAATAGTCAAAGCAACGCCAAATTGTCTTGCTTGTCCCAAACTCTATCTTATGTTTTAGATCTATTATGCAAATTATAAAAGTTACGACTAACTATTTAAAAGTAAATTAAAAAGAAACATCGCTAACTAATTATTATTTGAGAATAAAACTTTTTTTATTGTATTTAAAATCTATAAATTTTTAACGCAACTTAAATATATATAACGTTTATCATAATTCAAACATTTTTAATCAAATAAAAAAAACTCAAAAAATACATAAAATCGGGACTATGTACCATGAGCATTCCATAACTTGCCTAGTTTGTGAAATTCGTTTCAACTTATTTTACATAAAAAGTAAATATTTTATCTTTAAAAAAATAATATAATCTACGCTAGTTGACGTTTGAATTGTAGCAACATGGGCTCTAGAATAGAGCATCCCTAAACTAGGGGCTTAAGGAAAAAGACAACATAGTGAAAGACTTGTCTTAAAGAAAAACATCTCGACTAAAATGAATTAATTTTCATTGTTTTTATAAGTGTTAAAAATAGTCGACATGCATATGAGTAAAAAAAAAAAAATTATATGTCGGTGTATATATTATAAATTATAATTATAAAATGAAAATTATAAAATAAAATAAATAATTATTTAAATTAAGGCGCGGTTATGCTATTTTTGATACATGAGTCCATTTTTTTAAGTGCTATTTTTGGTCATTATAGTAGAACTGATTCTTCTCTCATTTTATTTTATTTTAATTTTTCTTTAAATATCCTTAAAATGGAGTATTTTATTGTAGATTTTTCTATTTATTTAGGAAAAAATTAGGAAAGCTGATACTAATAAATAAACAGCTTTTTAATACGGTGCTGCTGCTTCCCCTTCTCGAGTCTGTTGAAAACAGATCATCATCTAATACTCTTACTATATAGTCCGTTCACGACTTTGGGTCGGATCCCCCGTCTCATTCTGCCAATATCTCACGCGCCACTCCTATCGTCGCCGGCGATTATGATGCGGTCCACCGTCCCATCACTAACATTGCTCTCCTTCCTCGCCGCCTTGCTCCTCGTCTCGCCGGCGCTTGCTTCCGAGTCCGATCACAAGGTAAAATGTTCGATTTCAAGAACGTGAAAAACCCTAATTTCGGTTGGCTTTCTTGATTTTTAAGCTACACACGTTCTTTTTTTTTTTCTCGGCGGCAATATCCCTATGCTGTTCAGATCTATTGGCGAATCAAATTGAGAAGATCTTGATTGTGCATTGCTTCTGTGATTCCGAAAATTTTCCGGGTTTTTAGTAGATTTGATTCGAAGTGATGAGATTAATTACCGTTTTGCTAATGCAAAGTAATGGTTTGACTTTAGATCTCCAAGAACTTTTGCGCTTGATCTCAAATTTGTCATATAGATGTGTATCATTTGTTAATTGTGTTTCGCATGTGTAACGCTTGTTATGTGTAATGATTATGTTGTAATAATCGAGTAAAGGTGCTAACATGTCCTTCAGAATGTGCCTTGGTGGCTGTTCTGAGGAGGATTTGATCATGGTGGTTACCTTCTGCAGATGACAAGTAACTCCGCTGGTTAAGATTTAGAGTGAGGTTATTTTCCTTAATTTCATTCATTAAGGGGACAGAATTGAGGTTAATTTTCTATGTGTTCCTGTAACAGTTAAGTTTGAGTAGTGAACTGGTTGCAGCACTTCCTTCTTCATCCTATCTATTGTTTAAATTTCTCCTAAAGGGCTGAGTTGATTCCAGGTGGTAGGACGAACGTATTATGGAATGAAATATCAATGAAGGGTCAAAAAGGTGACCCCTTTAGTTCAGATTAGATAATTTCAATATGTTGGTGATTGGATGCATTAGGAACTAGACAGGTGGGATTCCATTGTTGGTGAGTAGTGTTATCAAAGGCAAAAAGCTCTAAGGTCTGTGGGGCTTTAAGCGCAAAGGCAAATAAAATGCGGGCTTTAACGAAAAAAGGCGTAAAAAGAGAGAAAAGAATAAAATAATATGTTAGTCGAGACTAAAATTTAATCTGAAATGACAATATATGATCAAAGAATTTGAAAAAAATTATGATTCAGTAACTATCAAATTATTTGCTTCAAAGTTCTTCATAGAGGACCTCATTGGCAAGGAATGTTTTGCCATAGAACCCTTTGATGAACGACATCAAAGCGCACAATAGAGCAAGGCGAAAGCACTCAACACCGACACGTTTGAACTCCCTTTAAGGCTTATGCACCTTTGATAACACTATGGTGACACCTTCGGATGGAGAAATCAACTATCAAATAAGGAAAGGAAGTCAATGCCTTCTAGTTTAGATTAAATGGCTTTATTGTATTGCTGATCACATGATGGAAGGAGTGAATTGACGAGACAGGTGTGCTGCTGTTTTATAAAAAACTAATTAGTGGACCTGGTGGAGTTGGGTATCTATTAGGTCATTGAAGTGGATTTGGGTGTGGCGCCAGAGGTCTTAGCGCTTGACAATTGGTTCACAACCTAGTTTGATGGTGCATCTACTAAAACTTGTTGTATGACTGGTTTTCATCTCACGTGATTTATCTTTCAGAACTAGTTAACTTCTGAAGATGTTGTTCTAATAAGCTTTGTCACAGATATTCTTGTATGGTCTATAGTTTAGGTTGAGTGTCTTTTCTCTTCGTGCCAACTATTGTTATGCATGACTTGCACTTTAAGAGGCTTTTATTCTACTTTCACTTAAAGCTAAGAACATTCTATTTTATTCTAGTGTTTGCTTCTAGTAATCGTGATACTTACGAAAGATGGTTTTAATTTTTGAATTTGCCAATGGAAGTTGTTTTGGATTAGAGTTCTTTTTGGTTCCTCTCCTATCGCCTATAAAGGGACAGCAGGGTGATATCAATGAATACAAAATCAAACTGCACGTTGAAAATCTATCCCCTCAACCGGTCCAACCTGTTACGATTAGGATGTGTCATCATTAAGAAATGGTTTACAAGTAGCATCCCCCTGTTTAATTGGTCAGTGTTTTTTTGTTTTTTTTTTTTTTTGAAAGGTTTAAGTTGGTTTTACTTCTCATTTTTTAATGTGGTTTCGACCTTTCCTTTTGAGGATAAAAATGGTTTCAACCTAAATTTGGGTTAGGAAGTGAATTACAAAGATTTGCTCAGAGGGTCATATGTGTCTGTTTGAAATGAAATTTTGCTCTTTGTTTTTTCTTTATATCTAGTTTCTGGCTCAGGGATTTATTCAGGTGATGCTTGCTCAAATCTTCGCATAAGCATTGACAGGGCTTAAGGCCTTCAATCATTTTTTTTGGAGTTCTGCTCTAGATCATCTTCTTCCTTTTTCAAAAAGTGTGTTGATTTAGATATAATTGCTCGTCCGTCAGTAAAATCAAGAGCTGAGGTTTTGAGACGATATACTTGTTAAGAACTTGGTTCCTTTTTTCGAGGGTTAGGTCTAGGATTTTTCTATGCGAGATCTTTTCTGCCACTCTAATGATATCGTAGGCACTTAGTGATACTTAATGGACCGATTGGTTAGGCATCTATATTAAGGGTATCCTTTTGCTCTTTAATGCCGCCTGGTGTGTTTGGTTCAAATGGTAACCCTATTTTCCTCTTCTTTTTCTTATATATAAAAAATGCAGTTTGTCTGCTTCTTTGATCTACATTTTGTTCACTTCTGCAAAATATGGAACTAAAAAAAATCTATTTGAGAGGAGAAAATATTTGATCTCATGTTTGTTTCCTGTGAATTTTTGGGAAGTATTAAAATATGCATAATTAAGTGGATGTATTACTGCAATATGCTTGTGGTTTTGTTTCTTACCCAGGACTTCGTTTATGCAACAAAAATATTTCTGACTTCTATGTTTTTTCCAACAGTATCAATCAGATGACCCAGTAACCTTATGGGTAAATAAAGTTGGGCCCTACAATAACCCACAGGAAACATACAACTATTACAGCCTTCCGTTTTGTCATGCATCTGGTTCTCACAAATGGGGTGGCCTTGGTGAAGTTTTGGGTGGAAACGAGCTTATTGATAGTCAGATTGACATAAAGTTCCAAAGTATGTGGATCTCCTTCAGTGTTGCTACTCATTATTCTTGTCTGATTTGAGGTTTACATGGACTCTTTGTGTTTCATAGAAAACGTTGACAAGGGTAGCATTTGTGAGCTTGAGCTTGATGAAGCTAAGGTCAAGCAATTTAAGGATGCTATTGAAAACAATTATTGGTTTGAATTCTTCATTGGTATGTTACAAACTTTATTCTCTGGTATATTTTTATGATAAGCAGAACCCCTGCAAAAACCTTGAGTGCATTTTGTTTGTCAGAGACCTACTCTTGCAATGCTGATTAACATTATCTTATTGAAGATATCTTTGGAAGTTGTTTATGTTATTTTCTAATATGTACACTCTTATTTATTGTTTAATTTCCATATTCCGACTGACCTTATTTTGATTTGGCCGTGTTGATTTAAACCTAATTCTGATTCAGCGCTGAACTTTTTTTCGCCTTTTCCATTTTCAGATGTTCTACCTTCTGTTGCTTTATTTGAATTCTTTTGTATTCTATTATTTTTTGTCTTGACCTTTACCTTCTTCTGTTTCCGGGTTGTTGAATGTTTTTCAGATGATCTACCGAATGTGGGGTATGTACTCTTTCTGCCTTAATTTTTCTTGTCTAAAATGAAAAAAAAAGGGCGGTATCATCTGTGATTTGTCTGTGTTATAGGTTTTGTTGGTGAGCAACATCCTGACAGAAACAGTGATAATAAGCACGTACTTTACACACATAAGAGCATACATATCAAATACAATAAGGACCAGGTTTGTGATTTGATCATCTCATCCAAATTTGGTGGATAAGTCTACATGCTCATCTTTCCCATGTTTTGGTTTTTGCAGATCATTCATGTCAATATCTCTCAAGAGGGCCCAAAGCCTTTGGAGGCTGGGAGAACCTTGGACATGACATATTCTGTCAAATGGGAGCCAACCAATATCAGTTTTGCTCGTCGCTTTGAAGTTTACTTGGATTACCCATTTTTTGAGCATCAGGTGGAGATTACTTGGATAATGTTGTTTTCTTAATTTTATTCATTTGCTCCAATGATTTACATTTAATTAGCCCTATGAGATTCAATTTTTCTTTTCTATGTGTTGTTTGTAATTGTATCATGCACTGTGCAGATTCATTGGTTTTCTATCTTTAATTCCTTCATGATGGTCATCTTTCTTACTGGTCTGGTGTCTATGATATTGATGCGGACGTTAAGGAATGATTATGCCAAATATGCTCGGGAAGATGATGACCTGGAGACTCTGGTAACAACATTGTGCTTTAAACAATATTCTGTTTAGATAGTATTCAAGTTCGTGGCTTATCCATATCGTTTAAAAAAATAATTGCAACTTTGAGGCCACTTTTCTTAATTATTATGTTTTTTTGTCTCAGGAAAGAGATGTGAGTGAAGAGTCTGGTTGGAAACTTGTTCATGGAGATGTGTTTCGGACTCCCCTTAACCTAGTGTTACTTTCTGCTCTTGTTGGTACTGGGGCACAACTGGCATTGCTTGTCCTCCTTGTCATACTGTTGGCAATTGTGGGGATGTTGTATGTTGGGTATTTGACCCTTGATTGATACCTTTGAACTGTAGTTGTTGGCTATCTATTTAGGAATAGAGTATAGAGGCAATTCGTGATGGATCTGTCTGGTTTTCAAGTTTCATGGTTAGGATTGCAATGAAATTACTGGTTGCTATTAGGATTTGTTTAAGTACCATGTTTTCTTGCTACTTTGTAATATATTTAGTTTTAATAGTATGTGTGCATCTTTTTCAGGAGAGGATCCATTGTCACAACTTTTATTGTATGTTATGCTTTGACATCATTCATTTCGGGCTATGTTAGTGGTGCAATGTACTCACGGAATGGTGGTATGTTTCTTTTCTTATCTATATCCTTATAAGGGACTAATATTTTATTGGACCCCTTTTTCCCCTCTTCCTTTTGGCACTTCTATTTCATCTAAGGAGGTAGTTCAAGCTGGGATCTTTTGTCTTATCATTTATTGATGTGTAATGTGGGACATATTGCTAGTGGCTCCAGTTTTGAGGTACCTGCCACTGTGCAAATTTCTGTGTTCAGTTTAATCGGCCAAACTTTGGAATGACAGCACACTTTTTCTCTTGCTTCCTTTTATCAAGTGCAATAGTTATACTGTTTTTCTTCTTATTGCAGGGAAAAGCTGGATCAAGTCGATGATTCTGACAGCATCGCTCTTTCCATTTATGTGCTTTGGAATTGGTTTCGTTCTGAACACAATCGCTATATTTTATGGGTCTCTAGCAGCAATTCCCTTTGGCACAATGGTGGTTGTCTTTGTCATCTGGGCATTCATTTCCTTCCCCTTGGCTCTTCTGGGTACAGTTGTTGGAAGAAACTGCAGTGGTGCTCCAAACAATCCGTGCCGTGTCAAGACCATTCCTCGCCCTATACCTGTGAAAAAGTGGTACTTGACACCATCTGTAATCTCCTTGATGGGTGGTCTGCTACCATTTGGCAGCATATTTATCGAGATGTATTTCGTCTTCACATCCTTCTGGAATTACAAGGTAAACTATAAACCCATGCGAGGCTTGTGTACCACTCGCTATTAGTGATTTTGTATAATAAGAGGGTTAAACTTAAACGGATTTAGGGAGAAACAATTTGATTCTGCCATAGCTTGGACCTTGCTGCAAAGAAGTACGGGATATATGAAAGAACCCCTTCTGTTAGGTTGCAGGATATTATAGTCTACTTCTCAACTAAGTAGCTGTTGGACAAAAATTGAACTCATTGCTAATTTATCTGAGTCATGTTTTTTGCAGGTTTACTATGTTTACGGGTTCATGCTTTTGGTGTTCCTGATACTCATTGTTGTTACTGTCTGTGTGACCATTGTGGGCACATATTTCCTGCTAAATGCTGAGAATTATCATTGGCAGTGGACTTCATTTTTCTCGGCATTCTCTACAGCTGTCTACGTCTACCTGTACTCAGTATATTACTACTATGTGAAAACTAAGATGTCAGGGTTCTTCCAGACCAGCTTCTATTTTGGATATACAATGATGTTTTGTCTCGGCTTGGGAATTCTCTGCGGTGAGTATGAGTACCAGTTAGACCATTTCTGCCATATTGAGTCTATTTATTGCATGTGTGTAATTTCAATTTTATGTCATGGTATTTAATCTTGCTTTATGTTAGTTCTAATCAGGCTTGTAATTTAAACTTAGGTGCTGTTGGATTTTTGGGGTCACATCTGTTCGTGAGGAGGATCTATAGGAACATCAAATGTGACTGATGTTTTAACAAAGAAGAGTAGGACTGACACTGCTATATTTGCTTGGTATCTAGCAGTAAGGTCAAGAAGAACCTCAAGAACCATGTATTATTGTGGGATTCAATTTGGTTTAATGATGGTAGGTACCTCTGCTTGTATTCTGGGGAGCCCTGAAAATTTTCCAAATTCCTTGGGCTGTAAAAGAAATCTCCTATTTTCATTTGTACTTAAATTAGAATGGAGACTTTGGATGATTCAAGGCTAGAGTTACAGCTCTGATGTAGTTACATCTCCAATACTATACGATGCAGATGCAAAAAACATTGCTACTTAATTTTTGTTTATTTTTTTATGCAACTACAAATGAGGCCCTGTTGAACAATCCACGATGACGGTTTTGGGATTCCATACATTGCAAGCAAAGAGACCGTTCACCCTCATTTGTAATTGCATTCTCTTAACCAAATAGCCCTTTAGCTATTACAGTTATCTTTCATTTTAATCTTCTGTTGTTCAAGGCTGGGTGGACTAGTACTATTCCTCCTACGCCATCACAGAGCAATATTTTGCTGTGAATAAAAACAAAATCAATTCATAAAAAAAAACATAAGTTGTGGATGCCCATGAAGACCTTCTTTCTTCAGCCATCTAGATTGGTCAGACATTTCTAGACTCTACTAGTTGACAAAATGTCCAGAATCTGATTTGACAGGGATAGTCTCTTGTGCCGTATTATGGTGACACCTGGAAGATTAGCCTAAACAAATAATTTCCACAAGCTCCCTATTTAAATCTTCATTAGTGAAGTGAGATACAACCAAGCACAAAAACCCCCTAAAAGATTAAAAAAATGGCTAGTATTTCAGGCACCATGATTAGTACCTCCTTCATGCCAAGAAAACCAATTGTGACGAGCTTCAAGGCATTTCCAGCTATCCTTGGGGTTAGATATGCAAATGGTGGCAAAATAACTTGTATGGCTACATACAAAGTGAAACTTATCACACCTTCAGGAGCTGTAGAATTTGATTGTCCAGATGATGTGTATATTCTTGATCAAGCTGAGGAAGAAGGACATGAAATTCCTTATTCATGCAGGGCAGGTTCTTGCTCATCTTGTGCTGGTAAAATTGTATCTGGAAGTGTTGATCAATCTGATGGAAACTTTCTTGATGATGAACAAGTAAGTAGTGGATATGTGTTAACTTGTGTTGCCTATCCACAGTCTGATGTTACCATTGAAACTCACAAAGAGGAAGAACTCACAAGCTGAACTAAATTTGGAGAAAATTTTATGTTTATAATGTGCTCAAGTTTATAGTATATGTGAGTGTGATTTTCTTCCATTATAATGTGTATAATTGTCTGCTTTGTAATATTGTTATTATGAGTGTATTTGTTTGTCGCTCGTTCGACAGAATTTGGCTTGGTACGTTTTTATTAAATGTTCCACAAATGTTTTTCTGAATTTTAAACATATTACATTAATGTTTATTTTTATGTATTCATTTGGTAAAATTGATCTAATGATCACTTACTAATAAAAAAATGGCAAGTTTAAAGCTCTATCACTACTAAATAAATACTAGTGCCTATGTTCAACATGTTCTTTCCTTGCATCTAAATATGCAATCACATCATTTGTTCAAATCTGTTCAACATCCATATTGAATAATTATTTTCTAACCTTTTAAGGCAAAACATGTAAAATTAGTATTTTTTACTCCATAGAAAAATATAAAAAATAATTTTATTAAATATAGAAAATAAGTTAAAAACAATTATTTTTTTGCTGCCAAATATTTCTGAAAAATATTTTCTGGGACATTGTTTTTCAAATCAATTTATTTTTTTCATATTCAAATCAATTTATTTTTTATACCTCCAATTATTAACCATAAATCAACAAGGATGAATTTCAGAATAAAGTGAAATAAAGTGATAATCAACCATTATGGAATTCCAACCTATGCTTTCCCCAAATAATGCAATTGCTTGATCCTCCTCCATCAAGTCTTTCATCTTGACGATTCGTTTTTCAACCATTTGTTCATTTTATAATCATCTTTTCCTGTTCTATCACATATAATTCTTAGAGGTGAAGTTTGGTTTTGGTAAAATAGCAGTAGTAATGTAGATCTCATTATCCATGTCCATTACATCAATCTTTATAACAGTAGCCCTTTCGATTTTGTGAATAGTAATTAATTACCTTCCGCATGCGATAAGCAACTCCATATTTAATAAAAACTTGACAACTAGTCATATATTAAACTTGACCCTTTCGATTTTGTGAATAGTAATTAATTACCTTCCGCATGCAATAAGCAACTCCATATTTAATAAAAACTTGACAACTAATAGTCAATATAAAGGGATAACTTGACAACCTAATTTGCAATTGAAACCTTGGGGACAAAGCAAGATACATGCGTAAACAAAGAGTTTTTTCTATGTTTTTCTATGTTGGGAAGTTGAACAATTTGACAAGTTTGAGAATTCCTTATGCGATATAATAATCTCGAATTATTATTGTTGTTATTAGCTATACATTGCTGCTGCATGCATCTAAGGCGATTAACGAAGAAAAATAAAATGAAGTGTTGATCAACAATTGTGGAATTTCAATTGCTTAAACGATAAATTACTTTAACATATTTTCTATTATTGCTTTCTATTAATTCCTCGCAGCAAATAACTCAACATATTTATATTTTCTATTATTATTGCCTCACGAGAAAGATCAACCTTAAATATCACACAAATCTAGAAAAAAGAACAAGGTGAGAACCTCTTTTCACTTGTAATTTCATCAAAAGTAGTATATTTATATTAATACAAAACCTATTTGACTAGAGTAGTTTACATATTTAAATAAAAACCTAATCAATCTTGGAGTATTAATTCTACTTCCAATAAAATAGGACTTCCTTGTTGGTATTTGCTTTGACGCAAACAATTCATAAAGTAGAATTATACATAATTTTATGAGGGAACTTAGGAATTAACCATGACTAATTGTAGCATTTATTATGAACTAATTTTGTAACCTATTTTTAGAATTAATTTAGGGCTTTCAAAATTAGGGCAAAAACAAATGATTTATTGAATTCGTCCAAATTTTTATAGGTGGGGTTTAAAGTAAATTAAAATTGGGCTAAATTTGAAGTAATTTAAGCATGACCTATTTTAAAAAGATTGGCAGCTTAGCACAATTTTATTACAAAAACTTGGACTTACTTTTTATCGTTGTGAATTTTGTTTGCTCAAATTTTTCATTGCTCAAATTATTAATCAATAATAATTTTTTTTTAAAAAACTTCAGGCAGATCCACTTGTAAAGAATTCGTGTCAATTTACCCGCCAATTCCGATGTATGACTGTTATGTTTTTCTTTTTTGGGATGCACACTGACAAACATTTCGCTTATTGGCCACCATTTTCTCTGTGATTCCATTAATGCATGAAAACAGAGAGCTCAATTGCAAAATGTGAATCTGCATTATGATCCTTCAATATATCAACAGGGAGATCTAGCGCGGATTGTGTGAGTTCAACTGTTCAGTTTGATTCTGTTAAACTTTTTTATATAAAATTGTATACATATATAATAAGATTACACTTATTTTGAATCCACCGGAATTAGTTCCTGAATTCAACTAAAGAATATATCTATGCATATCATTGCATGGTGTATACATAGTTTTTTCTGAATTTTCTTCCTAGCGACTTTTTTGTATTTAATTTGATTGTAAAATGTAGGTTGTGTTTAATTTGTTGCATCTCTTAAGTCTCAGGAAGAGAATAAAATTTGATTTCTAATAATTCAGTGCATATTTTGCCAACAAACATCAGGGGAAGTGGTTCTTTCATTCATGTAGGAGGCACTTGATCGTTTTTTCAAGCTATTCAATGAAAAATGTGTATCTGATATACTAGCAATCGCGAATATAAATCCAAGCATTTTCTGAACTTTTCCTTTGACCGAGGGTCTATCGAGCACAACCTTCTCATGGTTATTTAATATTTTTACAGTTAGCAGTAAGGAAAATGATAAATTCAGTTGACAATTGGCTGCAAAGGCAGGCAAGTGCCCCTGTGGGAGGAGTACCTGGTATGCCCTTAAGATCTAGTGAAAATGTTCAAGATTTAACTGGAAATGCAGTACTTCTGCATGGAGAATTGGACTTGTGTATTATAGAGGCATCCTCACTTCCAAATCTAGACGCGAAATGTCTTCCCATGTTTTCTTGGAAAAGCAAGGACAGCACCAATGCGTCAGGATTGGTAGATACTAGTGATCCCTATGTATCTGTGTGTCTAGCTGGGGCAAGTATAGCTCGAACAGCGGTGATTCCAAATGATGAAAATCCGACATGGAATGAACGTTTGTGTATACCAGTTGCTCATGCTGTAGACAAAGTAGAGTTTATAGTCAAGGATAACGATAAAGTAGGTGCTGAACTGATAGGGATAGTGGCGATACCTTCTAGTAAAATTGCTGAAGGTAATCAAATAAATGGTTGGTTCCCGATTTGTGGATCCTCCGGTGCTCCCTTGGAAACTGATGCTCAACTGCATTTGTCAATTCATTATACGCCAGCAACAGAGAACCCTTTGTATAAAAATGGTGTTGGTACTGAGGCTGAGCAAAAGGGAGTGCCGCATACTTATTTTCCTCTACGAAAAGGAGGAGATGTTACACTTTATCAAGACGCTCATGCGCCTGATGAAACACTCCCTGAAATCTTACTAGATAATGGCAAGGTCTTTAAGCATAATAAGTGTTGGGAAGACATATGCCATGCCATGTTGGAGGCACAACATCTAATATATATTGTTGGTTGGTCTGTCTATCATCTTGTTAGAATCATAAGAGAACCTACAAGGCCAGTGCCTTCTTCTGGGTGGCTAGAGCTGGGGGAGATGCTAAAGTACAAGTCACAAGAAGGCGTTCGTGTGATATTGCTGATTTGGGATGATAAAACTTCAAATGATGATTTATTCCTCAAGACGGTAATATAACTGAGTAGTTAGTTACTGATTTGTTTCTTGAGTATACTTTTGCAGTCTTGTTTAGATGGTATCAGAACTTAGAATTCGATCGTAAGTTTCTAAATGTTGTTCTGTCAATTTGGATGCAGGAAGGTGTAATGCAAACTCATGATGAAGAGACCAAAAAGTTCTTTAAACACTCAAGTGTCAACTGTATTCTTTGTCCTCGTTCTGCTAGCAGTAAGCTTAGCATTTTCAAGCAGCAGGTACCTTTTTTGTATTTTACTGTTTGAATAGCTGGCAAGATGAATTCTCGTGACAATGATTTCTGTTAAAAAAAAATTCTTGTATTTTGAACAGAGTTGTAAGTTTATTCACTTCAAACAGAAATTCAGCTGGAGAACTGCTTGGAAAGCTTTTTATTTTGTTTATATGCAACTGCTTGGAAATCATCATCTGTATCATTTTCTTCTTAATCAAATGAAAACCTTTTACTGCAGGTTGTCGGAAACATTTTTACACATCATCAGAAATGTGTGATTGTTGACACACAAGCAGCTGGCAATAATAGAAAGATTACTGCTTTTGTTGGAGGCCTAGATTTATGTGACGGACGATATGATACTCCTGAACACAGATTGTTCAGTGATCTTGATACCGTCTTTGAAAACGATGTTCACAATCCCACATTCACAGTAAGGCATCTCGTTGAAGCTTTCCAACTGAGGTTTTTGTTTGACAGTATATATGACATATACCATGTTTATGGATTATCCAAGCAACTTAACAGCTAAGTAGCTTTTTCTTCATGTTAATTATGAGAGAATAGGTGAAAATGAACATTGCTATAACCATTGTTAAAGGTATATTTCCCAATGCTACTAAGTTTCTCATGTGGGCAATAAGTTTGTTAACAGTAATTTTTATTTCTTTCATATGAATGTCTACTGTATCTTTTCATTCACTAGTATTGTCTCAAAGACTTATACGATATGTACAGAGTAGCTCAGGTGGACCAAGAGAACCATGGCATGATTTACACAGCAAGATCGAAGGTCCTGCTGCTTATGATGTTTTGACAAACTTTGAGCAGAGATACAGAAAGGCTATAAAATGGATTAGAATAAAAAAATGCAAACCAGGGTTAGATTCATTACTTAAGTTAGACAGGATTCCATCAATCCACATGCCCGCTGCTGGACCGGATGGTGACCAAGTAGTTCATGTCACAAAGGAAGAAGATCCGGAAAATTGGCATGTTCAGGTACTAGACATGTTTCTCCTGTATATGTTGTGTTCTTCTGTTATCTTAAATGTTTAAGCTTCACTATAATTACTTCCTATAACGGTTTCCAGATTTTCCGATCAATAGATTCAGGATCTGTTAAAGGGTTTCCGAAAGACGCTAAAGAAGCAAGAGCTCAGGTAGCACTAAGTTTTATAAAGACCAGTGTTCTATCTGCAACTAGTTTCATCTGAAATCAAGTCAGCATGTCAATATGAATGCCTAATTTTGACTGTTCAATAACAGAATCTTGTCAGTGGAAAGAACTTGAGGATAGACAGAAGCATACACCTGGCTTACGTGAAAGCAATTCGATCTGCTCAGCATTTCATTTACGTAGAGAATCAGTATTTTCTTGGTTCTTCATATTGCTGGCCGTCCTACCGAAATGCAGGTATATACTGTTCCTATCTCGAATTCAATGTTCATCCTTGAATCTTATAGGTTTGCCTAGCAAAAGAATACTCTTATACACAGAAAACTTGCTTATGATATAGTTGGCGATTTTAGGGGTATTATCCAATGCAACCTGCTCAGGTTCAAACGTCATCATTTATTTTTCTAATTTGTAACTTCTCTATCCTAGTAAGGCATAAACATGTCCAGACTTCCCTTATAAATATTCAGATTTCAAATTGATAATGAAAGGATATAAAGCTTGATTTACACACAAGGTTCCATATCTTTTTGTAGGTTTTCTACTTGTATGCGTATGTGTTTTGCCCTCTTTTAATTCTATCTATAAGAAAATGATACAAATGAATGAGCGTTTTGAGCTATTTAACAAGAAAATTTTGACATGCTCAGTGAAACTGCATTATGTTTGTGTATTGTATATAATTATCAGGTGCAAATAACCTCGTCCCTATGGAAATTGCTTTGAAAATTGCCAGCAAAATAGCAGCAAGTGAACCTTTTGCTGCATACATTGTGATTCCAATGTGGCCTGAAGGTATCCCAACCAGTAACGCCGTGCAGGAAATTCTCTTTTGGCAGGTCTGAATTTAGTACAGTGCTTATTCATCTTAGAGGTCCTTATGTTGATTCCTCGCATAAAATAAGTACTATAAAGTAACATATCACATGAAGTTAGAGCTCAATATCTGTGTAGGTTCTTCAATGATATTGCCAAACTCAAGTATCCAAATGCGGTTAAACTTAAGTAGTCAGCTAAGAGAACCATGATTTTCACTTTTACTCCTACTTAACTCCAGCTAGTCTTATCTTGAATTTGTAGTTTTTAGTAACATCTAATTCTTGGATATGGATTGGAATTATGGCAGGGTCAGACAATGTCTATGATGTACAAAATTATCGCACAGGCTCTTGAAAATGCAGGCATATCTCAATTTTTCCATCCTCAGGATTACTTGAACTTCTACTGTCTTGGTAACAGAGAAGCAAAAAAGCGCGGAGGTGACGGAGACAATCCAACTCCCCAGGAACACACACATGTAAGTTGCATGTTGATTTTCTGGGACTGGGATTTTTGCTGATGGCCAGAATGTAGTATGTTTTCCTAAACATCTGTTTGTTGGTTGGTTCTAAATAGGTTTGTATATCATTGAGATAACTGCATTTAATAGATTTTGGGACCAAATAAGAGGACCAGTGAAGGTAGTGAAGCTCAAATACCAAGTTCATATGGAGTGGGGTGGATTATTTGCTAGTTTTGTTTATTTTGTACTGAAGTAAAAGAAGCAACAAAACAATGGAATGAAGAAGAATGACAGGAGGCTAATTTTGGATAACATTAGATTCATCACAGCAAAAAAAAACATTGAATTTGGTGTGAAATTCCCAACAGTAAAGTGAATGATGTGGGGGCATGAGCTTGATTGGGGCCATCTTTAATATGGTTGTGATACGATGTGCCAACAAACATGTGTTTTGTTCAATCAGCCTTTGCTACACATGTTAAGACTATTGTGTTGCCCTCCAAAATGGAGTGAATGCAATAATTGTGAAGTAAGAGTTATATTGAAGACCCATTAAGATCCAAAGTGAGCTGTGCTGCCCCTCTTTTTTGCACTTTCCGCAAATAATTCACTCTTTTCTTCTCTACAACCTATGCAGGAATTAGCTCAAAAGTTCCGCAGATTTATGATTTATGTACACTCCAAAGGAATGATAGTAGATGATGAATATGTATTGCTGGGTTCTGCAAATATCAACCAAAGATCTTTGAGTGGTTCAAGGGATACTGAAATTGCTATGGGAGCTTATCAACCACATTACACATGGGCCAAAAAGGAGGCTCATCCACATGGCCAGGTATGAATTTGATTTATTTCTTACATTTTATCCTCCTCTGCTCTATGAAGGCAGTAAGTGAAGAGTCATCGTATCGAACTGTGATCATTCGCTGTGATAAAACTCTGAACTACTCTGTAGCTCATAAAGTAGTTGAAACTTTTCGAACCAGTAACATGTTAAATATTAGTAAAAAATCACTGTCACAGTTTGTTTTGTCAAGATGAGTGAGTCATTTTGAAAGCAATTGAGTTGGTTAGCATGAACATATTTAGGGGTACACGGATATATAACCTTATAATCCATATCGAAAATGAGTTCTTCTTTTTCTTCATTCAGGTCTATGGTTATAGGATGTCTCTCTGGGCTGAACATCTTGGCAGAGTTGAAGAGGGCTTCATGGATCCACAGACTATCGAATGTGTTAGACGTGTTAACAAGATAGCTAGACGCAACTGGCAAGCATTTGTAGCAGATGAATATAAGCCAATGAAAGGGCATTTGATGCAATATCCAGTTCATGTAAGTAAAAATGGAGAAGTCACAGCACTGCCTGGATTTGAGTGTTTCCCTGATGTTGGAGGTAAGATTCTTGGGGCACCAACCAATCTCCCCGACGCCCTTACAACGTAACAACTCATATAGTAGCACAACTTGAAATGCATATATATATATATACATATTGTGCATCTGAAGTTCCAACTACTGCTGAAGCAATATATCCAAGGAACATGGATATGTTTCTCTGACAGGCTGATGATTAGACATGTATAAGGCTCTATCTCCTCTATGATGGAAAAAGTTGTTTAGATTGGAAAATGTTGTTTTACATAGGATTTACTCATTCTTTTCAATTATTCATCAAGTAACTGAAATTAATATAGTACTACTACCATTTATTTCTTTTGAACTATTTGTACTATTTTATGAATATATTCTTCTTTAATGATAAATACAACAACTTTACTGACCTTAAAGTTGAAACAGAAGTTATATATATGGAAAAGAAAATTGTTCTGGAACCAAAACAAAGAATTTAACTAAAATTACTAAAGTTCATTGTTCAGATGAGATCTGAAGACACTGCTAGAAAATGCATAAAGAAATAAAACCAAGATGAGGAAAAGAAAAAACTGGTACTAGTATAAAAATAGTGAAAGAGTAGCCACACAAGGACCGCATAGCGCAGTGGATTAGCGCGTCTGACTTCGGATCAGAAGGTCGTGGGTTCGACTCCCACTGTGGTCGTTATTTTTTTTCCTTCCTCGGGAATTATTTTTTCAAAAAAAGTTAAAAATAATTTAGTTCAACAAAATCAAAAATGTTCACTATGTATCTTATTTGTCAAAAAAATACATTCCACTTTTATGAGGAAATTAATCACTCGTCAAATAACTGATGATGATGATGAAACTTAGGCATAATACATAAATATACCCTTTAACTTGCTTTTATTTTATATTTATGTTCTTCAACTTTAAGTATGCATTTAAACTTGTACAAACTTGAACAAATAGACACATGAGTCCCTACGTGACAATATAAGTAAGACGAAAAATGAAATGGTACGGAAAAATGTGTTATGCATTCAATTTTATACAAGTTAAATTTGGTATTTGCACACCTCCAAAATTTTAAAGAGTTATAAACGTTATTGATGAAATTATTAAAATCTAAACTAAAAAAAAAAGGAGGTGGTGTATTATGAATAAATATTAGTGGTCTTGGATGGTTAAATGAGAATAATAACGACAAAAAATACATTCGTACGTTAAAAGAAGAGGAACACAAAGTTACACAAAAAAAAAAAGAGATAACTGTATTCTTTCGTTATCTATTTTCATATTAGTTCGCGTAATGTTGCTGTGTAATATTCAAGATTAGGCAAGACGGTAAACCATCCAAAATAATTCCACAATTTCGGGGGCCGGAGTAAGGACAAGGGGGGGGGAAAAAAAAATAAAAAGAAATAATTTGTAGGAAGAAGGGTTAAGTGAATAAAAAAATTAGAGAAAGGTCAACACCTTTTCTAAATGTGGGGACATACTATAAATAAAATAATAATATGAAGTAATAAATAAATAAAATAGACGGAAATTGTGAACGATAACAATTACAGTTGGGTTCTTGTGTAACCCTCATAACAAGAAGCTTCACGCCTGAAATTCTCACTCTCCCTTTTCGTTTTTTCCCCCAAAAAAGGGCTTTCAGTATATGGAAGATCTTGAAGAAGACGAAGAAGGCGAATCAGTGGAAGAAGAATCTGTTCCCTTCATTCGTTAAGAATAAGAATCCATTGGACATGGCCTAAATCGCCCAACCCCATAATTGTTTATCATTATCTATATCTTTTGTTTTGTGTAGCTACGGAAGAATCAAGAATCTAAAAGGGGGAGAGCGAGAGCTTTTAAGGGGTTTATTATTGAACTGGGCAAGATGGGGAAGAATCAATTCTCGATTCGCCGTAGGAAGAAAGGGATGCCGCCGTTGCCGACACCGCCAGTGGACAATGGGGAACCCCAGAATTCAATTTCGTTACCGGTGGGGACCGTTAAAGCGTCTAAGAAGAAGGTTGGTGGGGCGAGGCTTTGGATGAGATTCGATAGATGGGGTCAATCAGAGTTGAATGAGTGGGATAAGAACTCTATAATCAAGCGTGCTGGTATTCCTACTCGGGACTTGAGGATTCTTGGCCCCATTTTCTCTCACTCCTCCAGCATTCTTGGTAATTTTAACCCCCTTGTATCTTTATGTATCAATAATGATAACAATAATTATGTTTTAATCCATAATTAAGTTGGGTCATTCTTTTGATTAGTAAAAATATTGTGATCTCCATTCCTTGCCTATCATGACATTTGTATGAATGTTCAATACCCATATTGGTTAATTTAGGACTATTTAAGGCAGCAAATGAAGAATTGGAGAGTGTCCGCTGCGGTCTTGATGAGCATGGCGTTGCTTGCTTCCTGCTTTATTCAAGGCTTGAGTGCCTTCTAAATCCATGACCATTCTACTTGGTTTTCTATTACTATTAAAACTACTGTGTGTCAGTCCCAAACACTTGGGGTTGTATGAGTCCTTGGTTGTATTTGGATTCTATTTAGGACCAATACTCAATAATAAGAAATTGATCTTTAAGATGAGATAGATAGGGGTATCTCTCGACATATACTACTGACTGTTTGCTTAGTCTAATAAACAGAAAGTTAAAAGGATGTCTAGACAATTCTTCTTTGCTTAGACCATAGTGTTGTGTGTTAAAGAAACAAGCTGCTTGTTGGTATCTTCTTTGCATCTTTAATTCATGTTTATGAAGCACCTATGTTAATCTAAATTCTTAAGCTGTCATTGAACTCGTTATGTTGTTTAGCATGCATTACAAAGTGAGGAAGTTCCTTTTGATATTCTTTGTTGTGTGATTCTGTTATCAAAACATTTAAGCAATATAATGTTCTGCCTTCTTTTTTTTTTCATCGAGATTGCTGAAAGACGTTGCTTTCAAGTTTATTGTTTGAATGGGTCTCATTCTGCATTTCTGCTTCATATTCGTTCTTTAAACTTTCGTATGATTGGTGCTATTTGACCCATCACTTTTGTTTTTAGAAACATTTTATTGCATCTTGCTTTCACTGACTGTCGCCCAGTGCTCTTAAAGGCGAGCCTCTCTTGCCAAAGGCGACGAGGCTGCGCCTATTTCCGGTGAGGCGTGGCGAGGTCAAAAAGGCGAGCCAAGGCGAGTAGTGACGTGGATTTGGCGATGCAATAGGCGTCGCCATTTTGATTTTCTTTTTTTGAAAGTCTGAATTTTAATAATTAAAAGCCAAATAAGGGTTTGTTTGGGATATTTTTCCAAACTTGATGTCGAGATGTCTCCTTCGCGAAACCTTGACTGGAATTAGAGTTCGCGACAACTGTTTTAGTACTCTCTCAGTCCTTTTGGTTTTTTTATTGTGAAGTCTGATTTCTGAAGAAGAACTGAAGCCACTGCCCATTGCCTACATTTTTAAAAAAAAAAAATATTTGACTTATCCATACTCATTAACCTAAATCTCTTTATCTCGTCAGGATTATGTTTTTGAATTGAAATATTTGCTAATATATGTTATTTGCTATTGAGATTTTGGATATTTATATATGCAATTAAATATTTTTGGTATTAATTGGCGCCGCGATTCAAAAAGGCGAGCACTGACGTGGCGAGGCAGGCCCTTGTCGCCTCTCGCCATCCAAAACACTAGTGTCGCCGTAACAATCCATTAATTATTACTGCAATGTGTAGCGTTCCTGTAGGGGAGATTAGCCTATTCATTTGAAGTAATCAATGAACGAACATCCCTTATCACTCACTATAAATTCCTTATATCTGGATCCTCATGGAAAATTAATCTTCTCAATGACATGATTGAATATTTTGTTGGACTCTGAGGCTTCTTTATTAAAATGAGGGAAATCCACGTATTTAGCCTTCCTCCATCCTATGCAAAATTGGTAGTGCTTATGGTGGTTGGATGACTGGGTTTGGGATAGTTTGCAGGTTCAGTTTTCGGCATGTTGGTGGATTCCAATTCTTGTATTAGTGTATCTCCTCTTAGAAGAAAAAATTTGAGGATGCGATACTGGTTTTAACAATCATATTTAAGGTTATCAATTTTACTATCCCAAACTTGAGGGGTAGACTTTTTGGTGTCTTCGTTAACCTGTTTAAAATATATTCAACTGTCAGCCCTTAGAGGGGTTTTGCTATATATTTTGCGACTCTTGTTCAATATCTAAACTGAAACTTGTATGGGCAGCTCTTATTCATTCATATATCCTGAGTATGTTAGAAAGAACTGTACCCATAAATTGTAAATTCAACACCAGCCAAAAAATAGTTGTAAATTTAGCCATTCAGAGAACCTGTTAATTGCTGATTAGCTCTGTGTTTGTCAGTGTGTAAAACTTACAGTGCACAATGAACTCACTACGATCGAGGTTCTTTCTGGTGTCTGCTAAATATTCATGTTGAAAGTTGTATAACGGATTGTCTTTGGTTTAATCTTTTTCCTCACTCTTATTCCCTCATTCAGGGGAAGAAGATCATTGATGTGACTACATCTTGCTTGTAATGAGTGCCTATGCAGTTTGAATTCATTTGATTGTGGTTCTTTTTGGTTTCTGGGAGTATCCTTTTTGAAAGTGATTTTGATTCTTTTTTTCTGCATGACAAGTCAAACTAGGATTATAAATGGGACGGAAGGAGTAATATGTAACATGCGGGTGCTCCTCTATCATGATTCAGATGCTTAGCTCTTGCTAAGAAACTCAAATAATTGAAAATGTTTATACATTGTTGATCCTCTTAGTTTGAATCTAATTTTGGAATCTTACCCGAACCTTCCTATATCGTTATCTCAACTGTTGGAAGCTTAATCGTTATCTCAACTGTTGGAGGCTTAAACATTACGTTTAGCTTAGCTGTTGGGAGTTTTTCTATAATACATGTGCATCTCCTACCATTTTCTTGTGCCTATAGTAGAATACTTAAAAGAAAGAAATGTGATTACTGAAAAACTTCTTTCTGTTAATCTTCAGCAAGGGAGAAGGCCATGGTTGTTAATTTGGAGTTTATAAGAGCCATAATTACAGCTGAAGAGGTTTTGTTGCTTGATCCTCTACGTCAAGAGGTTCTTCCATTTGTGGATCAACTGAGGCAACAACTTCCTCATAAAAGTCTTTTAAAAGTTAATGGTACTAGCGCTGAACAAGATGACAATGAAGGACACTTTCCAAATGCTGGACACTGGTTACCTGTTCCAGAAGCTGTTGAAGGTCTGCAGGCTGAGCTACCATTTGAGTTTCAGGTGCTTGAAATTGCACTGGAGGTTGTTTGCACATTCTTAGACTCTAGTGTAGCTGATCTAGAGAGAGATGCTTACCCTGTTTTGGATGAACTGGCCATGAATGTTAGCACGAAGAATCTTGAGCAAGTGAGAAGTTTAAAAAGTAATCTTACTCGATTGCTTGCCAGAGTGCAGAAGGTATTCTTATCTATTCCTTTTCCTGTTGCTATTGTTTCCCACCCGTCTGGACAGTTCATGGTTTGCTTTTGGAAATTTGTTTGACAGGAAGAGAACTTATTTCACTTCTGGACATGTTATCATCATCTCGAATGCGGACTTACTACTAGGACACTTCTTACTCATTGTGTTGTCACTTATTGGGTAAACAACTATTGGAACAAATTTTGTATAGTTTAAACATCACGAGCAAGCCGTATTCATTTTTTGTTTGTTCAATAAAACCATATTCATTTTCAATAGCCTTTTGGTCATTTTAAGTTATGGCTTATCGAATGTCAGAGTTAAATATAGTGCCATTGTACCCTTTGGTGGTGGCCAGTGGTATGAGCTTCGGATCCTCCATGGTGGAGGGTCTCAAATTAGAAAACACCTTGCCAGCGAACAAGCAAGAGTTTGACTTCTGGGTCGAGCTTCATCAACCAGGTTGCCCTGGTGCGGGTTACCTTCCTATGTGATGTTTGCGAAGCTATTGCCATAGAAAAGGTGGTGATTTCACCCTGTATTTTGTGTGCCATCCAAGGATAGCGGCTACGGGTTTCCCTTGTCGTCAAAATAAATAAATAAATTATAGTGCATTGTGTTTGCCTGATGCTGGACCAGATTTGAGATGTGTACTAGGGAGAATGCTGGTTTTTCTAATGGTACACTAGACCTGTACAAAGTCTACTTTTTTTTGGTTTCTTTTTTCCCTTTGTCTGCGCATAGAGGATTTTTGCCCATGATCACTTAGGCAGGATATGGTCTTTGTATTCTTCCTTCTGTTTTGTACAGATAGGAGGAGATTCAATGTGCCTTTCCAACTTTAATTCTCTTTTGTTTGAGTCAGAAATTGGAGGGTTTAATATTTAAATGAGCTACTTTGGGTAACTTAATTGTAGTATTCTCTTCCATGGCACGTGTCTGTGGCCTGATTATTCTGTTCTTATGCTGACAGTGGTAAAGATTTTCTTATGATAGGTTAGAGATGAAATAGAACACCTTTTAGATGACAATGAAGACATGGCACAGTTGTACTTGACTAGGAAATGGATTCAGAACCAGCAACCTGAGACTCTTTTGGGAACTATTGTTTCAAATAGCCCTGTTCCTGCTGCACCAAATCTTCGGAGACTTAATTCAGCTAGAAGCAGAAGTGGAAGTTTGGTGAGCAATCATTTTAATTACTATGATGTGGAAGATCTGGAGATGTTACTCGAGGCCTATTTCATGCAGTTGGAAGGCACTCGGAACAAGATATTATCTGTAAGTACATTCTTCTTAAGAAAAACTAATAATGAGACATTTTATGTTGGTAATGGCAGACTTGCCACTCCTCTTTCCTGTTGACAGTTGTCATCCTTCCATTTTCCTCTTTAGTAATGAATGATAGACACAATAGTACGATATGACTATTCCTTGTAATGAAATGATTCTACTTTTAATACAAGTTGCAAAGTTACACATATAAGAGAAAAATGAAACCAGGCGTTCATACTTTTAAGGAAACTCAGTTTTTGCCACTTCAACTAGGATTCCCTAATGATATAAAACTTGATGCCAGTATCCTTATATAAAATGATGCCGTGTACCCTTAATGCCTCATTCTTTAGAAAATGAGAAAAAAGTTGGGTTCTCCTCGGTTCTCGGTCACAAGCCAAGTCTCAATAACCAATCACTTTGCAGCATATTCCGGTAACAGAGTAAGCTAATGAAAACTTTCGAGACTGAAGAAAGAAAAGAATTCAAACAATAGCTGTATCTCTTTCTTACTTTTATGGTGCAATACGTTGCTAATTCCAACTGCAGATATACAACTCTCAGTTAATCTAGAGCCTCCATTCTCCCCCTCCTTTTCTTTTGTTAGGTTTCTCTTGGGCAACTATTATAGTCGGATGAGATAATATGCAATGTCCTGTTCTCTCTGTCTCTCTCAATTTTTTTCTTGATTTGGAAGGAAGACTCTGCAAGTGAACAGAGAAGTAATCTAGTATCGTCTACCAATTAGTAACACTATGAATTAAATTCATGTACAATTTCTACACTCTCTTCTTAAGTATAAGTGCAACTTGAACTTTTTCATCGATAGGGACTGTGTTTAATTGTTGTGATTCCTTCCCATGGTTCTGGATCTTCAACCACCTGTTAGTGTTATATTTTGAGAGGTCGTGAGTACATTGTGACATGAAAGAATACGTCAATGATTCAATGGACAATCAGCGTAATGAACTTATTCCAGCTGCAGCTTGACCACGGACAATTGATCATTTGCTTGTAGTGTGGAGCACTGATAGGGTTGGGTTGGGCATGACATGAATATACCGTGTTACCTTGTACGATAAAGAAGGGTTAATTTTGGCCCTTTGTATATGCATGACAATTAGGTTGTATATGCTCTTCCTGTTATCTAGGATATGACTAGATGGAAGAAGTTGCTTGGATCATGAAATCCTCTATTGTGTCCAGGTTTACAAATTGTATTTTATACACATCAAACACGTAACTTAATTTTGCTCTAAGCGAGCCATACAATATACATTCACTCAAAAATGTTGTTATACTTGCCCCTTTGCATAAGTATTTGAAATAAACTTATGCTTAGAGAAGTGAGCCATGAATACCTTTTGGGGAGACTCAGTGGTTTGGGATTAGTACTTGGAGGTCTTGCCATTGAAAGCAAAGAACGCCTTTTGGTTTGATCTTGTTGCATTGGGTTTGTACCTTTCATGTGTGGTTTTTTGAAACACAGGAATCCTATGTCGCATTCAAAAAGTAATGATTGCGGGTGTTCTCTGTGATAAAAAAAATAAGTCATGAATAAAGAAAGATATTTGATCCACAATTTTTTTATTAAAATGAGCAACCAGGCAAACTTCATGAACTAATTGACATTGATACTTTTCTTTGTTACTTTCACCCCTGAACTGTTAACTCCAATTAATTGTTTGTGAAATTTTGTTTTTTAAAAGGGGATACACCCATAAATGGTTCCAATACATACACTGCACTCAGAATCCACCCCCCTTTCACACTTTTTTCCAAACTTATCCTTTTATCAAATGTGCCTTTTGTGCCTGTCCCTGGCCAAATATGTGTCTGTCAATATATAGAATTTTTTGAGCCAATATTTTTTGATTCTAATAATGCATTCATTTATATATCTAAATTAATATAGTATAAAATGAGAAGACTTTGTACCTGAGATATAAAAATAATGAAATTTTTAGGGAATATTTCATTAGTTAGTTAAGAATATGTAAATAATTATTAAAAAATATACATATTTCATTAGTTAGTAAGAATAATTATTTTTTTACATTATAAAAAAGGCTTGTTATTGAGGACTATAATGTGGGACTGTCACAATGAGCTGTATGAATTCTGTCACATACCACTTGTTGGGTGACTTACTAATTATCAATATAGTACTACTAATGAGCTATCCTCATATCATAACAAATAATTGTCACAAATTTTAAGTACAAAAATTACATTTTACTTGAAAAAGAAAAAAACTGGAGTTGGAAAACCAGTAGCCATATAAATTTGTCTTGCTAAAATAAACTTTCAAAAGATAAATAATGAAATGTTTTAGATTGATGTTGAAAGCGTTTTATTATTATAAAATTTATTTTTTATTTTAAAAAAAAAGGCATATACAAAATACGTACACTCATTTATTACTTATTAAATTATGTGAATAATTGAATTTAAATATATAAAGCAGCAAAAGTAAAAATATCGATATTAATCTTAGAAGAAGAGTGGTCAAGAATGAGAAGAAGAAGACGAGACGATTAACAACAAGATAGTAGAGGATATCGAATATATATCTAGAATGCGAAAGACACTTGAGGGTTCATAGTTTGATTGGATCTCTGATAATCACATTGCAATATCTTTCATTATCGATCAGGTGAGGCATGTTCATCGGAAAATAGAATTAAATATCTTCGGAGTTTTGTTAATTACTTATTCTTTTTGTTCTAGTGATATTGATTTGAAGTTGTTGGTGGATTGTTATTGAAAATATGAGCAGAAGTCGAGGAAGAAAATTGGTGATGATTTTTAATTGTTTTTTTTGTCGCTTCTTTGTTTGGCGTGAGTAATTGGCTTTCTTGTCGTGTATGAAAAATTGATCAGCGAGACTATTGTATGAGATTTGTGGAAGAGTTTTTTTTTTTCTTTTGATGTTTCTGATTTTCTATAATTTTTCTTTTGGTTTAATGGGAGAAAGGATAAAGAAAGATTCAATATATACTAATTGTAACCAGTTACACTTTAGTAGTTTACAAAACGTAAGCGTCCGTTAATGTTACTTATATGAAAATATATGGAAAGCAAGTTTTGATTTTCACTCGGTAGAGATTTGATGATCAATTTGGGAATTAGAAGGTTGGCTGATTGTGGTATAGTCTGTTTGTAAGATGGAAAATTTTGCTCGAAGTAAACTGTAGTGACAGAGATATTGCGGTCACGGTTTCTAGCCTTTTGATTGTTCAAATTGGTGTAAAGATGGAGTTTTTAAGAATGCCTATGGAAAATAGATAAAGTTGCGAAGGCTAATTTAGTTTGGTGTTGCTGTAACATAATCAGTTGTTTGTGTGCACATTCTCACAGCTAAAATAGGGGGAAAGAGCTTAACTTTGTGCCCCACCTGGCCATTTCATTTCCAGGTGGAAGATATCAATAAGGGCATCTGCAGCCCAGAGTTTTCTTTTCCACTTCTCAAAATTAGAATTAAATCACCTCTTACGTAGCATGTCCCGAGGTACATCATACAATGATTATACAAGAAGGAGCAGAGCATATGTGAGAAGCCCCTAGCCAAATATATGATTTATGGAGCCTTTTCTCTTCTGAAAAGAGCTAACAATAATTTCCAATCTTTTTTTTGCTCCCTTCCCAGAATCCTCGAGATAAATTTGCTTTACCCAACTAACTGCCTCCAGCCTGAGAAGCATACTTTTAACTGATTTATAAAAACAACTAGCTTTTAACCTAATCTTTTATGTTGTTTGAGTCATGTTGTAGTAGGAAAAGAATATTTTAATCATTGTCAATATCGATCAAATGATGTGAACAAACTAAGGGGTGTCTGAAATGAAGTCCAATCAAAAGTTGTTCAGTTTCTTCTGATTTCATGTCCCAAGTGTTAGTCACTAGTAGAAGGATCCAGATAAGCTAAAATTAGCGCTTCTTTCTTTCCACCTAAGTAAAACTCGCGAAATAAGATAGCTGTATTGTGTAAAGCAGGAAACAATTTTGTGTTGCATTTGATGTTTATTTTTTTTCCACTGATAATATTATTGTAGTTCCTAATATGTGGTGCTAGTATGTGGGGGTGTTGTCTATAGGGGGATGGTCTCATGTGCTTTGTCTCACATTCGCATACATCACTTGCGGATTGGATAGCCTAAATGTGAAGCAATTAAAATTGTCTTTTAGTTAAAGAACTGCAGGAGGAATCATATGATCTAACGTTTTTTGGATTCTCTCACACTCCATGAGCCGCACATCACATACCCAGTGTAATCCCACAAATAGGGTCTGGGAGGGTAGTGGTGTGTACGCAGGCCTGCCTTTACCTTTGGAGGTAGAGAGCGTGTCTCAGATGGACCCTCAGCTCAAGTAAAAGCAAATCAAAGCAATTCAAAAACCACACATCACATCCTCCTCCTTAAAAAACATAAAAAATTAAAAACCAAAGAGTGATGAAAGAAAGAGATTACTTCACTTGGATGCGTTATAAAATAGTAAAATAACAAAGCGCTATCCTCCATGGAGCATTCCTGTATATTTTTGAGACCCTATACTATTTGCAATCCCCCAATGAGAAAGAGAAAGAAGCCTTCTTCCCCTTGTCGTCGCATTTTGGTGCTAAGTGTGCTCCTTCTTCGCTTTCTATTTGAAATGGGATGGATGATGCCAATTGATAAATCGGGCAAGATGAAAGGGGATACCTGCAAGAGTAGGTAACAGGGAAGGAAAATTTCATGAATACCCAAATATTAACTTGGGGTCTTTAGGCAGGCGGGAGTTTCCAGCAAGATCCTGAGTTTCTTTGACTTGGTGTTTTATCCCGCACTGTTGGGCGAACTGTTATAATGGGCTCATAAGTATATAGGTACGATATGATCAGAATGTCTTAATTGCCTTTTATTGCTTCATTCCCTTTAGTTTTTGTTTGATTTAGACTTACATTATTGATGGAGTAGAAAGTGTGCGGATTGGTCAGATTAACTTAGATGTGATAAAGAAGAGATCTGTTATCAAGGCTATATATTTGAAGGCGTTACTTTCCCAAGTTGGTACCATATCTTTTTAGGTCATTTATAGGATCTTGTGTGCTTTTCTATGGAAAATTCCAAAGGGCCATGTACCATGAGAAATATGATGTACAATGGGAAGAGCTCTTTACTTCCACCTAAAAGCCCCTTTCCTAGTATGGCCCCATCATATGTCGATTATGTCCCTAGTTCTGCTTTCAACCAAAAGGGCATTCAGAAACCCAGAGAAGGAAATTCACACCATCAGCGTACTTCCAGTCTGAATATGCTGATTTGTATTATAGAGGCAACGTCTTGTGGATGATCTTTCTTAATGGAGCACCAGAAACTCCCGTGGCAGAGCAGCCATCGACGGTTCCATCTAGTGGGACTTGGCATATTTTTGATTCTGTTAACGCTGCAAACTTGGATTACACAGTTCAAGTTGATAACAAGTTCAGAAATATGCCTCCTATCCCTTCCTGGGGGTCTCAAGACTTCGATTATTACAAAGATGCTCGACAAGCTGCTTCTTTTGTGGATCAAAATTCCTCAATCCGACGCAAGAATAGGGAAAAGGATGTATCTTCAACTACAGTATCACATCTCCGCAGCCTTTCCTCTCCTGGGGAAGATCTCCGTATTCAGAGGTCTGGATCACCATGCCTCCTACAAGACGGAGAGAGGCCTAGATCTGCAGGAAGTGACAAGCAAGATGTAGCTGAATCTGGCCCTCCTTATCCAAAAGGGTCTGCTGAAAAAAAAGATTCTTCTCAGAGTAAGAGTTCTTCATCAGAAACTGACACAAAACGCGCGAAACAGTAAGTTCAAAGCACTCTGCCACCACCCACCCTTTTCTTAAAAGAAACTTTGGGAAGGCAGAAGGGGAAGTTTGTGTAGTTTGATATTTGCGGGAACTAGTCAAGATAACTGTCTATTGATCAGAAAATTTCTTGTGTGGATAACCGAGCTATCCCGATGAGCTGTGCGTTATGGTTTGAATATTGAGGATAGTGGGCGTGTGGCCCTCTCTACCCTGTTCTCCACTTAAATACCAATTTTGGTCTTGCGGATGCGGTCCAATGGATGGCTCTTTTTGTTATTCATTTAGTAGCCAAGTCAATCAGTTAACGTTCTACGGTGGGTTGCCTGGGTGGGTAAACTGTGAGATCTATGTGGTTAGACAATCTCGGCCGAGAAGGTTTAGAAGGTTCCGTCTATGCGAAGGTAAGAGACGTTTACTATAGTGGGTCTTAGCCTTTTATCATCTTAACACGTATAGTGGCTTTATCTAAGTTGAAATGGAGCCTTTCTTATTTAGCCGTAAATCCAGTCAAGATCCAAACTGCCCTTTGTATTAATGTATCTTAGTATCTCTCAAAATGTTATTTTAGCATTTTATGTGGAAGTGCCCCCCCTCCAAATATGAATTTTATTAACATAAAAGGTGTCATAATATACAGGCAATTTGCCCTCAGCTTTGGTTCACGTGGCAGTAAAGTGTTCATTATATAGCGGAATTGGAAAGAAATGTTACTAAGCTGGCAGGGCATGATCCGTTGAACCTTTTGATAATACACCACACTGACCTGGACATGAAATGGATGGTCCATTTGGGTTTACTTTTAATTTGTTAGTTGTTGATTGTGTGATTTCAGGGCAGAAGGTTCTGAAGTTTCTGCTGAGCTTGAATTCCTTAACCAGCAGAATCTTATCCTCAGCATGGAGAATAAAGCCCTAAAGCAGCGCTTAGAAAATTTAGCTCAGGAACAGCTCATTTTCAAAAAGGTTATGTAAGTTTCTTATCTGTTTGTACTGAATTATTTACTTGTTCTAGTGCTTGTAAGGCTTGGGATTATTTGCTTACGTTGAGTATGCGCAGTCTTGTGGTCCAAACCTTACACAGCGAGGCATTAGATTGATTGAATAAAGGATCTATATAGTTGATTTTTTGTATGGTTGAATAAAACAACTGTGAAGTGAGTGAGTATTGGTCACGGGAGCTGGGGAAAGGTGCACAACGGTGTTTCCTGAAACTAAAAGAAAAACATTTTGAGTAGTAAGTTCGATTTTGATAACATAATAGCGTCGGTCTCGAGGGCAACACTGGGGACAATTCCTGGTCATCCCTATGACATCAGTCTTGGTAAGAAGATGGAATGATCTGGTTGTAGTCAAGTATTGTGGCCTAGCGGCGAACGAAAACCATGGAAAACCAGGGTGAAATTCCAGCAAGATACAAAGTGTTGGTGATTTGTCTGGGCGGGACTTAAATGTTGGTGAGGTAGCAAGCCACCCGATGAAAGATGGGAAGGTGTGGCGGCAGGTGGCCCAGAACGTGCTTCTTTGAAATGAAATGAGCTTGATGATAATCTTAAGAGTTTTTTGATCCAATAAATATGAGAAAAAGGTGCCTTATCTCCATGATGTTTGGGAAAACTAGATATCGCTTCCCTGGTATACCCCGTTTACAAAATTATTGAAATGTTTATACACTTCAAGGCACCAATAAGTACCCTTCATGTAAGGTTGTCTTAGTCTTTAGCACTGAAAATAAAATTGTGTATTTGATAGTCTAAATGATGCGTTGTTGGATTGATCCCTGATTATCTTCATTTTTAAGATGGACAATATAATTCCGTGATCCTTATGATCTCCTTTTAGTATGGACAAATGTTTAACAAAGGGAAAGTTATTTGGGGGGGGGGGGGTGGGTGTAGTAGTACTCTTTTTTATGCATTTGGATGACCTTAATGTAACAGGTCCATATTTTCTGCTTCAAGCGTTCAAATTTGCTTACCTTTCAAAATTAACTCTAGGGGTGGAATTGTTATTTACCTCTGGAGCAATGGTAGCATACATACAGATTAATATGAATGATGGGATGACTTTTGTGGAGCATGATTTTGTTGTTTAGCTGATTTTTGTCGCATCTCTCTTTTGCGCTTTTTTGGTAAAACGGAAAGTTACTTAGGCAAATAAAGAAAGAGAAAGAATGTGGGAAACAATGTGGTCGAATTTGCAACTACAGAATTGCTAAATAATTGATCTATTTTTCAAGTCCCACTTTCTTTCCTTGATTCTAAGACTTGGAGTAAACTGCCTTAGTTGAATTTAACTAATTTGAACATGGGAAATGTTCTGTTTTTTTTTTTTTTCCTTTGAGAAGGTAACATTTTTGTATAACTATTTGCTGCATAAAAAATACCAGCCTATCCCTACTTACAAGGAAATATAGGAGACTGTATAAGATTATAAACTACTTACAGAGATCTAGACCATCATGTAAGAAGAGAAACACTGTCTCCATATAATTCATGTTTACACCAACATAGAAAAGGGATAGGCAATTAAATCTTCAGTTTTGATAGAGCTATGATTGTCTTCAAAACACTGTTGTGTGTCTCTCTTTCAAGACTGTCCACATGCACGCAAGGATGTAATTCCATCTTTCTTTTGTATCTGAAGGACAGCTATATTGTTCCAGCTCTCCAGAAATCAAGTGATTCTCTTGGAATCAAGCACATGATCCCTTGTAAATATTAAGGAAAATCCTCCAAAAGTTTTCTGTTAACTTGCGGGTAAAAAAAAAGCTGGTGATGTCCTCTGATTCTTCTCACATATAACATTTAGAGCTACAAGTGGAAACCCTTTTCTAAAGCCTCATAGATAGGGACCGCTTGTGCTGGCCACGAGCAAAAAATGAAACCAAGACACTTGGGAGGAATGACTTCCCAAATTAGTTTCCATGGCCAACAATTAATCTGGTGTTAGAATGTTGAATTCTTTGTAGGCTGACTGACTGAATCTCCTTGTTGATCACCTGCCATGAGAGGAGGGGCCTTTTTTGAATATATTGAGTAGTGCTGTGTTAGAATTTTGCCAAGTTATCTATCTCCCAATGTTAAGGTGTGCAGTATGAATTAGATTCACCTGGATGAGCAACCTTATTACTTCTCCCACATGGCATTCTGTTGTTGATTCAGGCTGAAGATGAATTGGGAAAAGTTGCTTAGTGGATGTTGACCTAATCCAGTGGTCAAACCAGAAAGATTGTTTCATACCTATACCCACTTGATGACCCGCACGTACTCCTGAATTTTTCCCCCTAAATTCTGATAGAATCCATTAGACAGTACTCTATAAGGTGTAGAACACGTTGTCGGTGGACTGACTTTGGTGTTCAATTCGACAATACCAGTCCCTTTCATTACTTTTGATGATTAATTTTTTTCAAAGAGATGGTTCAATTTGAGGCGTTCACTCCATAACCATTCACTCAATAGACTATGGTTCTGGTACTAGGTTTGTGTGATTCCATACCACCATACTTTTTGCTGTGGATCGCTGACTTCCATTTGATCCAAATCCAAAATGTATTTTCCTGGTATCGCATTGCCTTGTTAGAGGAAGTTGTATGCTGAGAGCACTAATCTCACCATGTTCGTGTGCGGAACACCGATAAAATGGGCCATCATGTAGTTGGGATGAATGCATCAGCACACTGTTAAATGTTAATCCAGGATTAATTACCCAAGATAAGTATTGACTCTTCAGTTAGTCGAAACTTTTCTCTCACTTCTCATTGGACGTCCATTTCAGATATCCTTGGAATGGTGGCACCAAGGGGCATTTAAGATAAGGGTGGCCAGACACCGGTTCTTCCTCCAGAATATTCGCCAAGTTGTGAATTGTCAGGGACCTCGTAAACGGATATAGGAAAATCTTTTCTAGGTATGTGGAGCCCAGTGTTATAGCTCAAAATAGGATATTGAAAATCACCCTCAAAAATTAATGTTTGTCCTCGGTAGCTCTGCATGTAAAACACCTAAAGATCATCGGCGGATTGAAATGAGCAATTCAAGGTTATGCGCCCTTGAATCTACCTAAAACCTGTATCCAGCTATGATTGGCGGTTTTCATCATATCAGTTCAACTCTGCCATGGCCAATGAGAACAAAAAAAGGGGAGCTGTAATGGGTCACCAGCCTTAGTCGTCTCTGCAGAAGGAGAGAATCCAGTTATTTTGTTTGGTGTGTGTGGTCACGTGACACCCGACGGGGACACACACGCCGCCCGGCGCACGGAGAACAGGGTTCGGCCGCCACGTGGAGCAGGAGGACGCCTGCCCGCGTGGAGTCTAGCACACGCCGGCGGCGTATCCAATGGCCCATTGGTTCTCCAAACCCCATTTTTCATCATTACTCTCTGAATAGGAAAATCCAGTTCTATGTGGTCAAAAAACCGTTGTAGATCTAGTTTGAAAAGTGATTACCAGTACAAGGTTTCTTTGTTTCTAATTCTTGAGTCAACACATTCATTGGCTTAAGAAATGGCATCCATGATTTGTCTCCCTTATAAAGGCCATTGTTGCTCATCCACCCAGATTGTGCACCCACTTTTGTGAGTCTCTCATGTCAACAATTTTGAGATGATCTGTAGATATGCTATAAAGACTAGTAGGCCTGAAAAATACGCTGCAATGCATTACGCTCCCACCTTGTGGGGATATCAACGAAACAATGTAAGTTTGAAAGCTTCTTCAAATAGTGTCTCTTTCGTGGAAATTTTTGAATAGTGCAATGACCTCAGTGTCACTACTCCAACAGGTTTGAAAGGCCATTGTGAAAACCATGGGGCCAGGTGTGTTTTTTTTTGCTTACTTATCACCAGCACACGCTGGACAATGGACTACTTTTGCTCTTCAAAAAGTGACTTTGTAGCATCAGATTATCTTCTGTGGAGATGGTGGGACAAACTCTCATGTTATTATGGGGTCTCCAATCTTCCGTCTCTGCATAAAGGTTCTGATAAAAAGAGATGATCTCCTTTTTTATATCAGCCGGATTCCTGATGGATTCACCATCAATTTCTAGCAAGTCAATATTGTTGTATCTTCTGCGAGCATTAGCTGTTTTGTTGGATAGGTGGTGTTTCGGAGATGTTGAACGTATTTATAGCTAGTCGTTTATTTTAATTTGTTTCATTGAAAGCTGCAACTAATAAATTTATATGCAGTGGAACATGAAGTTCTGGAAAGAGAAAGAGGAAGATTACGAGCATTGTATCAGCAACAACATCAACAGCCACAGCCACAGCCACAGCAACAGAAGCCATCTTACAGCCATCGTCGCAGCACTAGTAGGGATCTCGATCAACAATTTGCAAACCTCACTCTGAAACAAAAAGAGGCTGAGCGTGATGCTGTTTCAGGACAACTCCACATTTGACCGTAAGTGTAGCTATGCCTTTAATCATGTCTTACTGACTGTCCCTCAGTTGACTTTGCCATGGAGTGACAAAAGTTCACAATTTCCATTGTGCGATATCAAGAAGAGAGGTCTTGCTTCCCATGTGCACTCACCTCCAACGGGTTTGTCTCCTTCTGTCTAAATTGATTCTAGTTCTTGCTACAAAACATGTGTCTTTTCCATCAAGATTTGTTAAGCTTTTAAGTGCACCTGGTGGTCAATGCTTAAGAAAAGCATTTGTCGCAGTTGACTCACCTGAGGTGGTTAAATCCAGCATGATGTCTCATGTCTTTGTATGTTCGGAATGTTTAAATTCATCAGTTTCCCTTTGTAACATTTTCCAGCTTCTGATTTCCTTCTAATTTCATCTTCATGAACCATGTAATGTAAGTATTGATGGAGGAGCTCTTTTCTGCTTATTCCTTGTTTCTTCTTAGTGCAATAAAAACATTCTTATGGATATGAAGTTAGGCCTAGCAAACCCTATCCCGATACTACCTAATATGTGACATTTCATGTAAGTATTGCATTTGGGTTTTGCATTCTAGTAGAGAGATTAATCCACCATTCAATTCAATACATACACAAGAATAAAAGGATAAAATATGGGTTTGGGGTTATTCATATAAGTAAAATTCCTGTCGAACTAACAAGATGATAAAAAGAAAAAAAACAAAAATTTCAATTCTTTAAAATCCATACAAAGAAATCAATCATGCTATTCTTTTTCCCTTATCAGCAACATTCTTGTTCTCCAAGAAACAAATTCTCCTGGTTAAAAGTGCCAAGCTTTGATTCAACGTATGTGTCGGGAGACTCGTCTTCTTGCTTGTGACTTCTTTTCGTGGTTCAAATTGGAGAGTAGATATCAAGAACTTTCCATTACAGGCATTCAGATATGTAGGCCAAGTTTGCATTACCCATTAGGACCATGTAATAACCGTTCCAAAACCTTTGGGATATCGCAGGAGAGTGCAAGCTCCATTGATTTCTCTGTATGCATTCTGTTCCTCAATTGATAAGATTGGAATGTTTGTGTCTCTCCTATGATCTTCTTCTCCCTTCGTGCTTTGGTCTGCGTATGCCATAGCTTGATTCGATGTAGAGTCCCGAGAAGAATGAATATGTATATATATACGTGTTTTGGGGGGAAATTATATTTTAGTATTTCCTATTTGAATAGAAAGAAAATCAAATGCTTTGGAGGTTGGTCAAAATAGCAAAAAGGTTTGGCGTATTAAGTGAAAATAGTAGGTTAATGCTAAATTTCTCAAGGTACTACATCTGGTCAGATCGTCTATTGTCATGCTTAGTGGAATGTGTTGTCTTTTTTTGACACCTACCAAGTACAAACCATCCAAAATACAACTTAACAAATTGAATTATTTGCAAGATTGTTTTGTTACAACTTTATTAAGTAAAATATGAATGGAGTACATTTTAAGATTTGGTATAATGACCAATCTGTGGAAAATATCATACTTACATCTATGCTTCGAAGACCTCTTGTGAGAGACTATTAACACTTGATTAAAATATTGTTAATAGCAAACAAAAGGAGAAAACACTGATGATAAGTATTGAAGGAGCCAAAAATTGACTAATATTTGGAAGCATTGGATATTTATCAGGTGAAGGCAAAACACACTCATAACCATTGAATGAAATCTTTCTTGGAAACATCCATCCTTCATTAAATGTGAAAATTTCCCCTGCAGAGTTTATGCAGTAGAAACCTCACTGTGCACAACCCACTCCTTCTGCTTGTAGCAACCGGTCATTTGTAATACTTAATTACATTTTATAAAAAACAATCCCTGTGTCGTCTGCACCCAAAAAAAAAGAAGAAAAAAGAATCGATTTAGAAGATTCATATAGCCGACTCTAGCTGAGTTTGTGTTATGAAAGAAATGAATTGGGTATAACTTACTTATATCACCATACTGATCAAGGGGCTTGTAGTCGAAGCTGAAAACCTGCGTTATGCTTCTCAAATTTGGGTGCAGAGATACCACCAAGTTCCCACGGCTTGGTATGTTATAACTAGGTTTAATGTCTAATAGTTCATCTTTGCCACCCTCCAATATTTCTATAACTTCGCTTTACATGCCAATGCACTCTGGATTGGGACACAGTGACGGGATACGCGAGGAGGGGCGGGGGCAGGGGGGAGGGCCGAATGGGGGGGTGGGGGAAAAAGGAGGGGGGGGGGAGGGGGGGGGGAGAGGGGGGGTGGGGGGGGGGGGAAGGGAAGGGGGGGAAAGGGAGATGGGGAGCGTTGGGGGGGAGGGAAGGGGGGGGGGGGGGGGGATTGGGAATGGGGGGGGAGGGGAAAAAAGGGAAGAGGGGTGGGAGTGGGGGGGTGGTGGGGTGTTTGGTAAGGAAGGGATTGAGTGAGGTTTTGGGTGTGTGGTGAAGGGTGTGGGTTGGGGGGAAAGTGGGGTTATAATAATTTTTTATTTATGTTGTTAATGTTTGGTTTGTTTTTTTTTGTGTTTTTTTTTAATTTTTTATGGCTTTAATGTATAAATTGGTTGGCACCTCCCTCACCGGTAGTTCAGCACAAGAAGAAAAGACATGTTAGATGAACAAGATATAACAATCTTGTTTAATATGACAGATGTTTTGGTGGAAACTAGAACCAGAGGCAGGATTTCAACCTTAGGATTCTAGGAAACAACCTCCATTGCTAACATATTATATACTACCTCCGATCTGCCTGGAACTAGTTGACTAAATAATGTACAAACACTGAGGCTAAAGAGTACGATATTTACTTCACACATTGAGCTGCACCGCGCTGTCCCTGACAACCACAACTGCATACGGAGCAGGGCACAATTGTTTCGCTGTAGAAAGCAGACAAGGAAACACAACATGCTGGAGAAGATGATGCTCTAAACTGGGAGTAAGAACAAATCACGTCCCACGTAGCTGCAACCATTACAAAAAACTGAAAGTTTGATCAGAATGATCATCCTATAGGATGAGTAGGAGCTATTTTACTTACCAACTGCTTGAGTCTGTCGCCGTCCGTGATCCTCATGGAACTTGGTTGGAGGGACTTTCACGGCAACACCACACGTATATCCAGGAATCCCAAGTGTGAAGTTTTCAGGCATACGAGGCCCGGATCCATCATTTGATGCACTTGCAATGATCATCTCAAAAGAAGAGACATATTTTTTCAGGGGTCCTGAGTCAAGGATGTCAACACTCCTCCCTTGCAGCAATTTGCGACCTGCTTATTATACGGAGCTCCAGGAAGGAGATCAAGAATCACAGGCTCTTTCAGACAACAATGTGGCAGGGTGTCTCCTTTGATTGCAGAACAATCACCTTGTTCTGTAGTTTCAGCACCCCACATTTGCCATATTACTTCCTTACCATGCCAATCCCAGCTCAACTTCCAACCAGGTTGCTCTACGTGGCGGAAAAGTTGATAGTTGAAGATTGAAACTCTAATCTGAGATTGACATACAGAACGTTGTCTCTACTTACTCGAATGAGATATTGAAGATAACTAACATAATTTTCTTATAACAAAGATTCTGTCTGGTCCATGAATAGCTTCAATCAATGAATGCTGCTAACATTTTAGGAGAATATACTTCAATAATCAATTGTATTTGTATAACATCTGGAAATAGGGCTTTCTTTGGATTGAATTATAGCATCTGGAAATAACCATACTTGTACTATGTCAAATTTTACCAAACAAGAACTTATAAAAAAACATCAAATTTAACAGCTAAGAACTCATTATTTTTTCATCTCAAGTTATTTTTTAAAATTCAATAATCTTACAATCCCTTTTTCATCAGCAAAAGTTTTTAAAAAAAATAGAAGCCACTTCTGCCCAAAATCACACAAACACCAACATTACTATAATAACAGTAAAAAAATGATAACAATCAGAAATGATGACAAAAAAAACACAGCTCAGTGAATAATGATCCAGCCCTCTACCACATCATAAACAACACTTATCCTAATATAATGAACAATTCAGAGGACTGAGAAGTCGTGTTATCATGCTACTGACTCTGAACCGGATTGTTAATCTTGTATCTTTTATTAATTTTCTGTTAATACTATTGTTGTGTTTTAATTGTAACCAAAAGAAAAAAACTACGTGAGATTATTCGCGATGTGTAGTAGTCACATCCATTGATGTGATATTACCATTGGGTCCATAGGATCATAGCAATCTGAATCATACTAAAATAATCCATCACAAAATCTCAAACATAAACAAAATTATATTAGAAAAAAAAAACAGAAAAATACTCACAAACAACTGGATAAATAAGAAATATGAGGTCTAACACTAAGATTAGACCAAAATTAGCCATTGATCTTTGATTATTTTTTGAAAATAAATAAATTCAGTGGTGATTTATACATTCATAAAACCCAAAGATTTTGTTGGAACTGTGAAAATGAGAGAGGAAGATAATACACTGGATTTAGTAATAAATAAAATGAGAATGAATTTAAGGAGATGGTTTTTATTTGTTCAAAAAATAATTAAGACTATATGACTTAGTACTAAGAATGCGTATCTATAGGGTGACGTTTGAAGGTTATGTTACGAATTAATCTCTAATTGTACAAAATATGTTACTGCTAATAATGCTTTCCATTTTTGTGTCATTTATCATATTCATAATATGTGACAAATGATAATTGGTTTAACGAGATGAATGATTATAGTATATGGATTGTTACGTGAGAATCATATATTATAGATTTATAATTTAAGGATTTTTATGTATTTACGTAAGAATACAGTGAGATTTAAACCCTTCATATCAGGGTGAAAATGTGGACAACTCTCCAACTAAGCTACGTACACCTCACGTGTCTTTCAAACTATTTAAGTAATGTTATAAAATTGCAGTCTGTAACAAAACAAACTTTCCAGAACAATCTATTTTATATCATAATCAAATTAAAGCTCATGTAGCTATTTTCGTAATTCATTTCTTCAAATGGAAGTATATGGAAATGCAAAACTACAAACTTACAGAATGCATATGTATTTATTTGGGGACAATAGCAGTTTGGTATCTCAATTATTGGTAAATTTTAATTTTTAGCCTTGTTAAACCTAAAAAAGCACATCTAATCATCAATTAACTGAAAATTGGTTGTCCGGTGTAGACTTCTTTGAATAATATGTTATGGTTTTTTTATATGAATAACAACAGTTTATAACAAAACACATGAACAATACGTGAAAAGTTGTGATATAACGAGCATCAAATATGCTAATTTTATCAATTAAATTGGAGTTAAATGTGCTAAATCATATCACAAGGACTAAAATCAGAATTTAGCAATAACTGAAGGACCAAAAATCCTACTTACCCATTTTTTGCACTAAGCTGGAATATGAAAGATGAAATGCGTCAAAGACAAATAAGAAGTCTGGATTTTAGCATTGAATCAGACAATAATGTGAACAACCATGTAATGAAACACAACAATCCATAATCATCCAAATACAAAATAAAACTTCAGCAAAATATAGACCCTTCTGCCTAATAATTAGAAGTATACATCAGAAATATTATTTATACATCAAAAAAGCAACTTGGCTATTTTTAGAAAAATAGTTAAGAATCTGTGCACCAATAATGAATAGTCAAAATACTTTTTGGTTTTGGTTCTTTTCTTTTCTTTTTTTTCGGGTGAAGCAGGGCTGGTAGTAAAAATTAAAGTAACCCAATAACAAATTAAAGCAATAATCCCCATCTAATCAGAAAGAATAGCCACAGCCAGGTCCTCTAATTCTTTTACAAGTCATTTTGTATGTTGATAAGTCTGTCTCTCTAAACCCTTCCATATTTCCCTACACCCACTCCACCAAAACCTCCCAGCAACCAAATATGAAATCCCTCCCATTTCAATTCCCACACCCCATCATGTGGATTTATTTTCACTTCCTCTCTACTTCCATGGATCACCCCATTAATGTACTTACTCTCTGCTCCTTCCAACTCCCACCAGCCCCTCATCCGAGGGGAAAAAAAAGAACCAAAATAGAATAACATCAGAAAGTATTTTGAAATAATAAATTAGTCTAGCTATGTAACAACTCAAAACATTATATTGTTGAGGAGCACAAGTTCCAATCATTTAAATATACCAAATAGAGGCAAATGAAGCAAGCCACACAATATCCTTCTCATTATTTCAGTCCAAAGAGAGACATTGAAGAATATCTGATGATCACTTAATTTTTTGATCAAGTCAAAGGCTTCATTGATAATGTCAAGGTAACTTTGCAGCATATTCCGGTAACAGAGTAAGCTAATGAAAGCTTTCGAGACTGAAGAAAGAAAAGAATTCAAACAGTAGCTGTATCTCTTTCTTACTTTTATGGTGCTAATACGTTGCTTTAATTCCAAACTGCAAGATATTAAAACTTCAGTTAATCTTGAGCCTCCATTCCCCCCCTCCTTTTCTTTTGTTAGGTTTCTCTTGGGCAACTATTATAGTCGGATGAGATAATATGCAATGTCCTGTTCTCTCTGTCTCTCTCAATTTTTTTCTTGATCTGGAAGGAAGACTCTGCAAGTGAACAAAGAAGTAATCTAGTATCGTCTACCAATTAGTAACACTATGAATTAAGTTCTACACTCTCTTCTTAAGTATAAGTGCAACTTGAACTTTTTCATCTATAGTCCTTGTGTTAATTTGCTGTGATCCTTCCCATTTGGTTCTGGATTCTTCAACCACCTGTTATTGTATATTTGCAGGTCCGTGAGTACATTGATGACACTGAAGACTACGTCAATATTCAACTGGACAATCAGCGTAATGAACTTATTCAGCTGCAGTTGACACTGACGATTGCATCATTTGCTGTAGCTGTGGAGACACTGATAGCTGGTTGGTTTGGCATGAATATACCTTGTACCTTGTACCACACAGAAGGGTTTATTTGGCCCTTTGTATTATGCATGACAATAGGTTGTATAATGCTCTTCCTTGTTATTCTAGGATATGCTAGATGGAAGAAGTTGCTTGGATCATGAAATCCTCTATTGTGTCCAGGTTTACAAATTGTATTTTATACACATCAAACACGTTACTTAATTTTGCTCCAAGCGAGCCATACAATATACATTCACTCAAAAATGTTGTTATACTTACCCCTTTGCAAAAGTATTTGAAATAAACTTATGCTAAGAGAAGTGAGCCTTTGGTAGACTCAGTGGTTTGATCTTGTTGCATTGGATTTGTACCTTTCATGTGTGTGGTTTTGTGAATCCTATGCGCATCCAAAAAGTAACGATTGCGGATGTCTAAAGAAAGATATTTGATCCACAATTTTTTATTAAATGAGCAACCAGGCAAACTTCATGAACTAATTGACATTGATACTTTTCTTAGTTTTAACTTTCAACCCTTGAACTTAACCTCCAATAATTGTTGTGATTGCTTTTTCAAAAGGGATACACCCATAAATGGTCCAATACCTCACTGGCACTGAGAATTCCCCTCTTTTACACTTTTTTCCAAGTTACATTTTATTAAGTTTGCATTTTGTGCTCCTGGCAAAATTATTATCAAAGAATTTCTGAGCAAATTTTGACTAATATATGCAATTCATTTATATATATAAATTAATATAGTATAAAAAAAATACATTGAGAGTGGGATGAGTGATACATATGGAGCACGCAAACAAAATTGAAACTCAAATATTAATACATGTCCTATAAAAAGGAGAGAAACTGTTATATTTATATCTTAAACTGGAATATTTTGGGAATTTGTTCATTGCCCAATTTAAAAATAAATTATGAAAATATACATATTTCATTAGTTAGTAAGGATAATTATTTTTTTACATTATAAAAAAGGCTTGTTATTGAGGACTATAATGTGGGACTGTCACAATGAGCTGTATGAATTCTGTCACATACCACTTGTTGGGTGACTTACTAATTATCAATATAGTACTACTAATGAGCTATCCTCATATCATAACAAATAATTGTCACAAATTTTAAGTACAAAAATTACATTTTACTTGAAAAAGAAAAAAACTGGAGTTGGAAAACCAGTGCCACATAAAATTGTCTTCCTAAAATAAACTTCCAAAAAATAAATAATGAAAAGGAGGATGAAAAGACAGTTTTATAGTTTATTATTAAAAAATTTATTTTATTAATAAAGGCCATAACAACTACCTACACCTCATTTTGTTACTTTACTAAAATTGTGAATAAGAATTTGTAAGGTATGAAGCCAAAAGTAAATATTTCGCTTTGTCTAAGTCACATTTCTTATTTTGACATGATGATAGTTACAATTCTTTTAACGAAGTTTTCTAAAGTGATATTAAAAATTAATATATATATATATGATAAATAAAATTTATATCAAATTAAAAAATGTAAAATAAATTAAAACGATACGAGTACGAGTAAGAGGGCTATTTCGCAAATATGATAAAGTATTGTGGCAGGGACTTTAGAAATAAGAAAAGCAATAAAACAGCTCATTTTGGACAGTATCCCTTTTCAACGTGATACGTCAACGAGAAAGAAGAAGATTTGTCAAGAAAAAGAGAAGAAGAAGAAGAGAAGATTCCAACAAGATATATAGAATATCGATATATATCTTAGAAGCGAAGAAATCTGAGGTTTCATAATTTGATTGAATCTCTGAAATCACATTGCAATATCTTCATTATCAATCAAGGTGAGCATTTTTTCATCGGAAAAATTAAAATATCTTCCGAGTTTTGTTAATTACCTTCTTCTTTTTTGTTTCTAGTTATATGATTTGAAGTTGTTTGGTTGATTGTTATGAAAATATGAACAGAAGTAGAGGAAGAAAAATTTGGATTGATTTTTTAATTTTTTTTTTGTCGCGTTCCTGTTTTGGAGTGATTAATTGGATTTATTTGTCTTAGATATGAAAAATTGATCAAACCTAGCGAGACTATTGTATGAGATTTGTGGAAGATTTTTTTTTTCCTTTTGATGTTTCTGATTTTCTAATAATTTTCTTTTGATGTAATAGGAGAAAGGATAAAGAAAGATTCAATATATACTAATTGTACCCAGTTACACTTTAGAAGTTAACATAACGTAAGCGTCCGTTAATGTTACTTATATGAAAAATATATATGGAAAGCAAGTTTTGATTTTCACTCAGTAGAGATTTGATGATCAATTTGGGAATTAAGGTTGGCTGATTGTGGTATAGTCTGTTTGTAGAGGAAGATTTTTGCTAGAAGTGTCTGCAGAGATATTGAGGTCACGGTTGCTAGCCTTTTGATTGTTCAAATTGATGTAAAGATGGAGTTTTTCAGAATGCCTATGGAAAATAAATAAAGTTGCGAAGGCTAATTTAGTTTGGTGTTGCTGTAACATAATCAGTTGTTTGTGTGCACATTCTCACAGCTATAATAGGGTGAAAGAGCTTAACTTTGTGCCCCACCTGGAAGATATCAATAAGGGCATCTGCAGCCCAGATTTTTTCTTTTCCACTTCTCAAAATGAGAATTAAATCACCTCTTACGTAGCATGTTCCGAGGTACATCATACAATGATTATACAAGAAGGAGCAGAGCATATGTGAGAAGCCCCTAGCCAAATATATGATTTATGGAGCCTCTTCTCTTCCGAAAAGAGATAACAATAATTTCCAATCTTTTTTTGGCTCCCTTCCCAGAATCCTCGAGATAAATTTGCTTTACCCAACTAATTGCCTCCAGCCTGCGAAGCATACCTTTAACTCATTAATAAAAACAACTTGCTTTTAGCCTAATCTTTTATGTTATTTGAGTCATGTTTAGGAAGAGAATATTTTAATCAGTCAATATCGATCAAATGATGTGAACAAACTAAGGGTGTCTGAAATGAGTCCAATCAAAAGTTGTTCAGTTTCTTCTGATTTCATGTCCCAAGTGTTAGTCACTAGTAGAAGGATCCAGATAAGCTGAAATTAGCGCTTCTTTCTTTCCACCTTAGTAAAACTCAGGAAAAGTATAGCTGTGTGTTAAAGCACAAGGAAACAATTTTGTTCCTTTTGATGCTATTTTTTTTCCGCTGATAATATTGTCGTGGTTCCTAATATGTGGTGCTAGTTGTTGGGTGTGTCTATGGAGGAGGTCCAAGGTCTTTGTCTCATTTCCTGCATAAAATCACTTTGCGGATTGGATAGCCTAAATTTGAATGCATCAAATTGCTTTTAGTTAAAGAGCTGCAGGAAACATAATGATTCTGAACAGTTTTTGGATTCTCTCACACTCCATGAGCCGCACATCACATACCCAGTGTAATCCCACAAGTAGGGTCTGGGAGGGTAGTGGTGTGTACGCAGGCCTGCCTTTACCTTTGGAGGTAGAGAGCGTGTCTCCGATGGACCCTCAGCTCAAGTAAAAGCAATTCAAAAACCACACATCACATCCTCCTCCTTAAAAAACATAAAAAATTAAAAACAAAGAGTGATGCAAGAAAGAGCTTCCTCACTGGATGGTTATAAAATAAAAATAACAAAGAGCTTCCTCCCTGGAGCATTCCTGTATATTTTTGGAGCCCATCACTATTTGCAATCCCCAATGAGAAAGAGAAAGAAGCCTTTCTTCCCCTTCGTCGCATTCTTGGTGATAAGTGTGCTCCTTCTTCGCTTTCATTTGAAATTCATGGATGATGCAAATTGATAAATCTGGCCAGATGAACAGGGCTGATACCTGCAAGAGTAACAGGGAAAATTCCCTGTATACCCAAAATATTTACCTGGTACTTTAGGCAGGCGGGATTTTCCAGAAAGATCATAGTTTCTTTGACTTTGATTTTATCCCACTGTTGGGGACTGTTATTATTGCTCATTAGTCATATAGTTAATATGTTCAGAATGTCTTCATTGCCTTTTATTGCGTCATCTCCCTTTTGTTTTATGTTTGAATTTAGAATCATATTGATTGGAGTAGAAAGTGTTGGGATTTGGTCATGATACTTAGCTTGCTAAATAATGAGATCATGTTTATTAAGGGCTATTATATTTTTGAAGAGTTACGTATCCCACATGTAACAGCTCTTTTTCCTTATAGGAATATTGTGTTGCGGTGAATGGAAAATCCAAAGCCATGTACCATGAGAAATATGATGTACAATGGGAAGAGCTCTTTACTTCCACCTAAAAGCCCCTTTCCTAGTATGGCCCAGCATGATGTAGATTATGTCCTAGGTTGATTTCAACCCAACAGGGCATTCGAATACCCAGAGAAGGAAATTCACACCATCAGCGTACTTCCTCTGAAAGCTGTATTATAGAGGAGCAACCGTCTTGGTTGGATGATCTTCTTAATGAGCCAGAAACTCCCGTGCGCAGAGGCAGCCATCGACGTTCATCTAGTGACTCCTTTGCATATTTTGATTCTGTTAACGCTGCAAACTTGGATTACACAGTTCAAGTTGATAACAAGTTCAGAAATATGCCTCCTATCCCTTCCTGGGGGTCTCAAGACTTCGATTATTACAAAGATGCTCGACATGCTGCTTCTTTGCGATCATCAAAAATCATCAATCCCAACGCAAGAATAGGGGGAAAAAAGGAAAAAGGATGTATCTTCAACATACAGTATCCACATCTCCGCTAGCCTTTCCTATCTGGGAAGCTCTCCGTATTAGAAGGTCTGGATTCACATGCCTCCTACAAGACGGAGAGAGGCCTAGGATCTGCAGGAAGTGACAAGCCAAGATTAGCAGAAGCGGGCCCGTCCTTATCCAAAAGGGTCTGCCCTGAAAAAAAAGATTCTTCTCAGAGTAAGAGTTCTTCATTCATGAAACTGACACGAAACCGAGCGAAACAGTACGTCAAAGCACTTGCCACACATCACCTTTTATCTAAAGAAACTGTGGGAAGCAGAAGGGGGATATTGTTTGTAATTTGTATTGCTTGACAACTTAGTTCAAGATAACTGTACTATTTGATCAGAAAATTTTCTTTTTGTGGATAACCGAGATATTCCCGAGAGCTGTGGCGTATGGTTTGAAACTTGATGGATAGTGGGCGTGTGGCACTCTCTACCCTTCTACACTTAAATACCCAATTTTGTCTGCAGATGGGTCCCATGATGACCTTTTTTATTTTATTTATGTTCCAAGTCCATCAGTAAATCGTTTACGGTGGGTGCCTGGGTGGGTAAACTGGAGGAGATCCATGTGGTTAGACTAACTGGCCGAGAAGGTTAGCAAGGTTCCTTCTATGGCGAAGTAAGAGATCTTTTACTATAGTGGGTCTTAGCCTTTTATCATCTTAACACGTATAGTGGCTTTATCTAAGTTGAAATGGAGCCTTTCTTATTTAGCCGTAAATCCAGTCAAGATCCAAACTGCCCTTTGTATTAATGTATCTTAGTATCTCTCAAAATGTTATTTTAGCATTTTATGTGGAAGTGCCCCCCCTCCAAATATGAATTTTATTAACATAAAAGGTGTCATAATATACAGGCAATTTGCTCAGCGGTCACGTGTCAGAAAGCTTCAATATATAGCGGAATTGGAAAGAAATGTACAAGCTTTGCAGGCATGTATCAGTTGAACCTTTGAAATACACACACTGGTACCTGGACATGAAATGGATGGTCCATTTTGGTAACTTGTTAATTTGATTAGTTGTTGTGATTTCAGGCTGAAGGTTCTGAAGTTTCTGCTGAGCTTGAATTCCTTAACCAGCAGAATCTTATCCTCAGCATGGAGAACAAAGCCCTAAAGCAGCGCTTAGAAAATTTAGCTCAGGAACAGCTAATAAAGTATTGTAAGTTTCTTTATCTGTTATACTGAATTATTCTACTTGTTTCTAGTGCTTGTAGTCTTGGACTATTTTGATAAAGTTGATTATGCAGCAGTTCTTGTGAGTCCAAACCTTACATAGCGAGGAATTAGATTTATCTGAAATAAGGATTATATAATTGATTTTTCATGGTGAATAAAACAACTGTAAGTGAGTGAGTATTGGTTCAAGTGAGCTGGGAAAGTGGACACGGTTTTCCTGAAACTAAAACAAAACTTTTTGAGTAATGTTCAATTTGATTAACAAAATAGCGGTCTCGAGGGAAAATGGGGACAATTCCTGGTCATCCCATATACATCAATTCTTGGTAAGAAGATGGAATGATCTGGTTGTAGTCAAGTATTGTGGCCTAGCGGTGAATGAAAACCATGGAAAACCAGGGTGAAATTCCAGCAGAGACAAAGTGCTTGGTGATTTCGTTGGTACTTAAACTGGTGGGAGGTAGCAAGCACCCGATGAAATAAGGAAGGTGTGCGCGGCAGGTGGCCCAGACACTCTGACTTCTTTGAAATGAAATGAGCTTGCTGATAATCTTAAAGTTTTTTGATCCAATAAATATGAGAAAAATTGCCTTATCTTCCAGATGTTTGGAAAACTAGAATTGTCTTCCCTGGTACCCCGTTCTACTAAAATTATTTGAAATGTTTTATATCACTTCGAAAGGCATAAAAGTACCCTTCACTATTAAGGTTGTCTTAGTCTCTTAGCACTGAAATAAAATTGTATTTGTTAGTCTAAATGATGCTGCTTGTTGCGACTTGATCCCTTATTATCTCATTTTTAAGATGGACAATCTAATTCGTGATCCCTTATGATCTCCTTTTTAGATGGACAATTTAACTAAGGTGAAAGTTTCTTTGGGGTGGGGGGTGAGTAGTAGTACTCTTTTTTATGCATTTGGATGACCTTAATGTAACAGGTCCATATTTTGACTTCAAGAGTTCATAAATTGCGTACTTTCAAAATACTCAGGGGGGAGTGTTATTTACTCTTGCTGGAGCAATGGTAGCATACATACAGATTAATATGAATGATGGGATGACTTTTGTGGAGCATGATTTTGTTGTTTAGCTGATTTTTGTCTCATCTCTCTTTTGCGCTTTTTTGGTAAAACGGAAAGTTACTTAGGCAAATAAAGAAAGAGAAACAATGTAGGAAACAATGTGGTTGAATTTGCACTACGAATGCTAAATTAATTTGATTATTTTTCAAGTCCCACTTTCTTTCCTTGATTCTAAGACTTGGAGTGTATAAACTGGCCTTAGTTTTTAATTAACTAATTTGAACATGGGAAATTGTTCTGGTTCTTTTTTTTTTCCTTTGAGAAGGAACTGTTTTGGTATAAACTATGTGCGGCATAAAATACACCTATCCCACTTCCAAGGAAATATAGGAAGATGTTACTAAAGCTACTAACCCTACTACAGAGATCATAGAACATCAATAAAAGATTCCATGTATTCCATATATCATGTTACACCAACAATAGAAAAGGGCTCAGGCAATAAATTCTTCAGTTTCTGATAGAGCTATCGAAAATTTTTTTTGTCTTCAAAACAAACTTTGAGTCTCTCTTTCCAGACTGTCCACCAAATGAAGCAAGGATAAACTTACATATTTATTTCTGCTCGAATGAAAGCTATATTTGTTCCAGCTCTCCAAGCACTTCAATGTGTATTATCTTGGCATCACACCATGATCCCTTTAAATTAAGGAAAAAATCCTCCAAAGTTGTCCAGTTAAAATTGCTAGTGTAAAAAAGGCTGGTTGATTGTCTCTGATTCCTTCTCCTCCATATAATCATTTAGAGCACAAGTGAAACCCCCTTTTCTAAAAGTTCCTTTAATAAGATAGGACAGCTTTCTGGCCACGAGCCAAATGAACAAGCCACTTTGTGAGGAATTTGGACTTCCAAATTAGTTTCCAATGGCCAACAAATTAATCTGGCTGTTAGAGTTGACAATTCTTCTGTAGCTACTATTGACTGAAAATCTCCCTTGTTTATCCAATTTGCCCATGTAAGATTGTCTTCCTTGAGAGGAGGGGCCTTTGAATATGATTGAGAGTGTTGTCGAAATTTTGCCAAAGATCTAATACTCCCAATTGTTAAGTGTCCTCTGAAGGATTAGATTACAACTATGAGAACACCTAGACTCTCCCCACCCATGGCATCGTGTTGTTGATCAGGGCTGAAGATAATTGGGAAAAGTGCTTTAGGGATGTGACCTACCATGTGTCTAACCAGAAGCTGTTTCATACCATTACCCACTTGATGACTGCTCTTACTCCTGAATTTTGCCCCCAAATTTCTGATAGACCTCCATAGACAGACTCTATAAGGTGTTGACGTGTAGTGACTGACTTTGTTGTCCATTCGACCATTCCTCCTCCATTTCATACTTTTGACTGATTAACCTTTTCCAAAGAGATTGTTCATTTGAGGCGTACCTCCATAACCATTTGATCAATAGACTATGGTTCTGTGTTATCAGGTTCTTTGAAGAAACCTTACCCCTAGATCAAGAACCAGTTTCTTGTAATTTTGTCGTAACACAATAAAACAAAGATTTATCGTGGAAACCTTCCTAACTTTAGGAAGGAAAAAACACACCGAAGATTTCATTCATTTAGATTAACACTCAGTTAGATCAAATGAATCGCTCTAAACTTTTCCCTTTTCGATTAAGTATTAATCGAAACTCTCCAATAACAGAGAAGTCAAACTCTCTTCTTGTTTACAAAAGCTTCCAACTCTTATTAACTCTTAACCATCAAGAAGTCAAACCCACTTCTTGTTTACAAAATATCAATTAAACCTCTCTCCACAAGAAAGTCAAACCCACTTTCTTTGTGACATTCTCTTGAAGACTCAACTCACAAGAAGTCAAAACCCAACGTTTGTTACAAATTTGGAATTATTACCACTCAATAATAACCTAGAACAAATCAACAAAAGATAATAAACACAGACTTTAATTGATCCAAACTAATATCAAATAGTTCTGAGTGCGAAAGGTTTCGTGAACCTGGTCCTTATGTTGCTGGATGAAGGTGAACCTTGGTCTCGCGTTTCGTGACAGGAATGCCTTGCGTCTTCTCCAGCAAATATGCTCTCAAAGATGATATATTTCGTTGCATATGCAATACCAGTTATCGTTCTGGCTTTGCTGGAAAAATTCTCTCGCTTATTGTGATTGCAAAGACGCTTTTTCCCTTCAACTTCTTGATTCTTTTATAAATTTGATTTTGCCTTCAACTATAAAAGGAAAGGAATTACAACATTTCCTTCTGAACTTGTCTTATATTTACTTCTTAGCCTTATGTGACTTGAATTGTAACTTCTTTATTCTTTCCTTCTGTGACGTGAATTGCTACTTTTTTATTTATTTCCTATTTGTTTCTCCTTTCTTTTCCTTCTTTACAAGCTGCTCTTTTTCATGCGGTGCCCCTAATACTTTTTGTCTTATGTCGCAATCTCTATAAGTACACCATTATGACACGTGACTCACTTTATCAATGTCAGTCAAACTACTTATTTGAACTCCTACTTCCTACATTTTCCCCTTTTTGCTGATGATAACGCAAGATTTATTACACATCAAGACTATTTGTTAGTCACTAAAAAATACAACTCTTTGTGATCCATGCAAAACTACAAACTTCATGTTTCTAATCCCCAACAATTTCCCCCCTTTGGGGATAATGACAAAGTATGCAGATATGATGATGACAAACTATGCATATGTCTATCAACATTATATAAGTCCCCCTTTGGCACTTGAAAACCAAATAACCAAAGAACCGAAATAACCTTCATGAGTGCATATCATTTTTAATTCATAGACCACTGGGGCAAACATATTTCGAGTACACTTCTTCTACCAAAATGGTTCGTTAATCTGAGGATATTAGTCATCTGAAACTCCACACAATTAAATCTTCAATGAGAAACGAAATAACAAAAATGTACCAGTTTATGCCTTGATAATCCAACCAACACATGCTATCATGAATATGAGACAGACCTAAGTCCTCTTTCTATCAAAAGGTCAAAGAGTCTTAAAAATTGAGGATAGAATAGGGACAAAGATTACTAAAGTGAAGGAAGAAAGGGAGATGTTTAATGCCATTGATAATTTTTTTTCAGTCATGCCCATTGTGAAAAGCTCCTTTTTTTGATCAGGTGGTCTTAAAAAAGTGAAATGTATCAAAAAGAAACATGAGGTATCATCAAGTTTTTTATTGTCATTCTCATTGAATTTTTTTTATGTGCCTTTTCTGGATGACATTTGGAAGGAGTAGTCACCAACTACACGAGATTCACTACATTTTAATGCACAAAGAGATGTGTTTATTCAATAATGGAAAGCAAACAAAATTTATTTCTGTAAGCATGTTCCCCCTGATGGATAGAAGGTTCATTGCCTTCCCTGAGAGATAGATCAGGGTTACAATGGAATGCGATGGAAATATCAATTTGGAGTTTGTGAACCTGGTTCAGAAGTGAGAGTTAAAGCAAGGTTCCCTTGAAATAAAACATGAATGGCTTGAAGACTGAGATTTTCATCATTAGAGCAGTTTGAGATTGAACGATGCTTAATGTCAAAGAGGGTTCTTGGTGATTTTTAAGAAAGTTGAATCTTTGATGATCGACCAGGTTCATTAGTGCTTATGTTTGATCCAAACTCAGGATATTCATGCATTGAAAAAGGATGGTACATACCTGGGTATTACAGAGAAACCAGGTTCCCTTTTTTTTTGTGTTTCTCCATGATTTACTTAATGGTGTTAGCAAAGAGTAGAGATAACATCCGCAAACTTATTAAACATTGTTTGAGATGTGACTGGAGTGTGTACCTGTTACAGTACGAGGTTGAGTTAGCAGATATTCATTGTATAATTACTCAAGCGTAAGATTATTCGCTTACTAGCCAATTATTAAAGGAAATCATGATATACATCAACTTGTTTCGATAAGACCATGCTTTGACTGATTTTTCTCAAGTTCTTCATATTCAAGGCCTTCACGAGAATGTTGCATCATCATATTCTCTCAGATCAAATGAATCTCAAGCTGATTCACAGAGAACCAACCCTTGTCAATTTTCTATACCTTCCAATGAATAACCAGGACCATGTTCACACAACGAAGTTCCCCCTAAAGGTGTACCATACTCTTACAATTCCGATTGCTCTATTTTTCCCCCAATCTCCAGAACCATAGATTAGTAGTAATTCATGTTGCAGATGCATCAGTGATTGTTAGATGTGAACCAGGTTCTTATGTAGTGTTCCCTAAATTTGCATCATCAAAGATGTTTGATATCATGTCACTTTCTTCAACTTTTTTTTTAATCTTGTCTCTTTCATTTTTCTCATCATTTTCAAGAAGAAAGCTCTCCTGAAAATTATAAAGAGCGAGAGCGAAAATTTTTCTATATTTAGTAACCATTTTCCTAGTTCCTGTTGGAGGAGCATGCAATATCAGGTGTACCTAAGTTGGCCTTTCTCTTTTTCCTCAAAAAAAAAAAAAAAAAAAGACCTTCAAGCCTTCTGAAAACACTAGGTCAAAGATTAGTCTTAACCCAAGATTACTTGGGCCCCTTAATGTATGTAAAGGATTGGGAGATAGGGGGTGATTTCTTGTGCTAGCCCATAAAGGCAAGTAGAAAAAACATTTTTTGGAGCATTTTTTTGGAAAACCAAGTTCTTAGCCCGTATCAGTCTTTTCCTTTTTGGTGAACTTAATTTTTTCTGAAAAGCCCAATAACGCTTTAACATTGATTCTTTAAATGAATCCTGAGTTTTCACAGTGGATTGCATAAACGTTTAACATGTGAATAGTGGTGTTCACAAGATGATTCTTTTTTTTAAACCGATCCCACTCCGACTAGTGGTTTTGGCCTTTCTTGAATTTGAGTTAAATTTCAGAGGACCTGGTCCATTTAAGATTTCGTTTCCAGATCCAGTTTTGGGGGTTATCAGATTTCTTGTACACAAACCTAATTTCTTTCTGTATTAAAATCTTGACAATTTATGGTGAACAATTTATTTTTTTCTTTCTAGAGCTAATTGAAGTTTCACTACAGGTTTTTGCCCTGTTAATTCTTAACTCTGAAGATTTTAATCTGTTTCTTGTTAATTTGTTTTGAAGAAATGAAAATTGTGGGTTTTTTCTCATGGATTGTGCCATATGATTCCTCTTAACGTTATCTAGTTGTCCGTCATCATTTGTTCCTCCTTTCATAATTGATTGACGATATGCATTTGTAAAGAGTACGCAATAAGGACGCTAGTTTCCCGCTTTAGAAGATGATTCAATATTTTACTGTTTGGATTGATGAAAATTTTACTGGCTTGTTGTTGGCATCTTCTGTATCATCTTCAGACGTTTTCAATGTCAATGAGTCTTGTGCCCGTCAAGTTTCGATTTGTTTAGGCTTCTAATTGCAAGTATTGTGACTGATTTTTTCGGAATGTTCCTCCCTCCTCAAATTCTTGCTGCTGATAAGTCCACCCATAGCACAAAGGCTCTTTTCGTTGACAAGATCTGCTTCTTTCCAGTGGTTATATTCGTCTACTTTGTGGGAATGTACGATTATGCATTCTCTTGATTTCCTTTTTGCTATCTTTTTTCGAACTATGCCTCTTTCTCTAGAGCTTTTACTGGATAAAACTGAAACAAAGTATCCGGTACTTTTCCACCTTGAGACATACTGATCAATTGATTGGAATTTTCAGTGATTTTTTGACATGTTCGCTTCTTGGAACTACTATGTTCCTTTGTGTATACATTCTTGAGACCGTTTGGACATTACCGCAATGTTTTCGTCCTAAAATTTTTCTGGTGTTGTTGCATGTAAAACATGTTTTCTCCTGTCTTTTGCCTTCAATATCCTTTTGTGCCTTGTTTTTTTTCTTGGTTCAATAGGGTCATGAGTTCCGATGAGTTCATCCTATAACTTAACTCTATCTAGATGACGGGCGCTTTTCTACATTAGAATGGCTTCTACCTATTGGTTTTCAAGACTTCTGGAAGAACTCCACAAGTTTCTGTTACTGTGCTTGCCCTGGGAATTTTTCACCTATTGAGTTGGATTTTATTTAACTATTATTGATATGCAGTGAACCTGGGTTTGCAACTCTTGATTGTTTTCTCACCTTCTCCGATTTCGAAACAGTCATATTGTCCTTTTCCAATCTTATCATATCTTTAGCTTCTTTCACCTGAGTGTTCCTCACTGCGCAGTTTGCAAATTTCCCATATTGCTTTTGCATCTTGACTCATGATATCGATTGTATTCGATCTGGACCTTTTTCGCATATCAAGATTCTTTTTTTGCTTTAGCCAATTGGATTCTAATTGCAAGTTAATCTGCAGCATTCCATTCTTCCCTTTTGGTACTTAGATTGGTTCCTCAATTCCATTCTTCATGGGTATGGTTGGATTCGTCCCAACACGACGCTCATAGGTCTGGTATTTGTAGCCTATAAATGAATCCACGCTGCATTTCTCTTCACCATCCATAATTAACTTCCATTTAAACAATGGTGTCTATTTGATGTGGTGCAGCCGTTCTAATTGAGTGATCCCTTTTCACTACTGTGTCTTTTTTTAATGAAAGACCTGCTCGATATCAATTTGACGAATACCCTTAACCTCCCTAGATCAAGAACCCTTTTATCTGTTAATTATTTGTCGTACACAATAAAACAAAGATTTTATCGTGGAAACCTTCCTAACTCAAGGAAAACAAAACCACACCTTCCTTCGAAGATTTATATCTTAATTCTCGGTAAGATTTACAAACTTCCATTAATCTCAATGAAATCTAACTCCGAAACTCTACCCCTTTTGATTAACTATAATCAAAAACCCTCTCCACTTAATCTGAAGAAGTTCAAACTCTCTTCTTGTTTACAAAGCCTCACAACTCTTCTTAACTCTAACCTACCCAAGAAGTCCAACCCACTCTTTTTCACTTTCACAACCTCTCTATTCCAAGAGTCAAACCCACCTTGTTTACAATTCTCTCAAGACTCATCAACTCACAAATCAAACCACTTCTTTGTTACAAATCTAACGGGATTATTACAACGCATAATAAGGCTAGAACAATCCACAAGACTAATACCCTATACTGTTTAGATTTGATCAACAACTTGTTAAATATCCAATAGATTCTAGTGGAACAGTGTTTGTGAACCTGGTCCCTTTTGCGTTTCTGTGACGAAAGCCTGCGTTTTCTTTCTCTAGAAAATTACTGCTCATCAGACTGATATTATAGTTTTCGTGGAATAGCAATACCCGTGAATCGTTCTTGGCTTTGGCTGGAAAAAAATTCCTCTTCGCTATTGTGATGACAAAGGACCTTTTTCCCTTCAACTTCTTGAATCCTTTTATAGTTTTGAATTTGCCTTCAACTCTACAGGAAACGAAGTAACAAATGCCTTTTTCCTTTCTTGAAACGTTGCTATAGTTTCTTTCCTTATTTGACTTGAATTGAACGTTCTTTATTTCTTTCCTCTTTGATTGACTTAATAGCTCTTTTTTTATTTATGTCTTTCTTTAATTTTTTCCACACTTTGTTTCCTTCTTTTCCCTTCTTTCCAATTCTGCCAGCTTTTTTCCCTGCTTTTGCCCAATACTTTTTGTTCTTTGCGCTGCAACTCTCATCATTGACACGCATAATACACCATGACCTTTCACATTTACCATCCATCAAAACTACTTACTTTTGAATCTCTTCTTCCCCAACATTCTGGATTCCCATCCACAATACTTTTTGCTGGTGATCGCTACTTCCATTTACCCAAATGTCTGTCAAAGGAAGTGTTCTTGTGAGAGCATCTTAATCCACTCACCATGTGCGTTTGGAACAGCGAAAATGGGCAATCATGTAAGCTTATTCCAGGTTTGGTTAATTAATTCCGGTCATGCAAAATTCTTTTTTGCATCCTAGCAACAACTGTTTAATGTTAATCAAGGATTAATCTACTCCCAAGGAGTAAGTTTTATTAACTCCTCCATTCAGATCAACTTTTCCTCTCCTTCTCTATTACTCCATTCCAGAATAAGTGCCTTGGAATTGCTTTTGGACAAGTGCAATTTTTAAGATACGTGGGTTTGTGGACAAGAACAACCGGTTTCTGATTCCTTCCTCCACAGAAAGATTATGCCATAGTTGTGAATTGTCAGGACCCATCGTAAACGGGATTATAGGAACCTTGTTCTAGTTAAGGGAGGTTTAGCTCCCAGATATCATCGCCTCAAAAAGATTGAAATCACCCTCAAAAAATTTAATTTGTCCTCGGTTTAGTCTTCTGGCCAAACACCAAAGTATCATCGGCGTATTTTTAAATATCAATTTTCAAGGGTTAGTTGCCGGGCCTCTTTAATCTACTCTACAACCTGTTATCCCCAGCTATCTTGATTGGCGTTTTTCATCATATCATTTAAAAAACTCCTCCATGTAGCACTAATGAGACAAGAAAGGGGACAATGGGGCTCCCTTGCCTTAGTCCCCGTCTCTGAGAAGAGAAGAATCCAGGTAAGGTGAGCCATTAAACTAGGATTGAGAACTTGATAGGTGCTGAGCAATACGCGTATCCCACTTGGCCCCATTTATTTTCTCCAAAACCAAACCACCATTTTTCATCATACTCCCGAATAGGAAGATCCAGTTCATGTGTTGGTCAAAGCCTTTTTTGTATATCTATTTGGTGCAATAAGGACCTTTATCGGCAGCACAGGTTCCCCTAATATCTTTTTTGTGCGATCTCTGTGTCTGCCTTACTTTTATCTTACTTGAGTCAACACTGTATTCATCATCCTGTCCTTGGCTATAAGAATGGCATCCATTATTTGTCCCTCCTTTTCTAAGGCCATTTGTTGCGCGATGCCACCAGCCTTGTGTCGATCAAACGGTTTTTTGAGTCCTTTCTTTGTTCGACTCTTACAATTTGTTGAGATGAGCTTGTAGATGTCTTCTGCCTAAATAGGTACTAATGGCCTGCAATCTTCTCACTTTCATCTGTTTACAGGGCCAGCGGTCTTGCTCCCACCTTCTTGCGGGGATCATACAACCAACATAATGTCGCAATTGAACTCGTTTTCAAATTTTCTCTTTCATGAAAGGTGTGGTTTTTTGAAATAGTAGCAATAATCATGGTACCTCTAGTTGTTCACTTACTGTCCCAACAGTGTTTGAAAAAAGGCCATTGTGACACCATCTGGGCCAGGTACCTTTATTCAACCACAACAACGCTTTGGGATGTACCGGACCATACCTCTTGCCTTCAAATGGACCTTTGTAGCATCCAGATTATCTTCTGTGGAGTGTGGGACATACACTTTCCTCACATGTTATTATCGTGTGTTCTCAACTCTTCTCTCTTGCATAAAGTTCTTAGTCAAAAAGCAGATGATCCTCACTTTTTTTATATCATCCGGAGTCCCTTATTGGAATTTACACCTCAATTTTTCACCAGGTCCAATATGTTGTATCAATCTTCTGCGAGCATTTACTTTTTTTGTCGGAGGGTGGTGGTTTCGGAGAAGTTGAACTTTATTTTAGCTAGTCCGTTTTATTTTTAATATTTGTTTCATTGAATCCTGCACCTCATAGAAATTTACATTGCAGTGGAACATGAAGTTCTGGAAGAAGAAAAGAAGGATTGATTATCGAGCCAATTGGATCAGAACAACATCAACAGCCACAGCCACATCCACAGCCGACATAAGCCATCTTACGCCATCGTCGCAGCACTAGTAGGGATCTCGATCAACCATTTTGCAAACCTGGCCTCAACTCTGAAAACAACAAAGGCTGACGTGGAGATGCTGTTTCAGGCAGGACAACCCACATTTGAACCGTAAGTTGTAGCTATGCCTGTGAATCATGGTCTTACTGGACGTCCCCTCGTTGACCTTTGCCATGGAGGGTGACAAAAGTTCACACCTTTCCATGTGCGCTATCAAAGTAAGAGAGGTATTGCATCCCATTGTTGCTCACCTCCGCACCTGGTTGTCTCCTCTTTTTCGGTCTAAAATTGTGGAATTCTAGATTCGTGCTACAAAAACATGCCGCTCGTTTTCCTTTCAAGGATTTGTTTAAGCTTTTAAGTGCATAACCTTGTGGGTCCACTGCTTCAGAAAACATTTGTCGCAGTTGGACTCCCCTGAGGGGTTAAATCCACATGATGGTCTCATTCTTTGTATTTCGGATATTTAATTCATGCGGGGGGGAGTTTATCCCTTTGTAACATTATTCCAGCTCTCCTGTATTTTTTCTACTTCCTCCCCTCTCTCCCCCCCCGCCTCTTTTGTCTAATTTTCTTCATTGAACCATTTAATTAGGTTAAGTATTGATGGAGGAAGCTTTTTTCCTGCTTATTTCCTTGTTTCTTCTTCCTATCTTAGTGCAATAAAAACATTCAATTATGGATAAAGTTACGCTAGCCCAAACCCAGCCCGATACTACCTATATATGTGACATTTCCATGCGTTAAGTGTTTGCAATTTGGGGGTTTTTGCATTCCTAAGTAGAGGGATGAATCCACCCATTCAATTCAATACATACTACAGAATTTCACATAAGGAGGCCGGTATGACCTTCGTGTCAGGGGGGAAGAGGCCATATACAGTGTGCGAGTGCGTGGACACATGGCATGCGCTTTCATACTGATGAGCGTCTGCCCTTCTACCGCTCTACTGGATCCAGCAAGGAAAAAAAGGACAGCTAACAAAATTTCAATCTTTAAATCCATACAAATAAATCATTCATTCTTCGTGTCTTTTTCCCTTAGCAGCACAGGCTGTGGGTTCCCCAGACAAATTTCCTGTTTGAGCAGCTGCAAGCTTTTGATTTCAACTGCGATCGGGAGCGCTTTCCTCTTCTTGCTTGTGCTTCTTTTCGGGTTTCAAATTTTGAGAGTAGATATCAAGAACTTCCTTACAGGCATTCAAATTGTCAGGCCAAGTTTGCAATTCCCCATTAGGACCAGTAATAACAGTACAAACCTTGATATCGCAGAGAGTTGCAAGCTCCATTGATTTCCTCTTTATGCATTCTTTCCTCACTTGATAAGATTTGGAATTGTTTGTTTTCTTCTTCCTTTGATCTTCTTCTCCCTTCTTGCTTTGGTCTTCGTCTGCCATAGCCTTGATTCGATGTAGAGTCCCGAGAAGGTGAATGATATTGTTGTAATTAGGAGATACTATAGTGTGTTGTTTGGGGGAGATTATCATTAGTTTCGGCCTATTTAAGTATGTGAAAGAAAATCAAATGCTTTGGGAGGTTTGGTCAAAAATATGTAAAAAGTTTTGGTATGTAAGTGAAAAATAGAGTAATTGTAACTTTCCAAGTTTACTAACAGCTGGGTCAGATCGTCTATGTCATGCTTAGTGGAATGTGTTTGTCTTTTTTTGACACCTACCAAGTATAACCATCCAAATACAACTTAACAAATTGAATTTATTTGAAATATTGGTGTACAACTTTATTAAGTAAAATATTGAATGAGAGTCCTTTTAAGATTTGGTAAGACAATCTTGTGAAAATATCATACTTACATCTATGCTTCAAAGACCTCTTGTGAGAGACTATTAACACTTGATTAAAATATTGTTAATAGCAAACAAAGGAGAAAACACTGATTACAAAGTATTGAAGGAGCCAAAAATTGACGCTATTTGGAAGCATTGTATATTTATCAGTGAGGCAAACCAGCTCTATATCCCCATTGAATGAAATCTTTCTTGGAAACATCCATCCTTCATTAAATGTGAAAATCCCTGCATCTTTATGCAGTAACAACTCACTTTGCAGAACCCCACTCCTTCCTGCTTGTAGCAACATGTCATTGTAATACTTAATCCCATAAAACATCCCTGTGTCGTCTGCACCCAAAAAAAAAGAAGAAAAAAGATCGAATTTTAAGATTCCATAGCCGACTCAGCTGGTTTGGTGTTTATGAAACGAAATTACTTGGTATAAACTTATTATTATCACCATACTGATCAAGGGGCTTGTAGTCGAAGCTGAAAACCTGCGTTATGCTTCTCAAATTTGGGTGCAGGACCACCAAGTTCCACTGGCTGTAGTTTCTAACTAGGTTTAAGTTTCTAATAGTCATCTTCACCCTCCAATATTCTCTATAACTCTGCTTTACATGCCAATGCACCTGAATTGGGCACATGTGACGTGTACACTCTAGTATTGGCGTTGGCAGTTTGTTATGGCCTAGTTGTAAACTGGTGGCACCTCACCGCGCCTGTAGCTCCAGCCACAAGAAGAAAAGACATGTTAGATGAACAAGATATAACAATCTTGTTGAATATGAAAGCTGTTTTGGTGGAAACTAGAACCAGAGGCGGAGTCAGGATTTCAACCTTAGGATTCTAGGAAACAACCTCCATTGCTAACATATTATATACTACCTCCGATCTGCCTGGAACTAGTGGACGAATAGTTTTACACAAACCTGAGGCCTAAAGAGACGATAGTTACGTCTAACAGTAACATGAGCTGACAGCCGCGCTGTCCCGACAACTCACACTGCAATACGGGCAAATGGCAACAATTGTTTCGTATTTCAGAAACGCAACAATGAAACACAACATGCTGGAGAAGATGATGGCTCGAAACTGTGAGTAAGAAACAAGATCACGTCCCACGTACTGCAGCAAGAAAAACCATACAAAACTTAAATGTTTGATCAGACTGATCATCCGATAGTATGAGTAGGAGCTATTTTACACTTACCAACTGCGTGAGGTCTGTCGTGCCGTCCGTGTATCCTCATGGAACCTTGGTTTGGGAGTGTACTTTCCATCAAACGGCAACACACACGTATATCCAGGAATCCCAAGGTGTGAAGTTTTCAGCTACGAGGCGCCGATTCCATCATTTTGTGCCATTGCAATGATCTCTCAAAAGAGAGCATATCTTTTTCGGGTCCTATCAGGTATGTCAACCACTCCTCCTTGCAAGCAAATTTCGCCTGCTTATTTAGTAAAACGAGCTTCCAGGACGGAGAATCAGAATCACTAGGCTCTTTCAGACATACAACACATGTGTCAGGGTGGTCTCCCGTGATGCCGAACAATCAACCTTGTTCTGTCTAGTGTTCAGCAACCCCACATTTGCCATATTACTTCCTTACCATGCCAATCCCAGCTCAACTTCCAACCAGGTTGCTCTACGTGGCGGAAAAGTTGATAGTTGAAGATTGAAACTCTAATCTGAGATAGACATACAGAACGTTGTCTCTACTTACTCGAATGAGATATTGAAGATAACTAACATAATTTTCTTATAACAAAGATTCTGGGTCCTGGTCCATGGATATGCTTCAATCAAATGACGCTGCTAACAATTTTAGGAGATTCCTTCAATAATCATTGTATTTGTTTTGTATCATCTGCATAGGCTTTCTTTGGATTGAATTATAGCATCTGGAAATAACCATACTTATACTATGTCAAAGAACTTATAAAAAAAATCAAATTTAACAGCTAAGAACTCACAATTTTTTCATCCCAAGTTATTTTTTAAAATTCAATGATCTTACAATCCCTTTTTCATCAGCAAAAGTTTTTTAGAAAAATAGAACCCACTTCTGCGCAAAATCACACAAACACCACCATTACTAATAACAGTAAAAAAATGATAACAATCAGAAATGATGACAAAAAAACACAGCTCAGTGGATAATGATCCAGGCCCTCTACCACATCATAAACAACCTTTCCTAATCCACTTAACATTGAGAGGACACTGTAGAATTAGTTTTTATCATGCTCTACTCTGAGAACCGGATTGTTAATCTTGTATCTTTTATTAATTTTCTGTTAATACTATTGTTGTGTTTTAATTGTAACCAAAAGAAAAAAACTTACGTGATGATTATTCTCAGTGCTAGTAGTCACATCCCATCTGATAGTGATATTACCCATTGGGTCCATTGGATCATAGCCACCTGCATCATAACTAAAATTAATCATCACAAAATCTCAAAGACAAACAAAGATAATTTAGAATAACAAAACAGAAAAAATACTCCACAAACAACTGGAGTTAATAATAAAAATATGAGGTCTAACACTAAGATTAGACAAAATTAACCATTGATCTTATATTATTTTTGAAAAAAATAATATTCAGGTGGTTATTTATACCATTCATAAAACTATCCCCGCATTTGTTGGCCCTGTGCCCCTGCCGCGGCAGCTACTCCCCTGGCTTGGCCGTCCTCCCTAACCTGAGCCTGCCTTTAAGGCGCTGGTTTTTCTTTGTCCCCAAACTCCTCAGCCTCTCTGCCTTGAGTCCTAAGAAATGCGTTTATCTTATAGGGTGCCGTTTTGAATGTTATTTCCCGAATTAATCTCTACTTGTCCCAAATATGTTACTGCTAATAATGCTTTCCATTTTTGTCCATTTGTCTATTCCAATAATTATGACAATGTAATGGTTAACGAGATGAATGATTATAGTATATGGATTGTTACGTGAGAATCATATATTATAGATTCAAGAATTTTTATGTATTTACGTAGGCATACAGTGAGATTTAAACCCTTCATATCAGGGTGAACATGTAAACAACTCTCCAACTAAGCTACGTACACCTCACATGTCTTTTAAACTATTTAAGTAATGTTATAAAATTCCAGTCTGTAACAAAGCAAACTTTCCAGAATTATCTATTTTATATCATAATCAAATTAAAGCTCATGTAGCTATTTTCTTATTCATCTTCTTAAATAAGTATATGGAAATGCAAAACTACAAACTTACAGAATGCGTATGTATTTATTTGGGGACAATAGCAGTTTGGTACCTCAATTAATTGGTAAATTTTTAATTTTAAAGCCCTTTAAAAGAACCTAAAAAAAAGCACGACTAAATAATCAGGCATTAACGGAAATTTGTGTCTTTGTTAGACTTCTTTGAACTATATTATTGTTTAATATGGAGTAACAACATAAGTTTAACAAAACACATGAACAACTACGTTAAATTTGTGAATATTCACGAGCATCAAATATGCACATATCAATTAATGGAGTTAAATGTGCTAAATCATATCACAAAGTCTAAAATCAGAATTTAGCAATAACTGAAGGACCAAAAATCCTACACTAAGCTGGAATGTGAAAGATGAAATGCGTCAAAGACAAATAAGAAGTCTGGATTTTAGCATTGAATCAGACGGTAATGTGAACAACCATGACTAATAGAGCAAGTAACTTAATGAAACACAAAAATCCATAATCATCCAAATACAAAATGAATTCAGCAAAATATAGACCTTCTGCCTAATAATTAGAAGTATACATCAGAAATATTCAGTTATCTCCTAGTAAACGAACGGAATGGATACATTTCTTTGATTGTCCAACGCAAATCATTTTTCTGTTGACTTCGGAAGGAGTTGCAGACGCTTAGGAATATCTGTGTTTTTTGAAACTGACTCCATCGAAGGACTCCCATCTTTTATGATCAAGAACGCTCAAGTCATCAAGATCTGAAATGGCAAACAAATATTGAGTGAGCTTCATGAGCTCTTCATCACTGCTCCGATTAGCGTGTGCCTTTCTGAATGGCTTTATAGGCAACCCATTTTGAGGGTTCATCACAAAGTTCCTTCGTAGGTCATCAAACATTATAGTATTTTTGGGACTGTAAAACTGCATAATAACCAAGATTACATGTTAGTGTGCCAAATTACCATCTTTCAGACACTTATTCAGAATATCGAAGGATAGAGATGCCACGATGATGCTTAATGCCATTAATTCATTGAAGAAGAAGCAACTAAATTTTTTTTTAAAAAAAAACCTCTGGAAAATGAGCCCAAATTAGGCCTAAAGGCTTGCAGTCAAAAACTCCATAATGATCCGATTGTACTGTTATCATGGCCATATGGTCCAGCATAGCTGTAATTTTGTAGTTCGGATTATCGAGTACACCAAGTTGTTTCATTTTCACCTCAACCCACTTCATGCTGCAAAAAGAAAATGAGCAAGGCAATGCATATAGATCACAAACCTCTTTCCCAAAATATATTATGATTTTCGAAAAATCAGAGTTATCAATGTCCTAAAAGTAAATACTCACCTGGTTGCTGACCATATCATGATGTCATATGCTGCATAAGCAGCCGAGAGAAACTCATGAAGATCTGCATGCAGTAATTGACAAAATTAAGCACAAAACAAGCTTGGATAACTGGAAAATATGGACAAATAGGACACTTACATGGCCTCATGAGTTCGAGTGGGTTCTCTGCAGTTGACCGGTGATCAAACAAAGTATAATCAATATCCAGAACAAGCAGCTTTTTACCTTCACGGCAAGGATTACGGAGCACAATCTGAATAATCACCAATATGATCATCATAAGAAGGCAAGTCTCATGTGTTTTTAAGCCACACATATGAGCTGTTTATATTTGAGAAAATATATTGGATGTAATTTTAAATAATTATAGCTATTATAGTTGAATGCACCAATAGCCAACCTCTTACCACCAAACAAAAAAGCACTGGGCTATTTTCTAAAAAATAGTAAGAAATCTGTGCACAATAGTGAATAGTCAAATCGTTTTTGGTTGTTTATTGTGTTTTTGGTTCTTTTCTTCTCTTTTTTTCGGGTGAAGCAGGGGTGGTAGTAAAAATTAAAGTAACCCAATAACAAATTAAAGCAATATCCCCATCTAATCAGAAAGAATAGCCACAGCCAGGTCCTCTAATTCTTTTACAAGTCATTTTGTATGTTGATAAAGTCTGTCTCTCTAACTCCTTCCATCATCTTCCCTACACCCACTCCACCCAAAACCTCCCAGCAACCAAATATGAAATCCCTCCCATTTCAATTCCCACACCCCATCATGTGGATTTATTTTCACTTCCTCTCTACTTCCATGGATCACCCCATTAATGTACTTACTCTCTGCTCCTTCCAACTCCCACCAGCCCCTCATCCGAGGGGGAAAAAAAGAACCAAAACAGAATAACATCAGAAAGTATTTTGAAATAATATATTAGTCTAGCTATGTAAAAACTCAAAACATTATATTGTTGAGGAGCACAAGTTCCAATCATTTAAATATACCAAATAGAGGCAATTAATCGCCACACAATATCCTTCCATATTTCAGTCCAAAGGAGGAAGCAGTGAACAATATCTGATGATCACTTAATTTTTTGATCAAGTCAAAGGCTTCATTGATAATGTCAAGGTAACTTGGCCATTTACAAGTGGAATACCAACAAGAGGAGAAACCTACAAAATGTTCCCCCCTTTCCCCCCACCCCCCGTTCCACCCCCCCCCCCCCCCCCTCTCCCTCCCCCCCGCCCCCCCCCCTAGTCCCAGAAGACACCCCGAGTCCTCTTTTCCAAATGACCCACATTAAAGGAAGAGTAGCAGCATTCCAAGCCTTGTGCCTTCTTCTCCTAGCTCCACTCTTCCGAATGAACATCAATTCATTCACGGATCTTGGCATTACCCAAGAAACATCGAACCGTCTAAAAGTATTCTCCCATCACCCCGTGGTTCGCAATGTAACAAAATATGCTCCATGTTCTCACCCGTATCCTAACAAAGGAAACACCAACTCAAGCAAAGAACCTTTTGTTCCTAAGATTCTCCGCCATCAAAATCACCCTTCTAGTAACGTGAAAAAGCATACCTCCCTCGGCACCTTACGTATCCAAACTGATGCATATGGAAAATTATCATCTATCCTAACCAAAAGAGCTTCGCATAGAAGGACTTAACCGGAAACATATTGTTATTCCTCAACTCCCAACTCAAAGCATTGGATCTGTTGACTGGCGCACATTGCTTTTTAAGTAACTGTAGCAATCGTTGGAGCTCACTTACCTCCCAGTCCTAAAAATTCCTCCTAAACCTCAAGTCCCAAAAAGTTCCATCACGTCTAAGTAAAAATATTTCCTGAATCGTTTCTCAACTATTAGATATACATGGTAGGTGTGCGTCGAGTTTGAATCATTTGTTGAACTGAGTCTGTTGTTAAGGTGGAAATGGGTAGAGGGGTGGCACATTATACACGGACTTTAAAATTTGAGAACAGTGGATTTCCTGGTTAACAAAACAAAAGGCAAAAAAATCTAAACTTGATCAAAATTGTAAATCACTCCAAACCCAAATTTTTTGTTTTCTTTGAATAAAACAAATTTCCTCACTTCATTATCCAAGATGGTGTCCTCAAAAAAATATCCAAGATGGTAATATAAAAAGATCCTGGATTATAATGGAATATAATTCCGAATTATAAACTTTTGTTAACGTTATTCTTCTTTCATATTGTAGAAAGAATTACTCTATTTCCAAATCCAACCATCATTCTTTCTGTGCATAAAAAAGAATGATTGTCTCCATAAATGTGTTCAATTAGTTTTCCAATGACGCATACAAGTAAAAACAAATAATAGTATGACAGGTATCAGCCTAAAAGGTTCACAAGTTTCATGGGCATCCAATTTTCATTATAAGAATAGGGAAGTGTTAAGGGAAAAAACCTTGTGCTGTGCAATGCGCCTTCTCAACTTCTCTTTGTTGATTTCTTTATCCTTTATATCTACAGCTTCATCTTGCTCAATCTCAAAATCATCAATGATATCTGGAGATTCCACTTGATCCACAATTATATCATCTTCAACTGTCCTGCAAATCAAAATAATACTCATTAACCCTAAAAAGTTGAACAGTTGCTCATTTCTATACTGGGTATGTTGTTGTTGTACTCATTACCCCTAATTAAAGACTGATAGTAGTTTTTTCTTCAATAAGCTCAGTTGCACTATATCGTAGCAACAAGAACTTTAACAAGAGTTCATAGAAGACTTGTGGATACAGTAATGAAAATCTACTACTCTACTACTTTATCATAAATGAACTCTTCTCATAATTCAAATGTTATGAACTCAAGCAACAATGCACATACGACACACATAATAACTTATCCCTAAAGATAAAATGAAGAGGAGAGAAAGAGAGGGAATGCAATTATAAATTGAAGAAAAATAAAGGATGTAATTTTCATATTTCAAGCATCACCAAGAACATAACATCAAACAAATTATCTAGAAAATATCAACAAAAAAAAAACTGAGATTGCTAACCAACATTTGGTATGTCAACTAAACCCTGCATTAGATGTCATGTTTCAAATTGGCCATATGGTTGCATTATCCAATATCAGCTGGAGGTGATTTTTGACAATAAATTGATTAGAATCAACCATATTAAGATATTAATGGCAATAGTTATCTCTTGGTACATTGCATAAGATAATAATCTAGACTGATGTAGGAAAGTAATTAAACCCACTTATGATATAAAGGATCGGTTTTAAGAATGATTTTACCATTTTTGATGTAGTATCTTTTTTAATAAATGAGTAAGTTATTTGATATATTAAGACCTAGGGCATTAGTGGCACAAACGTTCAAGTTCGGTTCCAATCCATGCAAATAGCCTGGACATCAAGCACAATATGAATGTCCCATACTGTGAATCCTTTCTACTTTATAGTTTCATATTGTGATTCTTTTCTTCTTCTTTTGAATATTTCATATTGTGATTCTTTACAATTACAATCTCTATATTATTATTCTCTCCATCTAACAATCCATGTATTTCTTAGCTGTACTGCCAAAACCTTATGGTAAAAAAGAAAAGCTTAGACTTGGTGCTACCAGATCTTACCTTAAGTGATCAGCAATTTGATCTATATTATATAGCACCCATGATTCTATTAGCATAATTTGACCAGAAAAAAGTTAGTGTGAACTTCCTTCAGAATAAGATACAAAAGTACGCTCTCATACCAAACCACAAAAAAAAGTTGGAAATTTAATGCAGCATAATCTTGTAACAGCAAGCATATTAAAGAAGGTTTGAAAGACAAAGCCTAGTATCTAAGCCTCTCTTAAATATCTGCAGCGGAAAGGTATTCTTATGAAAGAGAAGTCCCTTCTTAAATAAAAAACCCTAAAGAGAGTTGCATCTAAAGAGCCTAAAGTGATATTCTTCTCATCCAACTAAAAGAAATCAGATGGGAGAACTACGGAAAATGTTCTCATTCCCTATAGCCGAACACCTTACATCAAACATGCACAAGATCAATAATTCCAGCGAAATCTGCAATTGTACAGCTTCGCCGAAGAGTTTCCTGGGTGTTTTCCTGGGTGTAGCCGAAAATTGTTCAAATTGGTTTGTGGAACATTAACGTGAATATTTTCTTTAGGTTTTCTCTTTTCTTTTCTTAAATAGGTCGAGTATGACTCTTAGCTTGGATGTTGCGATAAACATAACTGTCAATATCCTTTTGAGGATTCGACTATTGCTAAATACATGGGACACCTACTTGGCCATTCAGTACTCGCCAATAACTGCCACAGGTTTATCTTTTTCTAATGTCAAACGCATTAATGCATGCAGCATCGACTTAAAAATAATGGTACGACACGGTGTCACATGTTCATCTGCTATAGTGATTCGCAAAATGCTAGGTACCATCTGGTTTTGGGAAAAAAGAAGTTACATTTATATCATATACAACTGATACCTATCATGCAATTTGCTCGGTGAGGAAAATAACAAGAAAAAGGAGATCTTTCTCTCTACTTGATACATCCTCTACCCAAAGTAGTTAAGAATTATTCTGATTGACGAGATCTTATTTTATTTCATTTTTCATATCCAGACTTGTTGATTGATTCAAACTACCTTATTATCTTGGCTACAAATTTAACAACAAAAGAAACTTTTCACCAATTCAGGCTGTTGGTAACAACAATTAAAATGAGGACATGCTTATATGTTATCAACTCATATTTAAAATTATACAATTTGACAATCAGCATATAAGTCTCTGCACATGCTTTAAATGAGACGATTTTCTCTAATCTGCCTAAGCATACCCAAGACCTTCAACAGTCATAAAATAGTATATATACTAAAAAAAATTTAAAAAAAACAACACATAGAGATTGTACTTAATCATACAACTAAACCTCAATCCCAAATTAATCAGCATCGTTAATCTATACGAAAACTGTACATCCAATTCAGTACATTCGGACCCGACTTTGAGGAGAAAAAAAAGAGGGAAAAGCTCACCCGATCATAGTCATTTTGAAGGAGGATTTGAGAGGAATTTGAGATAGAAGAAGAGAATCATCAGCGAGTTTTGCACCAACTTTTGGGTATAGAAGCTTCTGGCGTTTAGGTAAAACATTTGTGACTTCACATATCCGTCGTTTCAACTCGCCGACGGTGTCATCACCGCAGACTCTGACCGTGTGCTCTTTACCGCTCCATTTCACCGCCAGCGTCAACTCTTCCACCGTCATCGGGGATACCGCCGACGATGATTCCGAAGCCATTTTTTTTTTTTGGTTACTTCTCCAATGCACTAGGTACACTTTCACTAGAAAGTAAAATATTTACGCCTCTTTACTTTTAATTTTAATTTTTTAAAAAAATATTCATGACTCTTTTGCTTTTAATTTTAAGTTCTTCTTTTTATAAAAAAAATAGAGCGGATCACAATTTACAATCTGGAAATTGAAAAGGGGCAAACGACAGAAATCACATATTTTTAAAATAAAATTATCATTTGTCTCTTATAAGTTTATAATTATAGAAATTTTTCAAATTGATATAATAATATGAGCGCTGATACATTAATTTGATAAGTGAGATACAGTTTCAACTTGAATTTTCGTATATATTGATGATTGTTCCACAAGTCGATGTTAAGTAAGATACATTACATTTTATACATGATAAACTAATCTGATGGGCGAGACATTAATCTGATGCAATTATACACTAATTTAATGCGCGAGATACATTAATCTAATGCACTGATACACTAATTTAATACGCGAAAATGAGAGATTTTGGAAATTTATAAAACTGATAGGAAATAATGATAACAAAAAAACTTAAATGTGTGATTTTTGTCATTTTTTCATTAAAAACGGTCTGAAAATTATACCTTCACATTAAGTTTAAGATTTTTCATTGGAATTGATAAAGGAGAAAAATATTTTTCAATTTTTTTGATAAGTTCATTATTTTTAAAATATTTATTTATGAAATAAGCTTCTTAAATTCAGTAAAATGATGCTTAGATGAAGGTAGAAAAATAATAATCATAAATGGTATTTCACACTAATTATCTTCTTTTTATTCACAATTAACAAACGATAATAAGGGAAAATTTGTTTTAACTCTATATTTCTTTAGACATTACTGATGTAAGTTAAGATTTTATCAATTTTAATTTTAAAAATATATTTAAACGTCTATAAATTGACGTGACTATTACAAAGATTTATCATCATTATTCTAGAAATATAAAGATACTTGAAGAAAGAAAATCTTTTTATTTGATTGGGTATATATCATCTAGCTATTGTATTATTTTCTTAAGATATTTAAATTGGAAAATGAATTTAAAATATCAAATATTATTGATTATTATGTTTTAAGAACATTCTGAGATTAAAAATTTGTGAATTCGATTTCTCTTTATTTTTATTTTTCATTGTTCTTAACCTTATTTAATTAAAGATACATGACATACAGAAAATTAATGACTAAATTTAATTGGCTAGCAAATTCTAATTATAATTTAGATAATTTATACTTTATGAGAAAATACAATTGAGTAGAAGATAATCAAATTTGTTTTTACTAAAAATATAGCAAAAACATATCATTTATGTATGATGACAACCTACATCGTGATTATTTTGAAAATTACAGCTTTCCAATTTTGTATCTTTGTACGATATTTGCTTTATGAAAGTAGTTTCATCAACCTAGCATTTTTTTTTTAAAAAAAGGAAGGCATGTATGTAAATATTTATTTTACTTTTAAAAATAGTATTTTAAAAAAAATTCATTCTTTTTATCTTTTATTTTAAGCAAGTAAGTTAACAACATAATTATTTAATGGGCAACTTTCACATATAACAAACAAAAAATTCATATTGTATGCTATAGCAAACTTTGCATAATTCGGGGGGGGGGGGGGAGCTCCATAGCAAACATAAAAACTGTAAATTCGCTTATACATTATAACAAGTGTATAATTCGCTGGCCCCAATTGTAGTAAATTCGCTGGCCTATTTTGGCTTGCAATTGTATAATAGTTTTGATACAGTTGAACGGAATTAACATGTATGATATTGCAAATTTAAGGTTATAAGCAAGAAGATATATGTTTTCTCGCGTTATACAAAAAACAGGAAACACAATATATACACTTCTGTTGTATTGTATAAAGCTAAAGAAAAAATTGTATTTCACTGGCAAGTGTATAATTCACCCCCAATTGTATAATTTTTTGGCCTTTTTCTCGCAATATTGAAGAGGGTAAATGTTTGTTGTTTTGTAAATTAATAATTAAGTGGTAAACACAAAGATATCATTTTTGCATTGTGTATATAAATGTGCTCCGCTTTATACAAAACAGAAACAGAAAATATACACTTCTGTGTATAAAGCGAGAGAGGACGAGAATGGAGAGTGGCGAGCGAGACTTTCTGGGAGAGAGAGCCTGACAAATTTTTTCATGTTTGCTATGGAGCCAAGTCAATCAAAACCCTAGCTATTCATTTAATTTAGGTTATTAGTTTGCTATTATATACAATTTTCCCTTATTTAATTAAAAAAAGTTATCTTGTGTTTGAACCTTTTTTCCACCTTTTTACAGTCATTCATTATTTTCTCCTCTCTTTTTTTGTTGATTTATTATTGTTCTTGTCTTTCTTTTAATTTGATTAAAATGTTTTGTATTTAAAATAAATCAATTCCAATATTAGAAAAGGTGAAAAGGTCAAATAAAATATTAAAGAACATTAAAATTAAAGTACATATTTTTTTACAATATTTTTTTTAAAATATACACGTAATTTTTTTTAAAAAATAATTAAAGGTCAGAAGAAAAAAATTTAATAAAAGTGAAAAAAAATTAAAGTGAGGAAGGAAATAATATTCTATAAAGAAAGAAATGAAAATGATTAAATATATACAAGTTTCAATGTCAAAAATTATGTAAAATAATTAATTGTCAAATCAATTAAAAATGATATGTGCCTATCAATTTACATGGGAATTTTAGTTACACGTGACCAATTTCTATTGGTCAATGCCGCTTCAAAAAGGTTTTTATGTGTTTAATCACGCTAGGTGCACATCATCACAAGAAGTGTACAGAGTGCATAAAATATGCTTAATGATAATTTGTCGAATTTTTTTTTAATGATAATGAGATCTTAGGGCCCGTTTGGATGGGCTTAATAAAAGCAGCTTTAAAAAAGTACTTTTGAAAGTGCTGTGATTGATGAATTGAAACTTATTTTTAAAAAAGCAGGTAGTTGTATGTGTTGGATAAAGTGCTGAAGGTGCTAATGCCAAACGTGGAAAAGGGAAAAAGGAAGAAAGAGATGTTCTAGAGTTATGTTGTAATTTGGAGATTGCTATAAAAATATTAAGGGGCAAACACATAAAAATTTGTCACTTAAAACAGCTTATACGCTAAAAAAAAGAAAGCACCTCTCCCCCCGCTTTTTAACTTTTGGCTTAAATAAGTTTTTTTAACTTAATCAGTTATTTTCAGTATGCCAAACAGCTAAATAAGTCAAAAATCAGCTTTTAAGTCAGTTTGACCAGCTTTTAAGCTGAGCCAAACAGGCTCTTAGTTAAATTAAGATGTGTCGTTAAAAATTTGATCATAATTTAAAAAGAATTTCATGTCTTGAGTTAAAAAATGACAAAAGTCTCACATCAATGATTAGTGAGATGAATGGACTCCTTACCAGACTTGGACTATCCTCCTCCCTTTGAGTTAACTTTTGAGACGTGAATTAGGCCTAATACCTGATTTTAAACTTGACCCTTTTAGATTTTAGTAATCACACATTTTATATTTAACTTTAATAAAATTGAAGATATTTAAAATTCAAGTTAAGCTGACCAATAAATATTCATCAATTAATATCCAAGTATATATAAAACTCAAGTTATTTTGATCAATGGAGAGTCTGAATTTCATAGTCAAATTATTAATTCTTAGTTTGAAAAACACACTTCACTGTGTTGTGTAGCATACTCTCTCTTTCATTTGAAAAACCTTGACACATAACATTTCACATGCATAAAATATTCTACTTTTACAAAATTATACAATAAACTATTGATATTAATTAAAAAATTAAAGATTGAAGAACTACAAACCCCCCCCCCACCTCCCAAAGAAAGAAGGGTTTAAAAAAAATAAATTTTCAATTATTTTTCTTACCACACTTTACCATCTCCCTTTTTTTTAAAAATAAATTATGAAATATTATTTTTTTAAAATCATACTTCCGGCTCCCCCCCACCCTCCCCCCACCCACCAAAAAAAACAACAACTACCCATTCAAAACCTAAAAAAGTTGATATTATTTTATTTTTTTTGAAAAAAAATTCTACCATATCATATTAAAACCTACACTCCTAATTTTTATTTTATTTTATATTTTTTTCATTTTGTGTTAGATACGTACATATAATAGGTTAAAAATAAATTCCGTTCTTGATTTGTCAAAATTAAACAAAAAAAATAAAAAATGAATAAATAATTAGACCCGTGTACAGTATTTTGAGCGTATATATGCATAACTATGTTGCTTGATAATGGCAAAGTACTTCATGATCAATTGGTGCTCCTTGAATCCCTTCTTTTTTTTCATTGGAGATGCTCTTTAAATCCTTGCATCTTTCATCTAATTTTAATTTGATATAATATTTAAGAAAATAAAAAATATTTTTGATTGATAATTTTAAATTATAGATATGTATAATGTCAATATGCTTTTCAATGTTATAATTTTAGTTATGTAATGTGACAGCAAAAAATTTTCTATGAAAATTTCAATAGCAATAGCAAGCAACATAGATGAAAGATGCAAGGATTCAAGGAGCATCTCCAATTTAAAACTTTGTATATACTTTTTGTTGTTTTGTTCCTTGAAACTATATATAATTATTTATACAAATTTTGATATTTGAATTTTTTGACTTTGAGATGTCAAAAAATCAATTGACCATTCGAATTATTGGGTTTTGGAATTTATTATTTAAAATTTTTTAAGTCAAAATTATTCAATTAACCTCTATAAAATTTAAGTCAAAATTATTTAACTAACCTCATTTGTACACATAGTTATATAATTGATATAGGTAAATAACATTTAATAAGAGAATGTGGTAGCCCTTGTGATCGCGATAGCGATCATACACACATTTTGTATAAAAATGACCAAATCAGTCCATAAAATTATGACTTGATTAACACATTTAGATTTAAACGAATTACTGATTTTCTTGTTTCATTAGATCAAATCATTTTAATTGATACACAACTCAAATTGATTTAGGTAAAATTTTATCTAAATACTTTAATAAAGATTTTTTAAAATTTCATGACAAGTTATTTACAGAACAAGAAATTATTAGGTGCTTATACTTATTATAAGAAAACAAATAAAAAATTTGATTAGATAAAAAATGAGCGAATTGAGTTATGACTAGATCTTTAGCTCATTTCGATCTAAATAATTTCTAAGTCAATCAAATTCATTTTGTCCATTTTAACACATTCAAATCTAGTCCTACTGCCTAGGTAAATCTAGAGACATGACCATTATTAACTACTCGAAAAATTGCTCAAAATAGTTCTTCAAATTTGAAATACAAATTATGATAATTCTTATAAAACCAGCCAGAGTATTTCTTTTTCTAATCAACTAACGTGCAATGATATAATAATTCATATTATGAGGTTAGATTTATTTGTCGTAATAGTTAAATCACTTAACTGAATTAATATATGGATAGCTAATTAATTTAAAAATAAGTATATACAAAACAAATGAGTAAATTGCATTTTAGCATGTTTTTCTTCTAGTAATATATATTTAATTCTAATATTTTATTATTTGCAATTTAACCTCTTCAATATCTTCCATATTATTTTCTTTTTTAAAAGAATCCACATGTAAAAAATTGAAAAACAAATTTTAAGAAACTCCATTGAGAAAAAATTAAGAAGCTTCTTGTTATTGATTGTAACGACCTGTTTAGTCGTTTTGAGCAGCAGATTTTATTTCTGGCGGAAAATTGCTGAGGCGACGGACACACGACGACCGTCATGGGCTACGACGGACCGTCGAGGGTTGTCCCGTTCCAAAACACTGAGGAATTCTGAAAATTGGAGTATGAAACTTTGTGACTCTCTGAACGTCACGACGAAAATGGCAGGGGACGGACCGTTCGGCTAGCACGACGTCCTGTCAACAGGTTGTGAATCCCAGTCTGGGTCGAATTTCTTTACACGTTTAAGGGACGTTTTGGACTATTCCTACTTAATTATAAAAGTTAGAGGGTTAAGGTTAATAGTCAAATTACTTGGGGTTAAAAGAGGTAACCTTATAGGTATAAGGGTGGGTTATTATTGCCATCTTTCATTCTTTAATATATCTAATTAGCGGTTTAAAAGGAAAGAGGGTTTGAATAGAAAAATATGAAATGAACAAAGAGAGACAGAAAAAGAGAAAGAAGAGAACGAGTATGTAGGAGAGAGAGAGAAACGAAAAGAGAAAGGCGAGGATTTTGAAGAAGATTCTTGTTGACCGCAATTTCTTGCGATGGAGTAGGTATGGTTTTTACACTATTCGTAGTAAACTCGTATAGCGAATGATATGGTTGGGTGGTAGTCGGTAGTGTATATAGAGTCTTCTTTATGCTAATTGTGTGTATGCATGAGGTGATTTATATAGTATGATTGTGATGAAGCAAGCATGATGAAAGCTATTGTGAAATCCCAACTCTATGATAAAAAACCTAATCTCTTGTTAATGATGTTTTGGCCTTGAAAAAAGAAGGACTTGATGAAAATAAAGTGACTGAGTATTGATGACGCCTTGGTATAAAAGAAGGCTGATGAAATTAATAGAATGAGATTAGGGATCGGAGGGCAAGTACCGAAACATCGAATTAGGGTACGGGTGTCACGAACCGAAAACGTAGATGTAGGGGATCGGAGTGTTCACGTACCGACACATAGATGAGTGGGACGGGTGTCACGAAAAAGACAGATAGATGTAGCGGGATCGGAGTAAGTGTCACGTACCGATAAATTGAATTAGTGGGACGGGTTGTCACGAACCGACACCGTAGATGTAGGGGATCGGAGTGTCACGTACCGACACATAGGAATTAGTGGGACGGTGTCACGAACCGACACGTAGATGTAGGGGATCGAAGTGTACAGTACCGACACATAGGAATAGTGGGGAGGGTTTGTCACGAACAGACACGTAGATGTGGGGGATCGGTTAGTGTCACGTACCGACACATTGAATTAGGGGAGCGGTTAGGTCAAGTTCCGACACATAGTAGTAGGGGATCGGAGTGTTCACGTACCGACACAAGAGGAATACAAGATAATGATATTGAAAGATGCAATCTACTCAATCTAAGACATGATCCCAGAAGAGATGGTGATGGAGGGTTGAGTCTCATAGTATGATCGGTGAGATTATACAAATGATGGTTTGACTTGTTGCTATGACATGTTAGAATAGTAGTTGATTTTATGATATTATCGGAGAGTTATATTGTTATATTTTGAGTTGGCCAGTGATATTCTACTCAGTTACTTGTGGTTGTGTACATGGAACCCTACTAATATGTTTTCTTCTTGTATATGTGTGGATGCAGGCAAAACGCGCCGGCATCTTAGACTCAACAGTAATTCTAGCCAGTTCTCGATCAAAGGATCTTCCAGGGTGATGCTAAGGCTTCTAGCTTGGGACTGAGATCTCCTTCTAATGTCTGATGCCTGAAGTTTCAGACGAGGGGCATTAGACTAAACTTTTAGTGTTTAGCCCTTAGAAATACTCTTAGTTAGTAAAATTGATCATGATGTTTCTTGTGGGTGAGGCTTCCCATTGTGGGGCAATTAATAGATGTTGAATTTAGGAAAGTTATTGATTGTCTTTTATTTATGAGTTTTAAGATTCCGCATTGCTTTATGTGATATTAAATTGACATGATAAGGTTTAGATGGTTGGTTCGCTCACATAGGAGGGAAATGTGGGAGGGGGATGTGGCCAGCGCGGCTACGATTTTGGATCGTGACATTGATTTTAGTGGGCTGATTTTTCTTCAGACTACTAACAAAGAGCTTTCCAATTGATTTTTATTTTTTGCAAGTTATTTTTCCTTAATTTGGTTTTATAAGGTAAATGATTGAATATGAAATTTTAAAGAAAAATTGAGATTTTTTTTTTAAAATTTTAGATATATTATAATATTCATATGATAATGTTATTAAAGGCTAAATAAGAAGTATAAAATTATATATAAATTTTATATATATTTATACTTTTTAAGTTTTATACATTAAAATATTATATATATATTTTTAAAGTAACATACGTTAAAACAACGCCCACCAATTGCATTGAAAGAAGGTCACTATTTTTTGATTGAGCATTTCTTAATTATATGTGTGTTTTTAATGGTATATTGTGCTATGCGAACAGATAAAATAGGAAAAGAATCAGCCCTATTTTATGTGAATTTGGATGCCAACTCATGAACATAGAATATAATTTTTATTAATTAATTCTTTTATTTACTAAGTATTAAATATGTCATTCTTTTTCATACTAGAAAATATAAAATTAGCTATAGAGTTTTTTAGTTATTTCTGATTAATCCATAACTAAATAGTTTCTAACCAGTCTTATAAATACTCTGATCGAATTAATTTCATATATGAATTTACTAAACAAGTACTTGATAATGCCGAAACAGAAAGGCAATGACATTTGATCATGCAATGCATCCCTAATTAGCAAACACCTCAATCTTCCTCCCATCTATGTTATCTACTAACCATTTTACCTATTTTCCTTCACCGCTAGACTAGTTTTCTAGCTAATTCTCCTTCAATTAATTGATCTCTTTCTTATGGCTTCTAACAACAACAAGCATTTTCTTGTGAAATATCTTGAGTGTAGGCATAACTATGCGGCTAGACCTAATGGTTATGTACTTGATGGTTGTGGTGAATTTTGTCCAACTGGTGCCCCTGAAACCCTTGAATCCTTCATCTGTGCTGCTTGTCATTGTCATCGAAATTTTCATAAAAAAGTTGAGGTGGAGGTAGAGGACAGGGTGGAGAGTCCTATCATTTCTATTAATCATCCTAGCCATGGTACTTGTTAAAATTACAAAGATCAATCATATTTTTTTTCAACACATATATCTGTCACTTGTTGATTTGAATTTTTTTTTCATATGTCAAATGTGATTCATCATATCATCACCTGTAGAAATATGAGCTCTTTCTTTTTTAGCAAAATCTTTAAATTTTATTTACCGTCAATTAAAGATTATAGAATTATACGTCGAAAGGCAATATTTTGTTTACTAAACTAAAAGGGAAGAAAATTGATTGTTTTTTGTTCCTTTCTTACTTAAAATGTCAAATGAATTTTTAGATCTAGAATTTATAGTTTTTAAGGTAATTAATTATAGATTCACCTATAATAACAGGTACTCCCCTTGTTATTATTGATGATCTATAACCACAATACATGGTGAGACCTAGGGCCAACTTTGTGAAACGTCTAAGAAGAAGAACATTGATATGGAGACAAAGATGGAAATGGATGGAGAAAAGATAAAAGTAAGGAAGTTGAAAATAAAGTACAATGTTTGTTCATCTTCTTCAAAGAGAATGAGGTTGAATCCTTAAGAGAGGATTTGAATTTTTGCAAACGAGATCATGAGATGGAAATGGACAAAGAGCAACAAACAAGTTATCCCCTTTTGTGATGAAATTGACATCACTCCCAAATTTCTTGAAGAATTGAATTAACAACATCAGACACAGAATTAGGCCTTTAAAAAAAAAGGTATCTAAGAAATAAGGATAAGTTGCTTAAAATAAGTCTTTCTGTGTTCTATACTTATTTAATATTTTGGTTTCTTTTTTCTCATGTCTTTGATCCATAGAATTTAATAATATAAATCATTAAGTTTTCTACTTTAATTTATTTTATTACTTTTTTTTATTTTTTCTTTTACAATAATTTAGATTTTAATTTCCACATGACATCACATGTTTCAGATAGTAGGGAAAGACAAAGATTTCGTCTTAATTTGTCCAGACAATTCATTACACGTTTATACTAGCATAATGAGTATTTATATATTAAACATTTTAACTATTTAAAGGTGAATTATTAATTTATTGAAACTAACATGACAAAAAAATATAAACATACGTGTCAAAAAGACATCAACATTTGTTCATCTCAAACTCTACCATCCTTCTCATGTTCACATCGCACTCATTATCATCTTCTTTCATTCTTTAGTTTTCGTCACAATTCTTTATTTTTTATCACAACTTCAAAATACACTTTCTCTTATTATTCGAAATGAGAATAAATTTCTTAAGATTATTCAAATAATTGAAAAAATAAAATAATTCAATTTATTTTTCTAAGCTTGAAATTTTTGAAGTTATGATGTTTAGACATAAAAAATCTAGACGATGATAGAGAGGGGGTTGGCCTATCAACGTCATGTCAAAATTCTTATTTTCGATGAATCTTCAAGTGTTTTATTAAAATAAAGACACGTATTTAAATTCTGTTCAGGCTTTGTTTTCCTCCATTTTGAAGCTTGATATTCTTCAAAGAAGAAGAAGTCTAGCTAGCTGAAATTCATAACAAATTGAATTTTATTTCAATAAAGTTGATGAGGAAATCAACATCTTTTATAAGCAGTCTGGTGCTTTCTATTTGGGTTTTTAGTAGCATCTTTTTGTTTGCAATTGTAACGTTTATTTATCTTTGAACACACAATAACCAATTCAATATAGTATAGCTTTTTATAATTTGGAAAAAATTGTTTTGACTTTTGTTAGAGGAATTTTACAGTTTTTTATTTGGTGGTGATGACAATTATACGAGTTTTGTTGTGCTTGATGACAGGTGGCAAAAATTATAAAATGAATTTAATATGATAAGGAAGGAAACATGAATATTGATAATAGTAATGATAATATTTGATATGGGTAACAAAAAAGAAATAAAATTAAAAATGATATAGCGAAATTGTTCACATTGTGTCTCTTTTTAATTTCTGAAAATTGATATTTGTCAAATTGAACTAGATCCTTTACTTCTCATAAAAGTTGTTGGCAGGAGAAACAAAATGTGTAATGTATACTTGAAGATGTATGATTAGCAAATAAAAATCAGTTACTCCATTTATTTTATTTAACATCATTTGTAGAAATAATAATTTGTTTTTTTAGGTTATGATACTTTTAGATATATAAATTATAATTTTATATAAATATTTTAGTTATTTCTCCAACACAACCTTAGACATATTCATGTTATCATTGATAATTCAATATCATAATACACGGTAAGACCTTCAACTGAACTTAATAAAACTTTTGAGAATAACAAAGTGACGTGAAGAAAGAAAGTAAATGGAGATGAAAAGAAAATAGATAAAAATAAGGGGACCATTGTTGTTCGTCTTCTTCAGTGTGAATTGGGGTGGATCCCTATGAAAGAGAAAGAATCAAACTTCTTCAAACGAGATGGTGGGGATGGAAATGGACAGAAATGTCAAAAGAAATATTTTAAAAAATATAATATAATATGTATGAGTTTTGACAACAATTAAATGTAAAAAATTATTTTTATAAAAGATGGATTCGCCCAAGCATTTAAACTTAAAATCATCTAGTATATATATAAGAATTATATATCCACACAAATCAATATTTCATATATAATATATATATAGAATACTACATAGTACTCCAATTCAAAGAAATATATATATATATATTATTTTAATTTTAATATTTAGTTAATTATGATAAATAAATGATTGTGAGACAATTATTTAACGATGAAAATATAATTACCATTATATTATATATTAGCTATAATAATAAATATGAGTATTTATATTCAACACTCTATGTAAAAATTGTTAAAGGTTTTAGCTATCCTGGATGCAATAACATTAATTCAATTATCACTATATATTTTTGTGGTTATAAATCTTATTGCTAAGATGAAAATTTTGTTGTCACTACTTATCTATTTCGTTAAAGTGGTTATTCATACTAAAATCCACAAATTCAATTGCTAAGTCATTAATATTTATTTCCGAGAATCATTTATGAAAATAAAAATAAATTTCAAATTTTTCTCTATATTTTAAAAAATGTACGATGATCTATTATATTTAAGTTTGTTGTCATATGTCCTAATAAGTGAATGTTTTTCTTGCTATTATTTTCACAAATAAAGAAAAAAGTGTAGTCAAATGTATCTTTAGTTTTTTTATATTCAAGTTTAGCTTGGTAAAGAATTAGACTTGCTTTTAGCAGTAATTGATATGATTAACTAAATAAAAGATAAGTTTTGTTCAACAATTTGAACTTTTAAATGAGATATTCACTAAGTTAAGTTATCCATAAAAAAAACTTTAATTCCTAATATATATTGAAATCATATCAGTAAATTTTATATATGATCAATTAGTATGAACTTAATCTTATCTTTAAATTAAGTTTGTAAATCAATATAAATAGCACATTGGATTAATATTTTTACGAACGATTGAGTCATTCAATGTGAAATCATGATTTGATATTGAAATATTCTAAGGCGCTTTGTCGATAAATCACATATCATTTTTATTATAATAAATTATTTGTGATTACAAACTTCCAAATCTGCATAATTTTATAAAGATTTAATGGTCAAATATACATAGTACTAAGGTTAGGGGTATCTTTAAATATAATTATATCACATTGACATGGTAGAATAATCTGTTCACAGAAAGCATGAGTCTTTTTTCACAAAATTCAAAATGATGGTGTACAAAATATAAACTTATAGTTCAAGTATTAGAATTTTTTTTTAAAAATGAAATAATAATTTGAAATTCAAGAACATCTCGTAGTTTCCAAATAAATCTTAGATACAGGTCATACTAGAAATATAGTTTCACTTCTAGTTTGAATATTAATTTTTATCTACTAACTATTTGTTTCATTTGTGAATTTTTAAAATCAGGCTTCATTCATTACTTTACTTTTACAATCGTTTCTTCTTATCTATATTATTTTTACCGACATAAAATTATTATTACTTTAAATCAATTCATGCTCTACCATTTACATTAGCCAAATTCATTACTTTATCAATTTATATACCAATCAAATAAACAAACAAGTGGCTAAAAGTAACAATGATCGTTTGCCTTCTCGATCGTATAATCGAGAAAATGCAAGTTCAACGTGAGAAGAATGTTTATAGTATGTGGGAGAATTATATTAAATATTAGATACTACCACTTACATTTAGTTTTTATATAGAATTAAAGTTTGATTAATAAATATTTAATATTTTAGAATAGCTTTTTTGAATATTCTATCATTTTATTTTTTATAAAATTTTACTTACATAATAACGATTTTACTAACTAAATTGAGACAATTTTGATAATTTTATAAGTTATGTTTATGATTCTGACAAATAAAACATCAATTAATCTCATGATTTTAAGTCATTATTCATGTCACTACCAAATTGGACCTAAATATTCACTTAATATCTTATATATATTTATATATATACTATAATAATATATATATATCATATATATTTATATCTATATATACTTTTTTCAAAATCATTATTATACTATATTATTCAAATATTGTGTGAACGGTGGTTTTTAATGGCAATATCACTTCAAAGTATTTTTAACTGTACTGATAATCTCAATTACAAGTATTGTCCTAGGAAAATTCTTAGTGGTTGAAAATCTAGCGAATTACTCACACTATAACGAGTGTTTAACTCAAATCAAAAGGCAAAAACAAAAAACTTCAACCCTTTTAAAATCTTTAGCCTAAAAAAAAATTGCAAGCAACTCAAATCTCAATTCAAATGGTGTATGACGATCAAAAATATGGTCTATTCCTGAAAAATCTGCTACTAGTTTGGTGACTATGCTGTTGATGGATTGTCATGAATTTGTGAATATAGGGTGATTTTGATGGAACTAAAAAAAAGAAAAAGAATTTATTTGTGCTAATTGTGGGTTTTTAGGGGGTTTTCAATCGCATGAATAGTCAGTCATTGTTTCGTCCTCCAATACTTGATCTCGCTTCATTCACCCACATGTATGCACTGGTGGTTTGGAACGCACTGATTACTTTCAATCCTTTCATGGCTCCGAGTTATGCTAGTTCAGTACATCAGGAGGCCTGTTTTATACTAATCTGTGATATGATAAATCTTCAGTCCATAAGATGTTTTCTGTGATCCTTGTTGGGGTCATTACTAAGAATGATAGGGGGGGGTGGTGAACTAAGATTCCAATCTTTATTTTATAAGCTAAATTTATGGTTAATAATTTCTATTATGTCTTTAACATTAGAAAAGAGAAGGAAGAATTTAAGTTAAATTCATTTTAATGAATTGTGTAAGTTCTAATTTTTCATATGGTTATCTAGTGCTTGATGAAATTCGAATTGTGATTTGTTTATAAATTGTTTCTTGGCAATATTACAGTAAGTAAGAAGAGAGTAAATGTTATCATCTAATGTCAAACGCTTATTAATATCATTTATTAACTTTGTCTTTTATTATTAAATTTTTATTTATTTGCAAAAAGGAATTTTAATCAAGTGGGGTACTTAATCAAGTGTAAAAGTTATATTCTATCTAATCTTGTGAGTTGGTGTTACTTATTTGCATATTTTTATATTTTGTAAAAAATGTATTTTATTTTCACAATAAAAAGAAGCCATGCTTTATTTTCTCTTTCAACTGAAAATAATAATAATATAATGCATGTTTCTCTTTGTCAACTAAATTAGATTTTTATTTAAAAACAAACAAAATAATATCAATTTTTAAAAAACAAATTATGATGAGTAAATAAATACACAAAAAACATAATCGGTGAAAATTTTCATTATTTACGCTTTCTGTTTAATAAGAAAGCGCAGCCATAGTGTATTTAAGAACTAAATTAGAATACATTAATAATAAAATTCTTTTGTCTGACAACAACACATTTTAATTTCTAAAAGATTGATTTGTCCGAGCCATTTAAACTTTAATCACTAGTATATTTATAAGAATTATATATTCACACAAATCAATATTTCATATAATATCTAGATATATATATATATATATATATATATATACCTAACATAGTACTCCAATGCAAAGATAAAATTAATTAAGTATCTATATATATATATATATCATATATAGTAATAAGTAGGGGAGAGATTTTAATTTGTTTAATTTCAAAGTTAGTTAATTATGGAAAATAAGATGATTTGAGGACAATTATTGACGGTGGAAAATTAATTATTCGTTATATTACATATTATCTATAATACTAAATATGAGTATTTAATATTTCAACACTCTATGGTAAAAATTGTTAAAGGTTTTAGCTCCCCTGATGCAATAACATTAAATTCAATTATCAATATATGTTTGTGGTTATAAATCTATTGCTAAAGATGAAAATTTTTGTTGTCACTACTTATCTATTGCGTAAAGTTGTTATTCATACTAAAATCCACAAATTTCAATTGCTAATTCATTATATTTATTTTCGATGAATCATTTATGAAAATAAAAATAAATTCTAATTTTTTCACTATATTTTTAAAAATGTATGATGATCTATTATATTTAAATTTGTTGTCATATGTCCTAATAAGTGAATGTTTTTCTTGCTATTATTTTCACAAATAAAGAAAAAAGAGTAGTCAAATGTATCTTTAGTTGTTTTATATTCAAGTTTAGCTTAGTAAAGAATTAGACTTGCTTTTAGCAGTGATTGATATGATTAACTGAATAAAAGATAAGTTTTCTTTAACAATTTGAACTTTTAAATGAGATATTCACTAAGTTAAATTATCCATTAAAAAAAAACTTTTATTCCTAACATATATTAAAATTATATCAGTAAATTTTATTTATGGTGAATTAGTATGAACTTAAACTTATTTTTAAATTAAGTTAGTAAATCAATATAAATAGCACATTGAATTAAATATTTTTTTACGAACGATTCAGTCATTTAATGTGAAATCATGATTTGATATTGAAATAGTCAAAGGTGCTTTATTGATAAATCACATATCATTTTTTTATAATAAATTATTTGTGATTACAAACTTCTAGATCTGCATAATTTTATAAATATTTAATGGTCAATAGTATAGTAGTAATAGTTAGTTATTCTTTAATATAATTATATCATATTGACATGGTAGAATAATCTCTTCACACAAAGCATGAGTACTTTTTCATAAAATTCATAATGATGATTTACAAAATATAAACTTATAGGTCAAGTATTAGAATTTAGAAAAATGAAATCATAATTTGAAAATCAAGACATCATATCGTATATCCAAATACAAGCTTAGAATAAAGTGTCGTACGAGAAATATAGTTTCATTTCTAGTTTGAATATTTCATTTTCGGATCTACTTAACATATTTATTTTTATATGTGACTTTTTATATTCATGATTCATATCATTACTTTTAAAAATCGGATATCGTATATAATAAAAAAAAAAAAATAATTATTTTATCGCGACATCAAATTATTATTACTTTATATCAATTCATGCTTTACCATTTACATTAGCCAAATTCATTATCTTTATCAATTTATACACCAATCAAATTGACAAACAAATGGCTCAAAGTAACAATGATCGTTCGCCTTCTCGATCATATAACCGAGAAATACAAGTTCAACTTGAGAAGTATGTTTATAGTATGTGGGAGAATTATATAATATATTAGACATTACCACTTACATTTAGTTTTTATACAGAATTAATGTTTGATTAATAAATATTTTAATATTTTAAAATAGTTTTGTGATAGTATATCATGTTATTTTATAAAATTTTGCTTAATTAATAAGATTGTATAAAAAAATTGAGACAATTTTGATAATTTTATAAGTTATGGGTTTTATGATTCTAACAAATAAAACATTAATTTCATCTCATAATTTCATATCATGATTTTAAGTCATTATTTCATGTCACATGACCAAATTGGACCTAAATATTCACATTAAATTAATAAATACATAACATTTCAGTACACAAATATCTTCTCGTCATATATATGTTTTAAATGCAATATCTCTTCAAGTAAATTTACTTAAACATAGATAATCTCATTACAAGTATTGTCAACAGGAAATTAATTAGAGTTGAAAATTAGAGAATTACTCACACTATTAAAGACTGTTTAACTCAAATCAAAAGGCAAAAACAGCAACACTTCACCCCCCATTTAACATTTAGTCTCAAAAAAAAAAGGGCAAGCAACTCACGCGCAATTCAAAATGGTGATATGACGATAAAATTATGTATATGCCTGAACACTAATGCTACTAAGTTTGGTGACTATTCGGTTGATGGATGTCGTGAATTTGTGAAGACGGGTGCTATGGAACAAAGAAGAATTTATTTGGTGCAATTGCTGGTTGTTTTAGGGGTGCTCATTGCATGATAGTCTCATTGTTTAGTCCTCAATACTTCGATCTCGCTTCTTATCCACATGTTATGCACCTGGTGGGGGAAAACGCACCGATTATTTTTCATCCTTTCATGGCTTCGAGTGTATGCCAAGTTCAGTACATTAGGAGGCTGTTTTTACTAATCTGTTGATCTGATAAATCTTTAGTCCATAGAATGTTCTCTGTTGATCCTTGTGGGGTCATTACTAAGAAGGAATATGAATAAGATGTCAATCTTATGGTTAGTCGCATAAATTTATGATAAGAAATTTCTAGTATGTCTTTTACATAGAAAAAGAGAAGAGAATTTAAGTTGAATTCATTTTCATGTGTGAAGTTCTAATTTGTCATAGGTTATCTAGATGATTATGAAAGCAGAATTTGATTTTTTGATTATTGTCTTATTGAAATTATACAGTAAGTAAAAAGAGAGTAAAGTATCCATTGATTGTCAAACGCTTTATATCATCTCATTTATTAACTTTGTCTTTTAATTAATAATTTTTTATTTATGCAAAAATTTAAGTTATAATAAGTACTTAACAAGTATAAATGTATATCTAATCTTGCCGAGTGGTTGTTTTAATTATTTAAAAATATTTATTTTGTTAAAAAAATAAATGTATTTATTTCACATTAAAGCATGCTTTTATTTCGTCAAACTGAAAAAAAGTATAATAACATAGCATGTTCATCTTTGTCAACTTATTGATTTCATATTAAAAAACAAACAAAATAATATCAATTTTTTTTAAAAATATTAATACTGAGTAAATTAAATACACAAAAACATAATAGGTGAGATTTTTCAATTATTTTATGACCTTTCTTGGCTTAATAAGAAAAACGCACGCATAATGTATTTAAGGACTTAAATTAGAATACATTAATATACAATTCATTTTTTGACAAAACACATTTTAAATTTATAAAAGATTGATTTGTCCAAGCATTTAAACTTAAAATCATCTAGTATATATATATAAGAATTAAATATCCACCAAATCAATGTTTATAAATATCTATATATATATATATATATATAGATATATAGATATAGATAGATATATAGATATTTATATATATGATATATATATAGAGATGACACATAAATTTTTTCTAATGTCAAAATTGCATAATTTTTTTTTGTTATTCTCAAATGCACGAGGGACCTTAACAATCTGGGAATTTTTTTTGTAACGTTAGGCTCTTAATTTTTTAAATTCTTAAGTTTTTTTTTAAAAAAATTATGCCTCTTTAACTTTTAATTTGAAGTTTTTTTTTTTTTTTAAAAATCCGAGTGGATTATAATTAACAATCTGGGAATTATACCTTCACATTAAGCTTAAGATATTTCAGTGGAATCGGTAAAAATATTTTCTAAATTTTTGATACGTCAAATTATTTTTAATATATTTATTTATTAAATAAGCTTCTTAAATTCAGTAAAATGATGCTTAGATGAAATTTTTTAAAAAAATCAATCATAAATGGCATATTACACTAATTATCTCCTTTCTACTCACAATTCAAAAACGTTAATAAAGGAAAATTTTGTTTTAAATCTATTTTTCTTGAGACATTGTTGATGAAAGTTAAGATTTTATCGATGTTGATTTTAAAAATATATTTAAACGTTTATAAATTGATATTAACTATTACAAAGATTTATTAACATTATTCTAGAAATATAAAGATACTCGAAGAAAGAAAATCTTTTTATATGATTGGGTGTATATTAACTATAGTATTATTATCTTAAAATATTTAATTGAAAATAAATTTAAAATATCAAACATTGTTGATTATTATGTTTCTAGAACTTTCTGATGTTAAAATTTTGTGAATTCGATTCTCTTTTTTTATTTTTTTAATCTTATTTAAATTGAAGACACATGTTATATAGAAAAATTAATCACTCAATCTTAATTGTAGTTAAATTTAATTATAATTTGATAATTATACTTCAAGCAAAATACAATGAGTGGAAGTAAATCAAATGTTTGCGAAAATATAGAAGGAAAACAGATCATTTAGTATGATAACAAGAAATCATGATTATTTGAAAAAATGATATTTTGTCAATTTGGATCTTACACAATATTTATGTATGAAAGTAATTTCATCAATCTAGCATTGTCATAGTTTTTTTAAAAAAAAGAAGAGAAGAAGGCACGGTGTGGAAGTATTGTTTAATTTTAAAATAAATATTAAAAAAATTCATTCTCTTAATCATTTATTTAAAGCAAGTAAGTTAACGACGTAATTCTTTAATTAAAAAAAGTTGTCCTGTGTTTAAACCTGTTTTCACCTTTTTACTTTTATTCATTATTTTCTCTTCTTTTTTTTTTCGATAAATCATTGTTTTTGTCTTCCTTTGAATTTGATTTCACATTATTTAAAATAAACTAATTTCAGATGAGTATTTTAAAAAGGTGAAAATGTCAAAAAAAAAAATATATTAAAGAACATTGATATTAAAGGTCACATTTTTTAAAATAAAAAAAAAATACACAATTTTTTTTTAAAAAAAATTAAAGGTGAGAAGATAAAAATTTAATAAAAGTGAAAAAAATAAAGTAAGGAAGGAAATAATATTTTAAACGAAAGATTCGAAAATGATTAAATATATACAAGTTTCAATGTCAATAATTATGTTAAATAATTAGTTGTCAAATTAATTAAAAAATTGAAAAATTTTAATGACACGTGACCAATTTTTTATTGGTAATACCACTTAAAAAAATTCATGTGTGTAGTCACGCTATGTGCACATCAGCACAAAAAGTTAATAAAATGCATAAAATAAAGTTAATGATAATGAGACCTAAGTTGAATTAAGATATCACTAAAAATTTGATCATAATTTAAAACTAATACTTGTGTCATAACCCTAGATTTTATTAATCACACATTTCATATTTAACTTTAATAAAGTCCCAAGATATTTAAAATCCAAGTTAAGTTGACCAATAAATATTTATTAATTAAAATCCAAGTATATATGAAACTCAAGTTATTTTGGTCAACAAAAAATTTATTAATTATTTTCAAATGACATTTGATCCATGTCAAGCAGTCATAGTAAGCAGATACCTCAACATTTCTCCATCTATTTTATTTACTCACTCATGTGTCTTTTTTCTTCATCGCTAGACTTGTTTCCTATCTAACTCTCGTTTAATTAATTTATTTTTTTCCCATGGTTCCAACCACAAACATTTTGTTGTGAATTTCTGTCCGCAATTACTTGTTTACCTTTAAGTGAATATACTTAGAAAAAATAATTAATATAGTAAATTTATTATTTTATTTTTATTAATTATAAAATGGATGAATTAAAAAATTAAGATAAAACACATTAAAATTATAATTTTTTGTTTCATACGTAAACAATAAAGAGTGTGAATTTGTCCGAACTTTGCCCCAATACCCCACAAAGCCGAGCATCACCTCTACCACCAACCCCCCCAAATCCGACCCTTAAACTCCACCTACACCACAACCTTACCACTAAGAACTCACCCCTCCCCCAAAACCTCCGCCGACTTCCACACCACACCCCTTCTAAACCCCACCCCCCGAAACCATCCTTTCCCTTACACAATCACCTCCTAACACTCCATCGACCTGCCTATATTTTATCTATCCATAACCCCCTAAACCCCTCATAGCTCCTTACATGAAACCACCTCCATGCCCCCCTCCCAACCTCTCTCACCACCTAAACCCATAAAACACTTCACAAACAACAGACTCTGATCCCGCCACACCTCCCCCCAACACACACTCCCCCCACCCCTGATCACCTCCATCCTACTCTCACCCCCCATAGCTCCGCACGCCACCCTGCCCCCTATCCTCTCGACATACACCCGACCTCCGCCCCCTACCCACGACCCCCGCATCCTCCTCCTCCACGCACCGCCCATAGTCCCTCCCCAAGCACTACCGACCACACTCCATCACCACAACACCTCCTCCCTTCCACATACAACCCCCCCATACAAACAAAAAACCCAGCTCCTCTTTCCCCGATCACCACACAGTCCTCGTCCCCCCCCCCCCAACGCGATTCCCCTCCCCCCCCCCTTACTCCCACCCCACCCGCTCCCCCAACCTACCCACCCCAGACCCACGACAACCCACCCCCCCTCCTTATCCAACCCCCACCCACCCCCACCCCACATACACAAATCTACCTCTCAACACATCACCCCCCCCTCCCCACCCACCCTCACCGCAAACCCCCACCCAACACCTCCTACCATCCTGCAGCCCTCCAACCAATACACTAGCCCGTCCCCCACCCTTTCACCCCCTCTCCTCACCCCCCATTCCCTTCACCCATAACCCTACCACCCCTCCCCTACCCCACTTCTGCATCTTCCCACATCACACCACAACCAGCTTACCCCCCCCCCCCCCCCCCCTCAAAGCATCACTTCCCACCACACCACAAACCCACTAACATCACATCAAACTAACTCCCCCAACCATGTTCGCCACAATTTCACTACCACAAGAAAGCCCCTAATCTCCCCACTTCCCCCCAAACCGCCCCTCTCACCCCACCTCCCTACCCCGCTCCCCACATTCCCGCTCTCGTTAACACCCTAAAGCACCTCTACACCACCATCAAAGTCCCCCCGCATCCCCTACCAAACTTACATTAAAGTCACCATCTCGACAACACCTCACTACCCCCCACCCCCCACACCTTTCACCCCCTCCCACCCCCCCCTCCCAATCCCCCACACACACCAATAGACAATACACCCAACACCCATTCCCCCCATTCATACACTTTACACAACACTTTGGACTCCTCTCCCCTCAATCCTTACCTCCCGTTTCCCTTCACCACATCTATCCCCCTGCCCGACAACCCAACACACCCACACTGCCCGCCCCCCAACAATCCACTACCAAACCCCCCACCTCCCACCCACAATCTACAACCACAACTCTACATCTCAGACAACTCACACCCTCCACTCGATCCAATCCACACCCCCCCCACTAAACCATATACTCCCACCTCCTATCCCTCCCCTTCACCCCCGCAACTGCCCCAAACCAACCCCCGCTTACCCCCCCCCCCCTCCTCTACTTACCTCCGGCACACAATCTCATCCCCACCTTCACCCCCCACCGTACCAAACACCATTCCCCACCCCCAACACCCCCCCCCTCCCCTTAACCCCATCTTTTCGTTCAAGCATCTCCACGTCCACCGGTTATTCGTACCCAAAGAGCATCATCCCGACCCGAGAAACCTCCCACATCTTTCAGAAATTTCCCACCCCACCCCTTCATATCTAAAATATCATTTCTTAGTTTGAGAAAACACACATCACTAGGGTGCGGACTATACCTCTCTTTCATTTGAGTAAACCTTGACACATGACATTTTACATGCATAAAATATTCCACCTTGGCCAAATTAAAAAGAAAGGAAAAATAGTAAGTAGTCACAATCTTACTTTTATTAGGAAAACATCTACACTTACAAATATTTAGTAAAACAGTCAATATTTTAAAAATAATTTGTAAATACTACTATTTGTCTTTCTTTTATTTCTCAACCGTCTACATGTAAAATATTCACCACTATTTATAACTTCTCATATTAAATTCCATTAAATTCCTTTTTCATCTTTAAGATTCAATTTTTTTTCTCTTTTACCCATTTTCACCCATTATGTCTTCATTGTTGAGAAGAACTAATTCATTCAGTTCCATATCGATCGATATTCAAGAAATCTCTCAATACATAAAGTATTTTCAAATCATCTTTATTTTGCGAGATTTCATAAGCTTTTGTTTTCGAAATAAAAATTATGTCGATTTTGGATTGTATGTATCTACAGTTTTTTCGTCATTTTTGGGATTTTTTATGAGTTTGTTAAACATACTCATCGAAATATTTAGGACATTTCGAAATTTTAGTATTGGAAAACACTATTGTTATGATTTATTTTTCATAATTTTAGATTAGTAGATTGTATTGTAGTAGCCACATAAGCATTCATACATAATATATTGTTGATTTTTTTTTTTGTCTATATTCATATATAATAATTTCGAATTTTGTTATAGGGTTGTTAATTACAAATAAACACAGCTCAGATTTGAAGGGTAAAAATTGGAAAAAAGAAACATATCAAACAAGGTGGTTTTTATTTTTTCTTTTACTCATCCATTTGATTTTATTAAGAAATGGATTCCTTTTTTTTGTATTCATTCAAAGACGTGGTCATATGAATTTATAGTTCTTAAGCATAGAGGTATTCTATTTTTTAAAGTCAAGTTATATTGTTTCGACTATGTATTCTGGTTATATCATTTCAATTATGTTATGCCTTCCTATAGGAAATTTGTATTTCTTAAAACATATATATATCCTGTTTTCAACAGTAATTATATATTGTTAGATTATTGTATATGATTGATATTATGTTACTTGTATGGTATATGTTTCCAGAATTTGTATCTTATTTCTTCATAGTCAAGTTGTATACAATTGAGTTTGAAAGAAAAAAATAATTTTAATTGAATGGTAAAGTGAGCACATAAAATGTAAAAAAAATATTGGTATACAATTAAATGAAAACATAACAAAGGAAAGTTGCCTAATAGAATGAAAAAAGAGTTTTTTTTTTTAAAATTGTTAATGATGAAAAGATTTGAAGTGATATGTCTTCTCTAAAAACTCTTATCTCACTTATCATCATTACTACTTTTTTGTATTTTATAAATTATCATACAATATTCCGAATAAAAACTAGAGAATTAATACAACTACGGAATAAATAAATATTGAAATGCATCGAAATACAAAATTTTGAAGAAAAAATAAATACCATGAAAAAAAAAATATATGAATAAAATATGTTTCTTAAATAACTATAGATAATTCTGGCACATATTGGAATGAATAACAACTAATTAAAAAAAAAGATTAAGATTATGGAGACAAAAAATAACAAAGTTTGAATTTTATTGAAAATGAATGATGAGAAAATTAAGTGAGTTTACCTTTTTTTTTTTGAAAATTATCTCCTTGAATTTCTCCCTTTTATATTAAATATTCATGATTAAATAAACAAAATAAATAAAAATATAATAAGCTACATAAAACAAAATTAAAAGTGACATTTTTACTAAATATTGAAAGTGTTACTAATGAGCCCTATTTTATCATCCACTCCTGGTTTTTATTTTTATGTTACATTTTGTGTTAAATATGTACATATATTTTAGGAGTTTTTTTCTACTTGTATACCGAATATAACATAGATAAAAAATACTTTTAAAAAAGTGTTGCGGCAACAAATAAAAAATATTTTCGATATGTATATATCTAACACAAAATAAAAAAAAAATTAAAAGTTGAAGGTTATGTGGAACGGGTATAATTATTTTTTAAAATAATTAAAAACGCATCTAAGTATATTTGACGGGGGTTGGAGGGGGGGGGGGAGAAGGGAGAGAGAGATGATGTGACAACTTTTTTAAATAAAAGGAGGGTGTATTACACACACTATGATGAGAGTATTATAAAATAGAGAGGTGTGTTTCTCAAACTAATAAGTGATAGTTTAGGTATGAAACTAAAAAAAAGAGGTAAGGTGTGTTTTTGACATTAATCTCTTAAAAGTCTAAGATATTCATAAAGCTCGACCCCCCCATCACCCTTACCATTCCCTCACACACCCAACTATTCTCTGACCGTCTATTAACGAATCCCACCTATACCCTACCCTTTTCCCTCAACTTCCCAATTATCTATACCCCCCACCAGAATCATATTCCGTCATCCCCCCGAACAACCCCTGTTACCCAAACCCTTCCACCCCGTATACCCATCTCCTCCCCTTCCCTATTCATTTGCCTTTTTTATAGTAAAAAAAAAGGGAGTTTATAATAAAAAAAAAAAAGTTTTTAAAAATAAAAATAAAATTATAGTTCTACTTGTCAAAATGGATAAGTGAAAAATATGGATAAGTAATTTAAAAAAAGTGAAGTATTTTGAGTGTATGCATAACTATGTTGCTTGATAATGACAATGTACTTGATTATTGTTGTGAATTCAGATCAATTGGTGCTCCTGTGAATCCCTTTTTTTTTTTTTTGGGTTGGAAGTGCTCTTTGAATCCTCGCATCCTTCATCTATGTTGCTTGTCATTGTTATTGAAATTTTTATTAGAAATTTTTTTGCGTGACATTATATAATTAAAATCATTAAATTGAAAAGCATATTGACATTATACATATATATAATTTGAAATTGTAAGTTAAAAATATTTTTTATTTTCTTAAATTTCATGTCAAATTAAAATTAGAACAAATTAAAAAGGAGAAAGAGAGTAATTTACCTGTCCATATATATACTTTTTATTGATTCGTTCTGAAAAATCGCTATATAATTATTATGCAAATTTACACATTTGAATTTTTCGATTTTGAGATGCCAAAAAATCAATTGACCATTCAAATTATTGGAATTTGAAATTTATTATTGATAAAATTTAAGTCAAAATTATTCAAGTAACTCATATGTACACGGTTAGATTTGTACATACATAGTTATATAATTGATATAGGTAAATAACATTTAATGAGAGAATGTGGAAGCCCTTTTGATTGTGGTAGTAATCATACATGTATTATATATAAAAAAAGATCAAATCAGTTCATAATATCATTGGCTTGACTAACACATAGATTGGACGAATTACTAATTTTCTTATTTCATTAGATCAAATTAGTTTGATTGATACAACAACGCAATTGATCATACAAGAACTTACCATAATACTTTTAAAGATTGTTTAAAATTTTATAACAAGTTATTTATAGTAAAAAGATTCATGCAACATTTTCTGATGTTGATGATGAATATTCTCCCACAATATTTGTTGGCAGGTTGGATATCAATACATATATAGAATTTAATTGACTAAAATATATGATATATTGTGTTGTGAGAAGATATAAAATAGGAAAAGAATCAGTCTTATTCTATGTGAATCTGAACGCCAACTCATGAACAGAGAAAAGATATTTTTATTAATTAAACTCTGTTACTAAGAATTAAATATGTCATACTTCATCATACTAGAAAATATAAAATTAGCTACAAAATTTTTAAATAATTACTGATTAATCCATAACAAAATAGATTCTAACTAGTCTTATAAATACTCTGATCGAATTAATTTCATATATGAATTTACTAAGCAAATACTTGGTAAGCAGAAACAAAAGTAGATGACAATTGATATCCACTGTTTAAACTTATCTTTTGTTAAAATAATAAAACCTTTTTCTTAATGAAAACTTATGGAGTACTCCAAAAATTATGAATTACTTCAATAAAGTACAGAGTTTTGTTTTGTTAACTATTTCCAAATGGCATTTGATCATGCAATGCAGCCCTAGTAAGCAGACACCTCAACCTTCCTCCCATTTATATTATCTACTAACTATTTTGCCTATTTTCCCTCACCGCTAGACTAGTTTACTAGCTAACTATCCTTCAATTAATTGCTCTCTTTCTTATGGCTTCTAACAACAACAAGTATTTTCTTGTGAAATATCTTGAGTGTAGGCATAACTATGCAGCTAGATCTAATGGTTATGTACTTGATGGTTGTGGTGAATTTTATCCAACTGGTGCCCTTGAAACGCTTGAATCCTTCATTTGTGCTGCTTGTCATTGCCATCAAAACTTTCATAGAAAAGTTGAGGTGGAGTTAGAGGACGTGGTGGAGAGTCCTATCATTTCTATTAATCATCCTAGCCGCGGTACTTGTACTTGTTGAAATCAACAAGACAATCAAAAAAAAACAACTTGGTTCAACACACACACACACACACAACACACACACACACACACACACACTATATAATAGATATATATAATCACTCTGTTGATTGATTTTTTTTCAAAGGTTCAAAAGTGATTATCATCTCATCATGCATAGAAAATATGCGCTCTCTTTGTTTCGGAAAATCTTTAAAAAAAGTGTAGTTATGTCAATTGAAAGATATAAAACTTCCACATCTAAAGGCAAACATTTGTTTTTACTAAAATAAAACTCTTTTAGAGAAGAAACGTGTTTTTTTGTTGCCTTTTCACTTAAAAACTTCAAAGAAAATTTGTAACTCTAGAATTAGTAATTTTTATATATAGGTAATTAATTATATTTTCAACTGTAATAACACGTACTCCCCTTGTTATCATTGATGATCCACCGCCACAATACACAGTGAGATCTAGGGCGCAATTTTGTGAAACGTCTAAGAAGAATAACATTGATGTGGAGACAAAAATGAAGAGGGATTGAGGAGAGATAAAAGTGAGAAAGTTGAAAATAAAGTACAATGCGTCTTCTTCAAAGAGAATGAGGTTGAATACTAACCAAAGAGAGAGGATTTGGATTTTTGCAAATGAGATAATGAGATGGAAATGGACAAAGAGCAACGAACAAGTTATCCCATTTTGTGATGAAATTAGCATCACTCCAAAATTCTTGAAGAATTGGATTAACAACACCAGAAGCAGAACTAGACCCTTAGAAAAAAATGGGCATGTGAGAAATAAGGATTAGTTGCTTAAAATAAGTCATTCTGTGTTCTCTAGTTGTTTAATATTTTGATTTTTTTTTTCTCATGTCTTTGATCCATAGAATTTAATAATATAAAGTATTAAGTTTTCAATTTTAATTTAGTTTTTTACTCTTCTTTTTTATTTATTCTTTTACAAAATTTTAAATCTTAATTTCCACATGACACGCGTCACATGCTTCATATAATAGGAAAAGACATAAATTTCCTTTTTAACTTATCCGTACAAGTCAATTACACGTTTAAACTAGCTTGGTGAGTATTTGTAAGTCACATATTTTAACTACTTAAAGAGAAATTTATTTATTTATCAAAACTAACATGACCAAGAAAAATATAAACATACGTGTCAAATAAAATAAAAATAATCAAAATTTTCCTTATGCTCCACCCTTAACATTTCTTCTTCTCAAACTCTACCATCCTCCTCTTCATCACATCGACTCATTATCCTTTTCTTCTTCAATCTCTAGTTTTCATCACAGTTCTTTATATTTTATCACAATTGCAAAATACACTCTCTTTTTATTCAAAATTAGGATATTTTCTATAAGATTAATCTGAATAAATGAAGAAATAGTAATAATTCAATTTACTTTTTTATGCTTGAAATTTTTGAAGCTATAATGTTTAGACATACAAAACCTAGACGATGATGAAGAGGGGGTGGGCCTATCAACGTCATGTCAAAATTCTTATTTGGGATCATCAGAGAGATAAATCACCCTTGAAAAACCTCCATCTGGCATGACAACCACCATTTCAGTAATCTTCAGTGTTTTGCAAATAAAGACACATACCTAAAGCAGTGCAGATTTGTTTCCTCCATTTGAAGCTTGATATTCTAAAAGAGAAGAGTCTAGCTAAATGAAAAGTCATAACAAATTGAATTTATGTCAATAAAGTTGATGAAGAAATCAATCTCCTTTATATATAAGAAAGGGTCTAGTGCTCTCTATTGGGTTTTTAGTAGCCTTTTCTTGTTTTCAATTGTAACGTTTGATTATCTTTGAACACAATAACCAATTCAATATAGTTACAAACTTCCTGCTTTGTGTGAAAAAAAGGATTTTGACTTTTGTTAAAGAAGTTTAATTTTTTTTTTTGATTTTGTTAAAGGAATTTTACTTTTTTTATTTGTTGGTGATGACAATTATATGATTTTGGTTGTGCTTGGTGATAGGTGGCAAAAACTAGAAAAGGAAATCGAAAATGATAAAGAAGGAAACATAAATATTGATAATGGTGATGACAATATTTGATATGGAAAACAAAGAAGAAGTAAAATTGAAGGTGACATGGTGAAATTGTTCGAATCGTATCTCTTTTCAAATTGTGAAAATTGATATTTGTCAAATTGAACTAGACCATTTATATTTAGGGCACATTTAAATATAGCAATTATAATTTTATATAGATATTTTAATTATTTCTCCAACACAACGATAGACATTCTCATGTTATCATTGATAATTCAACAGATAATACTCAGTGAGATCAGACCTTCAACAAAACTTAGTAAAAAGTTTGAGAAGAACAACATGACGTTGAGACAGAAGTTGTAATAGAGATGAAAGGAAAATAGGTGAGAATGATGGAACCAAAAAGAAAACATTATTCGTCTTCTTCGGTATGAATGGGGATGGATCCATTTGAAAGAGAAAAAATCAAACTTCTTTCAGAAGAGATGATGAGATAGAAGTGGACAAAAATGTCAAAAAAAATATAATATGATATTCGTGAATTTTGGCAGAAAGTAAACATAAAAATTCTTTTTGGAAGAGATTGATTTGTCCTTTTAAATTTAAAATCATCTAGTACATATATGGGAAGTATATTTTCACATAAATCAATATTTTATATATAATATATGTTAGCAGTCTGTATTTGATAAAATCTGAATTACTGATTTTAATAAATTTTACAAAAACACGAAGTAATCAAAATTTACTGAACCAGTAAGAAAGATGAACATAAATTTAATTAACAAAAATCTAAAATCTGTAAACGTACAAGAATTTGAAAATTAGAACAGAGGAAAGATCAAGTCTACTGAATTCACAGTGACCCCTTAAGAATTATTTCCCTTAGTATCCGTAGTTGACTTTTGGGATATCCTCCTAGGATAAAATGACCTCAATCACCCGCATGTATATATCAAAAACTCTGGTGTCAGCTAACCATTCAAAAGCAGTAAAGCACACGAAGAAATTTTTGTGCAGAAAAAGAAGAAGAAATCTAAAAAATTCATAAGCAAAAATTCTGAAGAATAAATGATATTTATAGGCAAGAAAAACAGGATCCGAAAGATCGTAACCCTTTACGAATCCACACGACTATTAATGAAAGTTTGCAATCTTTCAAACGGTCCTGGTTGTTCCTGAAATTTGAAACCTTTCAGAACATCCATTTCCAAATGATGGGAAATTTGATTAGTTAATTTCAAACTTTAGTTAATTATGATAAATAAATGATTGTGAGACAATTATTTAACAGTAAAAATATAATTATCATTATGTTATATATCAGCTATAATAATAAATATGAGTATTTATATTCAACATCTATGTAAAAATTGTTACAAGGTTTAGCTAACCCTGGGGAAATAACATTAATTCAATTATCATATATATTATTTGTTGTGTTAAAATCTTATGTAAGATAAAAATTTGTTGTCACTACTTATCTATTCGTTAAAGTGGTTATTATACTAAACTCAACAAATGAATTTGCTAAGTCATTAATTTATTTCGAGAATCATTTAGAAAATACATAATTCTAATTTTTTCTATATAACTTTAAAAAATGTACGAGGATCTTTTATATTAAAGGATGTTTTATGCGCCTATAAGTGCCGTTTTCTGCTATTATTTTCACAATTAAAGAAAAAGAATAGCAAATGTATCTTTAGTTGTTTTATATTCAAGTTTAGCTTAGTAAAGAATGAACTGCTTGTAAGCGTGATTGATATGGTTAACTAAATAAAAGATAAGTTTTCTTCAACAATTTGAACTTTTAAATGAGATATTCACTAAGTTAAGTTATCCATAAAAAAAAAACTTTTGTTCCTAATATATATTGAAACCATATAAGTAAACTTAATATATGATCAATTAGTATGAACTTAATCTTATTTTTAAATTGAATTCGTTAATTATTATAAATAGCACATTTAATTAAATATTTTCTTACGGACGATTCAATCATTCAATGTGAAATCATGATTTGATATTGAAATATTCTAAGGTGCTTTCTCGATAAATCACATATCATTTTTTTTATAATAAACTATTTGTGATTACAAACTTCCAAATCTGCATAATTTTATAAAGATTTAATGGTCAATAGTATAGTAGTAATAGTTAGTTATTCTTTAATATAATTATATCACATTAACATGGTAGAATAATCTCTTCACAGAAAGCATGAGTCATTTTTCACAAAATTCAAAATGATGGTTTACAAAATACAAACTTATAGGTCAAGTATTAGCATTTAAAAAAAATGGTATCATAATTTGAAATTCAAGACATTATACCGTATATCCAAATACAAGCTTAGAATAAAGAGTCATACGAGAAATATAGTTTCACTTCTACTTTGAATATTCATTTTTATCTACTAACTATTTATTTCATATGTGACTTTTAAAATCATGATTCATATCATTACTTTTAAAATTGTTTATATCTTATATAATAATTATTTTTACCGATATAAAATTATTATTACTTTAAATCAATTCATGCTCTACCATTTACATTAACCAAATTCATTATCTTTATCAATTTATATACCAATCAAATTGACAAACAAATGGTTCAAAGTAACAATAATTGTTCGCATTCTCGATCATATAATCGAGAAATGCAAGTTCAACGTGAGAAGAATGTTTATAGTATGTGGGAGAATTATATTAAATATTAGACACTACCACTTACATTTAGTTTTTATACAGAATTAAAGTTTGATTAATAAATATTTTAATATTTTAGAATACCTTTGTGATAGTATATCATGTTATTTTATAAAATTTTGCTTAATAAAGAAGATTGTATAAAAAAAATTGAGACAATTTTGATAATTTTATAAGTTATGGGTTTTATGATTCTGATAAATAAAACATCAATTTCATCTATTAATTTCATATTCATGTTTTTTTAAAGTACTTATTCCATGTTACATGACCACAAATTGGACCTAAAATTACATTAATTAAGAATACAGAACATGTTAGTACACAAATATTTTCTCGTCATATATATGTTTTTAATGTAATATCACTTCAAGTAAATTTACTTTAACATAGATAATCTCATTACAAGTATTGTCAATAGGAAATTAATTAGTGTTGAAAATTAGAGAATTACTCACACTATTAAAGACTGTTTAACTCAAATCAAAAGGCAAAAACAAAAACTTCACCGTTTAAGTCTTTAGCCCAAAAAAATGGCAAGAAACTCAAGCTCAAATTCAAATGGTGATATGACGATAAAATATGGTATATGCCTGAAAAATCATGCTACTAAGTTTGGTGACTATTCGGTTGATGGATGTCGTGAATTTGTGAAGTAGGATGCTGATGGAACTAAAGAAGAATGTATTTGTGCTAATTGTTGGTGTTTTAGGGGTTTCCTCGCATGAATAGTCAGTCATGTTTCGTCCTCAATACTTTCCGTCTCGCTTCATTCACCCACATGTTATCCACATGGTGGTGGACGCCCGATTAATTTGTTATCCTTTCATGGCTCGAGTTTTAAGTGAGTTTGATGCCGTTCAGTACATTAGAAGGCCCGTTTTCTTTAATGAATCGGTGATCTGATATTAATCTCCAGTCATAAGAATGTGCTCTAGGATCCGTTGTTGGGGTTTCATTATAAGAACTGAATATGATCCTAGTGTCATCTGTAATTTTTTTTAAATTAGCATTAAATTTATGTAAACATTCTATTATGTCTTTACATTAGACAGAGAAGGAAGAATTTGAAGTTGAATTCAGGTTAATTGATTGTTTAAGTACTAATTTCATATGGTTATATAGATGTTGATGAATAGGAATGTGATTTTTTGATTAATGTTTCTTGCATTACAGTAAGAAACGGAGTAAATGTATACATCTGAGTGTCCAAACGCTTATATCATATCATTTATTACCTTTGTACTGTTATAATAAAAGGTTTGGTGTATTATTGCAAAAATTAATTTATGCTAAGTGCTTTACAAAGTATAAATTTAAATTCTAATCTTGTAGTGGTGTTTAATTATTTAGATATTTGTTGTACACGGCACCGGTTCGTAGTTTTTGAGCAACAGATTTTATCTGGAAAAACTGGCAGAGGTGAAGGAGGGCCACGACGGGTTCGTCACGGGCACATGACGGGCCGTCGTGAGTGTGTTGCAAAAACAACTTGGCCCCATCTGAAATGGGGTATGAAATGACTCTCTGACCGTTACGACGACAATGAGGACGACGTCACAGGCGTGATCGGGACAGGTCACAAGACTCTATGTGGAATTGGGTCTCTGCGGTTGCGCGACCTGCAGGACGGACCGTGAGGCAAGGCACGAGGGCGTCGCAGGGTTGCGCAATCCCAGTCGGTCAGATTTCTTTCACGTTTTAAGGGACTCGTTTTTGACTATTCATGCTTTAATTATAAAGTTAGAGGGGTATAGTAATAAGTCTATTACTTGAGGGGTTTTAAAATAGGAACCTAGTTATAAGTTATTTAGTGAAATTTTGCCATCTTTTAAAAATTAATTATATGATAATTAGGGTAAAGAAGCGGGTTTTTTGAATAAGAAAAAGAAAAAGAACAGCAAGAGAGAGAGAGAGAGAGAACTCGATCAAGGGAGAAGGGCGAACGAAGCTTTGGGAAGATAGTTGTTGATCGCCACTATCGGTGAAGGTATAGGTATGGTTTTTACAGAGTCGTGGAACTCTTAATAGACATGATAGTGTTGGGTAGTATTATTAAGTCTTCTATATGCTTAATTGTGTGATGCATGATTTTGCTTCTTAAATATATATATATGATTTGATAAATAAAGCATGATGAAGCTATTGAATCTAAATCTTGAGAAACCCTAATCCTACTTGGTAATGATTGATGCTTGGTATACAACAGAAGGGCTTAATGAACGAAAAGTAGTTGTGATTAGGGGATAGGGTTGCCACGTTCCAGGGACCATGATTAGAAATGAGGATAGGAGTGTCACGTTCAGACACAGGATAGAATATGGAGGATCGGAGTGTCACGTTACACAACCAGGATAGTATGGATAGGGTGCCACGTTCATGGTACGCAGGATGAATTGACGGATCGCGAAGTGCACGTATCCGACACCAGGATAGTATATGGATCGCGGTGCCACGTTCGGGGTACAGGATAGAATATGAGGATCGGAGTGTCACGTTCCGACACCAGGATAGATCTGGTCGGGGTGCCAATACCGTTCCTGCTAGGTACCAGGATGAATGAGGATGCGGTTAGTGTACGTACGACACGAAGAGTAAATACATATAATGAATCTGAAAGATACTCCTCTCTCAATTAAAGAACATGTTCTCACAAATGGAGTATGATGAGGAGGCGTGAGTCCTCATTGATTGTGGTGTGTTTCAAACCAAGGATCTTCAGGTAATTGTAACTGCCTGCATGCTAAGGATATTAGTTGATTTTATGTGTTACTTGATATATACTGTTTTTATTTTTGAGTTGGCCGATGATACCTACTCAGTACTTGTGGTTGTACTGACCCCCCCCCCCTACTTTTATGTTTTTCCTTTTGTTTATTTGTGGAGTGCAGAAACGTTGCCGTCATCTTCGAATCAACAGTAGTCACAAGCAGTCTTCGTCACCACGGATCGTCAGGGTGGTGAGCTATGTTTACGCTTGGACTGGATCTCCTTCCTCAATGTCTTGATGCCTTGAAGTTCGGCCAGACAGCTTTTATTGTTTAGCTTATAGATACTCTAGTTAGTAAATTTGATCATAAGATTTCTTGTGTGGATGACTTCCAGATTTTGGGGAATTGGATATTAATAGAAGTTGAAATTTTAGAAGTTCTTGAATTGTCTTTTATTATGGTTTAAGTCGTCCGCATTGCTTTATGTTGCTATAAATCGAATGTTTACGTTTAGATTGGTTGGTTCGCTCAATCGGAGGGTAAATGTGGGTGCCAGTCGCGCGGCTCGGTTTTGGGTCCGTGACAATTTTGATTTTGTTAAAAAATGTATTATTTCACATTTAAAAGCCATGCTTGTATTTCTTCAACTGAAAAAAAACTAAATAAAATAGCAGTTATCTTTGTCAACTAATTCGATTTTTATTTAAAACAACAAACTATAGCAATTTTTTAAAAAAAAACATTAAGGCTGAGTAAATTTAACTACATAAAAACAGAATAGGTGGTTTGTTGCAATTATTTTACGACCTTTCTGGTTTAATAGCAAAACACCCGATATGTATTTAAGAACTTAAAATTAGAATACATTAATAGATAAATTCTATGTTGACAAAACACATTTTAAATTTAATAAGATGAATTGTCCAAAAATTTAAAATAAATAATCTAGTATATATATATTACGGAGTAAATATTCCCACAAATTAATATTGCAGAGAATGTAGATTATATATATATCGATATATATTATATATATATATATAGATATAGAGTATATATATATATATAGAGATATATGATATATATTATTATATATATATAGATATAGATATATATTGAATATATATTTATAATATAATATATATATATATAGACCCCCTAATATTAAAGAGACGAGAGAGAGAGATTTTAATTTGTTAATTTCAAACTTTCGTTTATGTTGATAATAAATGATTGTGAGACAATTAGTTACGGTTGAACATATAATTTATCGTTTATATTACAAGTTAGCGAGAAGATAAATAGGAGTTTTATATTCAGCGCTCTAGTAAAATTGTTAAAGGGTTTTAGCTACCTGACTACAATACATTATGCAATTATCACCATATATACTTTGTGGGTGGGGGTGGGGGGGGGGGCTGGGGTGCCTGAAACAATTCCTATAAAATTCTACTGTTAAGATGAAAATTTTGTTTGTCACTACTACTATTCGTTTACATTGGTTATTCATACTACAAATCCAAATATTCCAATCGCTAAGTCATTATATTTATTTTCGGAATCCATTTATGAAAATAAAAATAAATCCCAAAATTTCTATATATTTTGAAAAATGTACGAGGATCTATTATATTAAGTGTGTTGTCATATGTCCTATTCAATATGTGAACGGTGTTCTTGAATATTTCACAAATAAAGAAAAAAGAGTAGTCAAAAGTATCTTTACTATTTTTATATTCAAGTTTAGCTAGGTAAAGCATTAGACTTGCTTTTAGCAGTGATTGATATGATTAACTAACAAAAAGATAAGTTTTCTTCAACAATTTGAACTTTTAAATGAGATATTCACTAAGTTAAGTGATCCATAAAAAAAACTTTTATTTCTAATATATATTAAAATCATAACAATAAATTTTATATATGATCAATTAGTATGAACTTAATCTTATTTTAAAATTAAGTTAGTAAATCAATATAAATAGCACATTGAATTAAATATTTTTTTACGAACGATTCAGTCATTTAATGTGAAATCATGATTTGATATTGAAACTTTCTAAGGTGCTTTGTCGATAAATCACATATCATTTTTTTTATAATAAATTATTTGTGATTACAAACTTCCAAATCTGCATAATTTTATAAAGATTTAATGGTCAATAGTATATTAGTAATAGTTAGTTATTCTTTAATATGATTATATCATATTGACATGGTAGAATAACCTCTTCACACAAAGCATGAGTCCTTTTCACAAAATTCAAAATGATGGTTTACAAAATATAAACTTATAGGTCAAGCATTAGCATTTAAAAAAAATGAAATCATAATTTTAAATTCAAGACATCATATCGTATATCCAAATACAAGCTTAGAATAAAGGGTCGTACGAGAAATATAGTTTCATTTCTAGTTTGAATATTCATTTTTATCTACTAACTATTTGTTTCATATGTGACTTTTTAAATTCATGATTCATATCATTACTTTTAATATCGTTTATATCTTATATAATAATTATTTTTTTCAACATAAAATTATTATTACTTTAAATCAATTCATGCTTTACCATTTACATTAGCCAAATTCATTATCTTTATAAATTAATATACCAATCAAATTGACAAACAAGTGGCTCAAAGTAACAATGATCGTTCGCCTTCTCGATCTTATAATCGAAAAATACAAGTTCAACTTTAGAAGAATGTTTATAGTATGTGGGAGAATTATATTAAATATTAGACACTACAACACATTAGTTTTTCTTAATGATTTAAAGTTTGATTAATAAATATGTTAATGATTTTAGAATATCTTTGTGATATAGATCATTTATTTTATAAATTTGTTTAATTAATAGATGTAAAAAATTGAGACAATTTGATACTTTTAAAGTTTATGGGTTTATGTTCTGACATAAACATTTAATTTCATTTCTCATAATTCCATTCATGATTTTATCAGTCATTATTTCAGTACATGACCAAATTGGCATCAAATATTAACATTAAAGTAATAAATAACATAAACATGTCAGTATACAAATATGGTTCTCATTTATATTATAAATATATATATATAGATGATAGATAATATATATATAAGATCTATTATATAACATTTTAAATCATAGTGAACTTATATATTCAACCGTTGTGTCAAAGGTTGTTTTAAGGAATATCTTTTCAAGTAAATTTACTTAAACATAGATAATCTTATTACAAGTATTGTCAATAGGAAATTAATTAGAGTTGAAAATTAGAGAATTGCTCACACTATTAAAGACTCTTTAACTCAAATCAAAAGGCAAAAATCAAAACTTTACCCTTTAAGTCTTTAGCCCCCCTCCCCCCAAAAAAAAAATGGCAAGCATCTCAAGCTCAAATCCAAATGGTGATATGACGACAAAATATGGTATATGCCTGAAAAATCATGCTACTAAGTTTGGTGATTATTCGGTTGATGGATGTCGTGAATTTGTGAAGAAGGGTGCTGATGGAACTAAAGAAGAATTTATTTGTGCTAATTGTGGGTGTTTTAGGGGTTCTCATCGCATGAATAGTCAGTCATTGTTTCGTCCTCCAATACTTCGATCTCGCTTCATTCACCCACATGTTATGCCACATGGTGGTGGAAACGCACCGATTATTTTTCATCCTTTCATGGCTCGAGTTATGCCAGTTCAGTACATTAGGAGGCCTGTTTTCTACTAATCTGTGATCTGATAAATCTTCAGTCCATAAGAATGTTCTCTGTGATCCTTGTTGGGGTCATTACTAAGAATGAATATGAACTAAGATGCCAATCTTTATTTTATTAGCATAAATTTATGGTAATAAATTTCTATTATGTCTTTTACATTAGAAAAGAGAAGGAAGAATTTAAGTTGAATTCATTTTAATGAATTGTTTAAGTTCTAATTTTCATATGGTTATCTAGATGCTTGATGAAATAGAATTGTGATTTGTTTGATTAATTGTTTCTTGCATTATTACAGTAAGTAAAAGAGAGTAAATGTATACATCTAATTGTCAAACGCTTATATCATATCATTTATTAACTTTGTCTTTTATTAATTAAATTTTTTATTTATTGCAAAAATTAATTTATAATTCAAGTACTTAACAAAGTATAAATTTTATATTCTAATCTTGTGAGTTGGTTGTTTACTTATTTAAATATTTTTATTTTGTAAAAAATGTATTTATTTCACATTAAAGCCATGCTTTTATTTCTTCAACTGAAAAAAAATAATAATAAAATAACATGTTCATCTTTTGTCAACTTAATTATATTTTTATTTAAAAACAAATAAAATAATATCAATTTTTCAGAAAAAAATTAATGCCGAGTAAATTAAATACACAAAAACATAATAGGTGAGAATTTTCAATTATTTTACGACATTTCTTTGTTTAATAAAAAAAACCGCATGCATAATGTATTTAAGAACTTAAATTAGAATACATTAATATACAATTCTTTTGTTGACAAAACACATTTTAAATTTATAAAATAAATGATTTTAAATATTCATTTTATTTTATTAAAAGAATGAGTATTTGATTTGGATTGATATGTCTCATCCTCCACTGTGTTGAATCAAGATTGAAATTTTGATGTCATCGTTATACTTGAAAATGAAGTAATTCTTTCACTGAAAACAAAGATTGATTTTCCTTAAAATTTCTAAGGTAATCATTGAAAATTGAAAACAAATAATGACATCAATGAGGCAAAAACTTATTATGTAAAAGAGAATAAATAAATAAAGTCATAGATCTTGAAAAACAAATCTTGAGAAAATAAAGAAAAGAATCTCAACAATTCATGTTGCACACTTAATTGTTGTTATTTTATTTATCGTGTTTTTCTTAATTAATTTTTTTACCTTACTTGCTAGGTTTTTATAGAGGCCCTTTGATTGAGTTAGAAAAATTAAAAAGTATTGTTAGGTTTCAAAAGGCCTTAGTTAACTATAAATAAATGACTTTAAGATAATTATTTTTCGAAAATAATATAATTATTGTAATATTATATTTTAACAACAATAATAAATATGAACATTTATAGCGAATACTCTGTGTAAATATGGTTAATAATTCTAAGTGATCTTACCTTAAGTGATCAACAATTTGATCTATATTATATCCTTTTGGGCATTCGACAATTGATAAATACATAAGACACCTACTTGGACATCCAGTACTCGCCAATAACTGCCAAAGGTTTATTTTTTTCTACTGTCAAATGCATTAATTTTTTTTTTGTTACTTCTCAAATGCACTAGGTACCTTTAACAATCTGGGAATTTTTTTTAAGTTATGCCTCCTTAATTTTTAATTTTATGTTTTTTTTTTTTAAAAAAAATTTATGCCTCTTTAACTTTTAATTTGAATATTTTTTTTAAAGAAAATTCCGAGTGGATTATAATTTACAATCTGGGAATTATACAATTAAAATCATAAAATTGAAAAGAATATTGACATTATACATGCATATAATTTGAAATAGTAAGTTAAAAATATTTTTTATTTTCTTAAATTTTATGTCAAATTAAAACTAGAACAAATTAAAAAGGGGAAAGAGAGTAATTTACTTGTCCATATATATACTTTTTATTGATTTGTTCCTTGAAACTCTCTATATAATTATTTATGCAAATTTAACATTTGAATTTTTCAATTTTGAGATGCCAAAAATTCAATTGACCATTCAAATTATTGGAATTTGAAATTTACTATTTATAAAATTTAAGTCAAAATTATTCAACTAAATTCATATGTACACGGTTAGATTTGTACATACATAGTTATAAAATTGATATGGGTAAATAACATTTAATGAGAGAATGTGAAAGCCCTTTTGATTGTGGTAGTAATCATACATGTATTATATATATAAAAAAGATCAAATCAGTCCATAAAATCATTGGCTTGACTAACACATAGATTGGATGAATTACTAATTTTCTTATTTCATTAGATCAAATTAGTTTGATTGATACACAACTCAAATTGATTTATGCAAATACTTTACCTAAATACCTTTTAAAAAGATTGTTTAAAATTTCATAACAAGTTATTAATAGAAAAAAGATTCATGCAACATTTTCTGATGATGATGATGAATGTTCTCTCACAATATTTGTTGCAAGGTCTGGAGTCTCAATACATATATTAGAATATGAATTGACCTAACAATTAAGGATATATCGGTTGTTGCGAGAAATATAAATAGGAAAAAGAATCAGTCTTACTCTATGTGAATCTGGACGCCAACTCATGAACATAGAAAAGATATTTTTATTAATTAACTCCGTTACTAAGAATTAAATGTCATACTTCATCATACTAGAAAATATAAAATTAGCTACAAAATTTTTAAATAATTATTTATTAATATTTATATATATAAAATATAGATTCTAACTAGTCTTATAAATACTCTGATCGAATTAATTTCATATATGAATTTACTAAGCAAATACTTGGTAAGCAGAAACAAAAGTAGATGACAATTAATGTCTGGAGTACTCCAAAAATTATGAATTACTTCAATAAAGTACAGAGTTTGTTTTGTAACTATTTTCGACCAAAAATGGCATTTGTATCATGCAATGCAGCCCTAGTAGCAAGAACCCTCAAACCTTTCTGTCCCATCTATATTATATACCATGATATTTTGCCTATTTTACATCACCGCTTAGACTGTTTTTGTGGACGAGCTAAAGTTGTGTATCCTTTCAATTAAGGCTATTCGTCTTATGGCTTCCAACCACAACAAGTATTTTCTTGTGAATATTGTTGAGCTGTAGGCATAACTATGCAGCTAGCTTAAGGTTATGGTACTTGTGGTATTGTGGTGGATTTTTGTCCAACTGGGCCTTGAAACGTGTGTTTTGAATCCTTTCATTTGTGTGCTGTCATTGCCATCCGAAACCTTTCATAGAAAGTTGAGGGTGGAGTTAGAGGACGGGGTGGTGGAGGAGTGGAAGGAGTCCATCATTTCTATTAATCATTCCTAGCTGATGGCCTGTTAGGGTGTACTTTGTACTTGTTTAAATCACAAAGATTAATCACGTCTCGTCAACATATTATTATATATATAGATATATATCACTTGTTGATTTGATTATTTTTCGAAAGTCAAATGTGATTCATCATATCATCATGCATAGAAATATGAGCTCTCTCTTTTTTAGGGAAATCTTTAAATTGTATTTACTGTCAACTTAAAGATTATAGAACTACACATCTTAAGGTAAAATTTTGTTTACTAAACTAAAAGAGAAGAAAATTGATTGTTTTTTTTTATCCTTTCTCACTTAAAACATCAAAGAAATTTTTAAATCTAGAAATACTAATTTTTTATATATAGGTAATTAATTATATTTTAAACTATAATAACAGGTACTCCCCTTGTTATCATTGATGATCCACCGCCACAATACACAGTGAGATCTAGGGCGCAATTTTGTGAATTGTCTAAGAAGAATAACATTGATGTGGAGACAAAAATGAAGAGGGGTGGAGGAGAGATAAAAGTGAGAAAGTTGAAAAGAAAGTACAATGCGTCTTCTTCAAAGAGAATGAGGTTGAATCCTTACCAAAGAGAGAGGATTTGGATTTGTGGCCAAATGAGGATAATGAGATGTGAGAATAGGGACAAAGAGCAATAAATACAGTATCCCATTTTGTGATGAACTGGCATACTCCAAAATTCTTGAAGAATTGGATTTAACAAACACTAGAAGCAGAACTAACCCTGAAAAAAAAATGTGGATGTGAGAAATAAGGATTAGTCTTAAAATAAGCCCTTCTGTGTTCTCTAGTTGTTTAACATTTTGGTTTCTTTTTTCTCATGTCTTTGATCCATAGAATTTGATAATATAAAGTATTAAGTTTTCAATTTTAATTAATTTTTTTACTTTTCTTTTTTATTTATTCATTTACAAAATTTTAGATCTTAATTTCCACATGACACGCATCACATGCTTCATATAATAGGAAAAGACATAAATTTCCTTTTTAACTTATTCGAACAAGCCAATTACACGTTTAAACTAGCATGGCTAGTATTTTGTAAGTCACATATTTTAATTACTTAAAGCGGAATTTATTTATTTATTAAAACTAACATGACCAAGAAAAAATATAAACATACATGTCAAATAAAATTAAAATAATCAAAATTTTCCTTATGCCCCACCCTTAACATTTTTTCTTGTCAGCAACACTCTACCATCACTCCTCTTTCCCCCATCGACTTTCATATCCTCTCTTGTAAATCTTTAGTTTTCATCACAGTGCTTATATTGATCACATGCCAAAATACTATATTTTATTCAAATTAGGTTAATTTTCTATAGATTAATTGAATTAAATGAAAAGATAGTAATTAATTCAATTTACTTTTTTAATTTGAAATTGAGAGCTTATGAGTTTAGACATACAAAACCTAGGACGGATGTGAAGTTGAAGAGGGGTGTGGGCTATCAACGTCATGTCGAAAATTCTATTTGGGATCATCAGAGACGATAAATCACCCTTGAAAAACCTCCATCTGGCTGCCACCACCATTTTTGGTGAATCTTCAAGTGTTTTTGAAAAATAAAGACACATATTTAAATTCAGTGCAGACTTTGCTTTCCTCCATTTTGAAGCTTGACATTCTTTGAAGAAGAAGAAACTTAGCTAGCTGAAATTCATAACAAATTGAATTTTATTTCAATAAAGTTGATGAGAAAATCAAAATTCTTTTATATATAAGTAAAAGTATGATGCTCTCTATTGGGTATTTTGTAGTTTCTTCTTGTTTTCAATTGTAACGTTTGATTATCTTTGAACACAATAATCAATTCAATATAGTATAGCTTTTATGATTTGGAAAAAATTGTTTTGACTTTTGTTAAAGAAGTTCAATTTTTTTTATTTTTTGATTTTGTTAAAGGAACTTTACAATTTTTTTATTTGTTTGTGATGACAATTATATGGTTTTGGTTGTGCTTGGTGATAGGTAGCAAAAACTAGAAAAGGAAATCAAATATGATAAAGAAGGAAACATGAATGGAAATCAAATATGATAAAGAAGGAAACATGAATATTGATAATGGTGATGATAATATTTTATATGGGAAACAAAGAAGAAGTAAAATTGAAGGTGACATAGTGAAATTGTTCAAATCGTATCTCTTTTTAAAATCTGAAAATTGGTATTTGTCAAATTGAACTAGACCCTTTATATTTAGGGTACATTTAGATATAGAAATTATAATTTTATATTGATATTTTAATTATTTCTCCAACACAACGATAGACATTTTCATGTTAGCATTGATAATCCAACAGATAATACTCAGTGAGATCAGACCTTCAACAAAACTTAGTAAAAAGTTTGAGAAGAACAACATGACGTTGAGACAGAAGTTTTAATAGAGATGAAAGGAAAATAGGTGAGAATGATGGAACCAAAAAGAAAACATTATTCGTCTTCTTCGGTGTGAATGGGGATGGATCCATTTGAAAGAGAAAAAATCAAACTTCTTTCAGAAGAGATGATGAGATAGAAGTGGACAAATAATTGTCTCAAAAAAAAATATTGTGTAATATGATATCGTGAATTTTGGCAGAAAGTAAACATAAAAAATTCTTTGGAGAGATTGATTTGTCTTTTTAAATTTAACAATATCTAGTACATATATAGGAAGTGTTATTTTCACATAATCATATTTTATATATAATATAGTTAGCAGTCTGTATTTGATAAAATCTGAATTACTGATTTTAATAAATTTTACAAAAACACGAAGTAATCAAAATTTACTGAACCAGTAAGAAAGATGAACATAAATTTAATTAACAAAAATCTAAAATCTGTAAACGTACAAGAATTTGAAAATTAGAACAGAGGAAAGATCAAGTCTACTGAATTCACAGTGACCCCTTAAGAAATTATTTCCCTCTAGTATCCGAGGTTTGATTTGGGATATATCTTCCTAGGATAAAATGACCTCAATCACCAGCATGTAGATATCAAAAACTCTGGTGTCAGCTAACCATTCAAAAGCAGTAAAGCACACGAAGAAATTTTTGTGCAGAAAAAGAAGAAGAAATCTAAAAAATTCTGAAGAATAAATGGTATTTATAGGCAAGAAAAACAGGATCCGAAAGATTGCAACCCTTTACGAATCCACACGACTATTAATGAAAGTTTGCAATCTTTCAAACGGTTCTGGTTGTTCTTGAAAGTTGCAAACTTTCAGAACATCCATTTCCAAAATATGGGAAATTTAAATAAAATGGGGTCGCGCGGATCGAAAGAAGGGTGGTAGTAAGGTTAATCAACTTAACCAAAATTTGAAACGTTGTGGTAGATTCTTACTAATAATTTTTTTAACAATATTTTTGTTAGACAACAATAATTGAAAATTGATTTGGCCATTTGGTTTCATTTAATAATTTAAACAAATAAAATAACAAAATAATGAAAACTAACTTTATCCAAAATAAAAATCTCCCGATCGATTCTACTTATATTAAAGGAATTTTCGGAGAACGTTAAAAAATTAAAATATAATATTTTTCAAGATAAAGAAAAATAAAAAATCAATTCTCCTGAAGTAATGGTGGTTATCCACCTGATGGGTTATATGAAGCAACTTGAAATTTATCGCACTTTCAATATTATTCCGTGATTGAATTGTATATTAAAACAAATCTATTCAGAATACTTGATACTGGATTGAAAAGAAAAGGTGCCCCCCCACATAAAGTTCGATGAGCACAAAATTGAACACAAAAATAAGCACATCACTTAACTTAAACATGTTTCAATTTCCATCGCTAAAACAGCCACTACAAAAAAGATTTAGAATTTTTGCTAATAATAAATTTTATCCTATTTCAAGTTTACCACTAAAGTAACATTTTCTGATGATGATGAAGAGTATTCTCCCGCAATATATGTTGACAGGTCAATGATCAATATATATATCGAATTTAATTAACTAAAATATATGGTATATTTTATTGTGCGAAGAGATAAAATAGGAAAAGAATCAGTCTTAACTTATGTTAATTTGGACGACAACTCATGAACATCGAAAATATATTCTTTATAAAATCATTTATTTATTGAGTATGTAAATTATATCATCCTTTTCAACTAAAAAATAAACTTGCGCTACAAAATTTTTCATGTTTAAGCTTAGTTAAGGCATAAAACTGTACATAGTTTTAACTAGTCTATATAAATACTTTGATCAAATTAAATCCATAATGAAATTACAAAGGCTTGTATGTGGTTAATGTACAACAAAAGAAAATCGATGACAATTAACATTATGCAGTGGATACTCCTGTAAAATTATGAACTACGTTCAATAAAAGTACAAGTTTTGTTTTATTTTACTTTTCAAATGGATTTGATTCAGTAATGCAGCTCTAGTTAGCAGACAAGCCTCAATCTTCCTCCCATCTATATATTCTATAACTATTTTGCCTCTATTGTTCCTTCTCACCGATAGACTAATTTCACTAGCATAACCTCCTTGATTAATTGCTCTATTTCTTATGGGCTTCTAAAACAACAAAAAGTGTTTTTCGGAACTACCTTGAGTGTAGGCATAAAAGGAGGAAGAGAGAGAGACAGGGTGAGGGAATGCCGGCAGCTGTGACAGAGTGCCGCCTGCCTGTTGATGGTTGTGGTGAATCTGTCCAACTTGGTGCCCCTCTGAATCCCTGAATCCTTCATCTGGTGCAGCTTGTTCATTGCCATCGAAATTTCACAGAAATAGAAAAGGCCGAGTGGAGGTAGAGGAAGGGGCGGAGAGTCCCATCATTCTAATGTAATCATCCTTGGTCACTGGGACTTGTAAATCACAAATGCTAAATTATTATTTTTTCATGCACATATATCTCTACGTTGTTGATATGATTTTTTTCATTAGGTCAAAGTGAATTCATCAGATCATCATTGGTATGAAATATGAGCCCTCTTGTTTTAGGGAAATGGTTAAATTGTAATAATTTACAGTCAACTAAAAGATTATAGGGAATGACACAGCTAAAGGCAAAATTTTGTTCACCTAAACTACACAGAGAAGAAAAATTAATTGTTTTTTGTTTCTTTTTTATTTAAATTTCAAAGGAATTTTTAGATCTAGAATTTAAAATTTTATGTAGGTGATTAATTATATCTTCAACACCTATAAAACAGGTACCCACCCTGGTTATCAGGATTGTAATCCTACCACCATGGACATCCAATTGGGCACTGGATGGAGCACAACTTTGTGAAACGTCTGAAAAGAACAACATTAATGTGGAGACAAAAATGGAAATGGATGGAAGAGAGATAAAAGTGAAGAAGTCGAAAAGAGAGTACAATGGTTGTTCGTCTTCTTCAGTGAGAATAAGATTGGATCCTTACCAAAGAAAGAGAATTCAAATTTTTGCAAACGAGATCATGGGATGGAAATGGAAAAAGAGCCATGAACAAATTATCCCCTTTTGTGATGAAATAGGCATCACTCCCAATTTCTTGAAGAATTGGATTAACAACACCAGACGCAGAACTAAGACCTAAGAAAAAATAGGCATCTAAGGAATAAGTATTAGTTGCTTTAAATAAGTCTTTTATGTGTTCTCTACTTGTTCAATATTTTGATTTCTTTTCTCATGTCTTTGATCCCTAAGAATGAATAAGATAAAGTATAAGTCTTCCTATTTTATACTTTATTTTTTACTCTTTGTTTTTATTTGTTCTGTTACATAATATTTTAGGTTTTAATTATTCAAGCATGGAATTACATGTTTCAGTAGTAGAGAGGCACAGAATTCCTTCTTAAACTTGTCAGGATAAGTCAATTAACACGTTAAACTCAGCATGATGGTATTTTTAGTCACACCATTTTAACTGTGTGTTAAAGGTGAATGTATTTTATTGTTATTAAAGACTAAACATTACAAAAAGAAATTATTAAACACACGTTTCGTTAAAATTCATCAAAATAATTAAAAATTTCCTTATACCCCACCCTCATCATTTCTTCTCTCACATCTGCCTCCTCCTGGGTTTTCACACACTAGCATTGTCTCTTCTTCTTTATTTTTTAGTTTCCGTCATTCTTTATTTTTTATCATAGCTTCAAAATAATTTTTTTAAATTTGAAATTAGGTTAATTTTCTGTAAGATTAATCTAAATAAATTTTTAAAAAATAATAATTCAATTTATTTTTTTTCAAGCTTGAAAATTTTGAAGCTATGATATTTAGACATACAAAACCTAGACGGTATGGGAAGGGGGTGGGCCTATCAACATCATGTCGGAATTTTTATTTGGGATTGTCAAAGGCAATAAATCACCTTTGAAAGACATCCATCTGGCTGCCGTCACCATTTTCCAGTGAATCTTCAAGTGTCTTTAAAAAATAAAGAAACATTTAATTCAGTGCAAGTTTTACTCTCCTCCATTTTCAATATTGATATTCTTCAAAGAAGAAGAAGTCTAGCTAGCTAAAATTCATAACAAATTGATGAGAAAATCAAGATTATTTTATATAAAAAAAATCTGATGCTCAATATTTGGGTTCTTAGTAACTTTTTTTTTTCAATTGTAACGTTTGTTTATCTTTGAACAAAATAACCAATATAATATAATATAGTTTTTATGAATTTGAAAAAAAAATATTTTTTATTTTTGTTAAAGGAGTTCAATCTTTTTCTTTTTTGATTTTGTTAAAGGAATTTTACTGTTTTTTTATTTGGTGACATGACCAATTATATAAGTTTTGTGGTGCTGGTGATATGTGAAAAAAAAAATTTAAAACCTCAAATATGGTAAAAAAGGAAAACTGACATATTGATACGATAGTGATAAAATAATGGGGAACAAGAAGAAGAAAAGGTAAGGGTGATATAGTGAAATTGTTCGATCGTGTCTCTTTTTAATTTCAATGTGAATTGATATTGTAAAATTAAACTAGATCCTTTACTTCTCATGCAAAAACAAAAATTGACTTACCTCATGGAGGAGAAACAAAATGGTGTTAGTCACACCTCTAAAGATCGGTATTGCACTTGCAAAAACGAAAAAAAAAAAATACTCCATTGATTCGTGATGCTTCGACATTATCCATGATTTTAATAATAGAGAAAATCTTCATGTTTTAGCCAAAACTGAATACTGATTGGTTTTGAAAAGCCTAGTTATAAAGCTCTACATTAAGCGCAAAATTGAATACCCCAAACCACACATAATTTTATAACTTAAACAAGTTCCATCTTTCTATCACCCACTACACAATAGATTTAGCATTTCTTCTAATTCTATCGACATATAAAATTAATTAATTAAAATAAATGTTATAATAGATGTGAATTTGGACAACTACTAAACATAAAGAATATGAAATTAAATATCATATATTTAAAATTGGTCAATTTTAGATGAATATTAAAATAAGTAAAGAAAGTCAAATAAAATGCTGAACTAATGTTGAATTAAAAGACTCTTTTAAGAAAATTATTTATAAAAGAAAATACAAATAAAATTTTGAAAAATATTTTTAAATGATAAGAATTTAACCAAAGGGAAAAAAAGTTTAAGAAGAGAATAAGTATTTTACAAAAGAAAGAGGTGAAAATAATTAATTATATATAAGTTTCAATATCAATAATTATGTGTATACTAATTATATAATGACCAATTAAAAAATTGACCTGTGACCATTAATTTATATATTAGTCCTCTTGAGGATTTTAATGACACTTGAACAATTTTTTGGTCAATGTCGCCACAACAAAGTGCAATCATGCTAGATGTACATTAGGACACAAAGTTGCACGAAAACACATTTAATAAATGAGTTCAAAGATAATAGGACCTTAATTAAATTAAGATATGTCTTTAAGATTAATCATAGCTTAAGATAATCTATATTATCATTTCTCCCATTTATATTATCTACTCATTATTTTGCCTTTTTCCCCTCACAGCAAGACTTGTTTCCTAGATAACTCCTCTTAATTTGATTTTTCTCTTTCTCATGGCTTCTAAAAACAAGAAGATTTTGTTTGTGTTTGAAAATCTTGAATATAGGATAAGTATGTTGTTAAAATCTAAAGGTAAGGTAACTTGATTGTTATAGTGAATATATTCAATTGGTGCTCCTCAAATCTTGAATCTAGATGCTTTTCACTTCCATCCATTTTGTTAGTCATTCTAATCATGACACTATTAGAATTACAATTTCATTATGTTTTTTAACATCATTTTTAGAAATAATAATTATGTTTTTTAGGTTTAGGGTACTTTTAGATATAGAAATTATATTTCATACAGATATTTAATTATTTCATTAACACGATGATAGACATTCTCATGTTATCATTGATGATCCAACACCATAATACTCAGTGAGATCTTCAACGAAATTTAATAAAACGTTTGAGAAGAATAACGTGACTGAAATGAGAATGAAAGGTGAAGACGTAAAAATTAGGGAACTGAAGAAAAAAAATATTATTCGTCTTCTTCTGTGAATGGAGTTGGATTCCTACGAAACAGAAAAAATCAAACTTTTACAAAAGAGATAATGAGATGGAAATGGACAGAAATGTGAAAAAATTATTTAAAAAATATAATATAATATGTGTGAATTGTGAAAGCAATTAAACATAATAAAAATTATTTTTGTAGGAGAATAATTTATCCAAGCATTTAAACTTAAAATCATCCGATAAATATATGAGAAGTATCTTTTCACAAATATATATATATATATATATATATTATAATATATATATATATATTATATAATATATATTAGTATATATAGTACACTAATTATTTAAGCAATTAAAAATATGCAATATATCCTAACTTTAATTTCAATTTGTTACTTTCAATCCTTAGTTAATTATGATAAATAAATGATTGTGAAATAAATAATAAAAAAAAATGTCATTCCTAATATTTATTAAAATCATATTAGTAAATGTAATATATGATCAATTAGTATGGACTTAACCTTATTTTTAAATTAAGTTAATAAATCAAGATAAATAAAACATTGAATTAAATATTTTCTTATAGACGATTCGGTCATGCAATGTGAAATCATGATTTGATATCGAAAAATTCTAAGGTGCCTCGTCGATAAATCACATATTAAATTTTTTATAAATAAATGTTTTCTAATTACAAATTTCCAAATCTGCATAATTTTATAAAGATTTAATGGTCAATTGTATAGTAATAGTAGTTAGTTATTCTTTAATATAATTCTATCACATGGTAGAATAATCTCTTCACCAAAGCATGAGTCCTTTTTTTGCAAAATTCAAAATGATAGTTTACGAAATATAAATTTATAGGTCAAGTTTTAACATTAAAAAAAAATGAAAATCATGATGGAAATCAAGACAATTATATTGATATCCAAAATACAAGCTTAGGGAATAAAAGGGTCAATAAAAAATAGAATTTCACTATAATTGAATTAGTATTTTTATTTGCTGGAACCATTTCTTTGCAATGTAATAAAATATATTGATTCATATCGCTTACTTTATGAAATTGTTCTATATCTTATATAACGATTATTTTTACCGACATAAAATTTATTATTACTTTAGATCAATTTACAATTTACATTAACCAAATTCATTAAATTTTTATCAAATTTAAATACCAACCAAATTGACAAAAAATGGCTCAAAGTAACAATGATCGTTCGACTTCTCGATCATATAATTAATTAAAAAATGCAAGTTCAATGTAAGAAGAATGTTCATAGTATGTGGGAGAATTATATTAAATACTAAACACTACCACTCACGTTTAGTTTTTATACGGAATTAAAGTTTGATTAATAAATATTTCAATATTTTAGAATAGCTTTGTCATAGTATATCATGTGATTTTATAAAATTTTGCTCAATTGTTAAGATTGTATAAAAAAATATGGAAAGGAAAAATGCATACAACGTTACCCCCCTACCCCCAACATACAAGCGAAATTCAAAGGAACACTTGTACTTTACAAAGGGTCTACTACCCCCTCGAACTTATTTAGATAAATAATTTTTCTAACCTTTTTCGACTAGTGGCCACGATAATTGAAAAAAAATGTCAACACAAGGTGGACCACAAAAATAGTGCCAGTAAGCTAAAAGGGGGGTAGAAAATTATTTATAAAATAAGTTTAATGACGTAATAGGACCTTAGTTATAGTGTAAAGTGGTTCTTCGAAATTTCGAATATAATTCAGGGAATATTTAAAAAAAAATTCTTATTTTTAAAATGTATTTGTTTCGACTTAAAAGCGACATGTTTTATTTCCTATCTAGAATAAAAAAATTGAAAAATAAATAAGCATGCTCACGTTTTTCAATTTTAATTGCGTGTTTCCTTTACTTTAAGAATAAAATAAATATTATCATTTGTAAACAGAATTTTATATAAAAAAAAATAAAATCCTTAAAGAACTTCATATGGGTAGTTTTTAGTTTCTTTGTACAATTTGTGTTGATTATGAAAAAAGAAAAAAATGGAACATAGTTACGAATGTATTTAAGTGGAACTTAAATGCATACATACAATAAAGTATTTTTTTGTTATTTACAAAACATAAGAACTTAATTATTCACGTGTTTCTACTAAAAAAATAATATTTGAGATGATATGTCATATATTTCACCTTGTTTAATAAAGATTGAAATATTGTTATACCATATTACGTTCGAAATTTGTTATACTTGCAAATGAAGTGATTCTTTTCACTTGGAGGACAATTTTGAGTTACTCAAAATTTTCGAGATAGACCTCAGAATTAAATACACTAATATGTTTAATGAGGGGAAAAATATTATTTAAAGTGAAAAAATAAAATCGTATATATTGAAAAATAAATTGAGAAAAAATATCAATAATCTACGACGTACATTTGATTATTGTTATTTTTTATCGTGTTATTTTTCATTGTTTAAAATTTCTCACCTTATTTGCTGGGTCTTAGAAATCTCTTGATAGATTTAGAAAATACAAACTATTATATTATCCTTAAATAGTATATGCAATGATGTTCATGGTTTGAATATATATCGACTCAAATCGATAAATTAGATCAAATCGAAAATAAATTAATTTTATATGAGTTAGGGTTTGGTTTAGATTAAGATTTTTAAATAATGAAAATATTTAGTTTGATTTTATTATGTTCAATACAACGAAGAGCTGAAACAAATTTACACATGCATAATATATTATTTTTATAAACAATTTTAAATATCTTCTATAACTTCAACAAATTTTGTTGATCATTTATTAGTGAAAATAAAAATGCTTAAGACAGAAATATTTATCTTATTGGTTGGGGATTATGAGGGTCTATAAACATTCTTGAGGGATAGAATGTCACTTTTTCTTCCTTCTATGAAAAAATAGGAATTGTTTTTGACGTTTTATTCACAGTAAATTAAGTGAATAGAACTTCTGATGTTAGCTTCTAACAATTTCTGTTTTGTATGAGATGAATGTGTCATCTTTCTCTTTTGATGAATTCATTTGATTTTTTTGTTTATGGTTCGATAATCAATTTTAAACAAACGTAATCGGAACGCAATAGTCCATAAACATCAAATCATTAATGTATATTTGTTTTTATACTGACTTGATTTTAATAATTTGAAAACTAATTAAATTAATTTAATTTTGATTTTTGACGAATCCTCCAGTAAACACCCACACAAGTATATGTATGTTCTGTTTTTGTCCCCTGATTGAATGCAATACTAGTTTGTTGAAAAATAAATAAATTAGTAATAGGATTTGAGTGTATAGAGAATAGAATTTTGACATAAGATTCTCTTTGAAGCGACTTACACTTCACACTCACATAGGATATTTCTAATTGTGTCATCTAGTAGATACACTATTTGGTCAAATCTTAAAAATTTAGCAAATTATTAAAAGCCGATGGCTTTATTAACGCATTAACAAGCCTTAAAGTCTTAACTTTGTTTCTGAACATTACCTTAATCATGAGAATGAATTGAGTTGATTGACAATGTCAAACCGTCAATCACAACTTTGTTTTTCTCCTTGAATCTAGCTCTTGTGATCTCCAGTCTGCTAGATAGAGTTACCGCCATGCTGACTTGTCCTAAGTGAAACTATTCTCTTATATGATCTTTCCACTTGCTCTCTCACTAGGCCCTTTCGTTAGTGGGATTGACACATGATCCACTTGACATCCATACTCCCAATTGTGTAATTTCACTAGGATGGCAGTTGTCTACGGTGGTTATATCTCCGTCGTATAGTGGCGAAAACTTATGGTTGTACATGGAAATGCTCCCATTACTAATACTATTGTTGTTTGACTATCGCAATGTACTGCGTAATACGTCACACGGTTCTTTGGGCACAATGAATAAAATTCTCCAAGGAAATTCCGGAGCCATTCTGCTTCTTCACCAACCTTATCTAAAGCAATAAATTCAGATTCCATTGTGGAGCGAGCGATACATGTCTGTTTGGACGATTTCCAAGCGACCGTTCCTCCACCAAGTATAAACATATAACCACTTGTGGATTTTACTTCATTCGATCCGGTGATCCAATTTGCATCACTATATCTTTTAACCACAACAGGATATTTATTATAATGCAAAGCATAGTATTGTGTATGTTTCAGATATCCTGACACACATTTCGTTGCCAACCAGTGAGTCTGATTCAGATTACTAGTGAACCGACTCAGTTTGCTAATAGCACATGTTATATCTGCTCGCGTACAATTCATAATATACATCAAACTTCCTAACACTCTGGCATATTCCAATTGAGAGTCACTTTAACTTTCATTCTTTTGAAATGTAAAGCTTAAATCCATTGGAGTTTTGACAATATTGAAATTCAAGTATTTGAACTTATTCAATACTCTTTCAATATAATGAGATTGAGAAAATGCTAGTCCCTGAGGAGTTTTGAAAATCTTGATCCCTAAGATCAAATCAACAACTTTTAAGTCCTTCATATCAAACTTGCTGGACAGCATGCTCTTAGTAACATTTATATCGTCAATATATTTACTCATTATTAACATGTCATCAACATATAAACAAACAATGACTTCATGATTCGAAATATTTTTAATATAAACACACTTATCACATTTGTTAATCTTGAATCCATTTGCCACCATTGTTTGGTCAAATTTAGCATGTCATTGTTTGGGTGCTTGCTTGAGCCCATAAAGCGACTTCATAAGTTTGCACACTTTCTCTTCTTTACTAGGAATAGCAAACCCTTCAGGTTGTTCCATGTAAATTTCTTCCTCCAACTCGCCATTTAAGAAAATTGTCTTTACATCCATTTGATGGATTTTAAGATCATAAAGACATCCATTTGATGGATTTTAAGATCATACACTGCTGCTAGTGCTACTAACATTCATTTTTTTATTGAGAATTTCTTAGTTATAAGTGTGTTTTAAATGTTTGTATTCTATTTTTCCCACGTGAACCTTTTTTTTTTTTACAAAAAGAAGTGATTCATTATTTTTCAAAAAAAAAATTAAAAAGAAATATAGAGGTGCAAAATGCAACTCCAAATTAACTTTTTTTTTTTGTATTATTGTAATAAACTTTAAATGAGACCAATCTTCTCTTCAAAATCAACTTTAGCTCTAAATTCAATTCAATGTATAATCTACTATAATTAATAATTTTAGTTTTATTTAATTTTTGAACCTTCTATTTAATGGACCATTTCTTTAATGTTCAACACGCTATTTTTAAAAAAAATTAGTACTCATATCCTTTCCCAAAAGAAATTACCAACAATCATGGCTAACAAGCTTCGAGCTAATCAAGCTACTAGGACCATTTATAAGCCTAAAGGTCTAGTCGTTTATGGTGAGTACAATCGTTGTATTTTAGCAAGTGTTAATGTAATTAATGGTTGGCAAGCTTTTGCTCCTGGCGGTCCCATTGGCAGCATAAAATTTTTGCAATGTCAATTTTATCAGTGTCATCATATTCATCGTAGGTTGGATTTCTACAATCTTCAGGTTCAACAGACACCAACATAACAACAGGTTAATTTTATTAGAATTTTTGAATGGATCGTTTAATTATTGTTTGCTTTGCCAAAAAAAACATAAAAAATACTTGGGAAATTTGTTCATCTATTTTATCAAAAAAATTTTATCATTTTAGATTTGTTTCAATAATGTTTTTTTTCTTTATTTGTAGCTGGTTTATAAAAGTAAATGCTATTCAATATACCTGATTTAAGGAATTTCTTTTGATATAAATTATGATTTAAGATGACAAGATTAAAAGTCTCATTCAAACAAAGTCACATGTATGAAACAATTCTATTTTACTCTCCAAAAAATTTTGATTTTTTAAATAAATAAACGATAATTACATCAGGAGAAGAGAAAAAAAATGAGGGAAGAGATTTGTAAGATTAAAAAATAATTTCATCAGGGTGAAAATTTACATATTAAAATAACATAAGAGATTATAAGATTAAAAAATAATTTCGTCCTGGTGATTGGTGAAAATTTACATATTCAAACCAAGTGATCTATCAAAAGTCCCCAAAAACTGTTTTCATCTTTCATCTCCAAATAGAAATTTTGCACTATAAAATTGAAATTAAAAATATGTAATTTCTTACTTATCTAATAAAAAGAATTCCACCATATACTTGAGATTTCAAAAGATTTTCATATTCACTAAATCTACTCTAGCATTAATTCTTGTCTTCTAGAAAAAGTGAAAGTGTTGTTGATATTGTTGTTGTTCTTGATTTTTTTTCTGTATTTATTTGTTTGGGTAGGGTATATAACTAGGATTTGTCATATAATACACTTCTATGAGTATATATAGGCTAGCTAGCTATCTTCGCAACCTGGTCATTTTCATCAATAATTTTCGTTTTACTTAGTAGATTTGATCCATTATTCTTATGTTTCTAAGGTCTTGTTGGGTTTGTTCAAACTATATATATATCTAATAAATATATATATATATAATAATTATATTATATATATATAATATATATATATATAGATATATATATATATACGATATATATATATATAATAGTATATATATATTTATATATAATTAATTTTTCGAAGTAAAAAATGAAAATACTAATATTTTTTAGAATAAAGACAATAAAAAAATCAAAATTTCCTGAAATAATGGTGGTTATCCACCTCAATGGTTTTATATGAAGCAACATTGAAATTATCGCACTTTCAAATTATCCGTGATTTTATTGATCTAAACAAATCTCATTTCAGATATCTTAATACGGATTTTGCAAAAAAAAAAAGTTACACATAAACTCGCATGAGCAAAGGAAAAAAATTGACACAAAAATAACACATCACTTTAACTTAAACAGTTCAATTTCCCCATCCCTAACCCCCCAAAAAGCACTACAAAATAGATATTACGAATTTTTTCTCTATAATAAATTTTATATACTTCCAAACCCGTCGCACCCTAACAGGAAAAATTTTCTATGATGATGAAGAGTACCATCCCAGTATACCACAATATATGTTGACAGGTCAACTATCAATATATATATCGAATTTAATCAACTAAAATATATGGTATATTGTGTTGTGCGAAGAGATAAAATTGGAAAAGAATCAGCCTTATTTTATGTTAATTTGGACGACAACTCATGAACATCGAAAATATATCTTTATTTATAAATTCATTATTTATTGAGTATTAAATATGTCATCCTTTTTCACACTAGAAAATATAAAATTAGGTACAGAATTTTTCAGTAATCTCTAGTTATGCATAAATCTCTAGTTAATGCCATAACTCATCAGCCACCAACTCATACTCCTCTATAGAACCCACTTCTACCATCAAATCACCGAAATCCCGACCCCCCCCAGTCCACCATAACACAACTCCGTCTTCGTATTCTCGCTTACCATACCTCTTACATCGGCCCACACATCCCTCTCAATCACGTCCTCCTCTCGCCTGCCCCACTTACGAAATCCAGCAAACCCCTCCAATCCGCCCAACCTTTCCTTCATACCACCTAAATCCCCCATCACCCCCCATACCCTCCACTCCCTCTACCTAAATAATTTTTAACTAGTCTTATAGATACTTTGATCGAATTAAATCCATATATGAATTTACAAAGCATGTATTTGATAATGCAAAAACAGAAAATAGATGACAATTAATATATGGAGTACTCCAAAAATCATGAACTACTTCAATAAAGTACAAAGTTTTGTTTTATTAACTATTTCCAAATGGCATTTGATCATGCAATGCAGCCCTAGTTAGCAGACACCTCAATCTTCCTCCCATCTATATTATCTACTAACTATTTTGCCTATTTCCCTTCACCGCTAGACTAATTTCCTAGCTAACCCTCCTTGAATTAATTGCTCTCTCTCTTATGGCTTCTAACAACAACAAACATGTTTTTGTGAAATACCTTGAGTGTAGGCATAACTATGCAGCTAGATCTAATGGTTATGTACTTGATGGTTGTGGTGAATTTTGTCCAACTGGTGCCCCTGAAATCCCTGAATCCTTCATCTGTGCAGCTTGTCATTGCCATCGAAATTTTCACAGAAAAGTTGAGGTGGAGGTAGAGGACGGGGCGGAGACTCCCATCATTTTTATTAATCATCCTAGCCACGGTACTTGTTGAAATCACAAAGATCAATTATTTTTTCAACACATATATCTCTTAGTTGTTGATTTGATTTTTTTCATAGGTCAAATGTGATTCATCAGATCATCATTTGTAGAAATATGAGCTCTCTCTTTTTAGGAAAATCTTTAAATTGTATAATTACCATCAACTTAAAAGATTATAGAATTACACATCTAAAGGCAAAATTTTTGTTCACTAAACTAACAGAGAAGAAAAATTAATTGTTTTTTGTTTCTTTTTTATTTAAAATTTCAAAGGAATTTTTAGATCTAGAATTTAAAATTTTATGTAGGTGATTAATTATATCTTCAACTATAACAACAGGTACCCCCCTTGTTATCATGGATGATCCACCACCATCACAATCCAAAGTGAGAAATGGAGCACAACTTTGTGAAACGTCTGAAAAGAACAACATTAATGTGGAGACAAAGATGGAGATGGATGGAAGAGAGATAAAAGTGAAGAAGTCGAAAAAGAGAGTACAATGGTTGTTCGTCTCTTCAGTGAGAATAAGATTGGATCCTTACCAAAGAAAGAGAATTCAATTTTTTGCAAACGAGGTCATGGGATGGAAATGGAAAAAGAGCCATGAACAAATTATCCCCTTTTGTGATGAAATAGGCATCACTCCTAATTTCTTGAAGAATTGGATTAACAACACCAGACGCAGAACTAGGACCTAAGAAAAAATAGGCATCTAAGGAATAAGTATTAGTTGCTTTAAATTAGTCTTTTATGTGTTCTCTACTTGTTCAATATTTTGATTTCTTTTCTCATGTCTTTGATCCATAGAATGTAGTAATATAAAGTATTAAGTCTTCAAAATAATTTTTTTTAATTTGAAATTAGGTTAATTTTCTGTCAGATTAATATAAATAAATTTTTCAAAAATAGTAATTCAATTTATTTTTTTCAAGCTTGAAAATTTTGAAGCTATGATATTTAGACATACAAAACCTAGACGATATGGGAAGGGGGTGGGCCTTTCAACGTCATGTCGGAATTTTTATTTGGGATTATCGAAGGCAATAAATCTCCTTTCAAAGACATCCATCTGGCTGCAGCCACCATTTCCAGTGAATCTTCAAGTGTCTTTATAAAATAAAGACACATATTTAATTCAGTGCAAGTTTTACTTTCCTCCATTTTGAATATTGATATTCTTCAAAGAAGAAGAAGTCTAGCTAGCTAAAATTCATAACAAATTGATGAGAAAATCAAGATTCTTTTATATTAAAAAAATCTGATGCTCTATATTTGGGTTCCTAGTAACTTCTTCTTCTTTTTTCAATTGTAACGTTTGTTTATCTTTGAAACAAATAACCAATACAATATAATATAGTTTTTATGATTTGGAAAAAAATTATTTTTGATTTTTGTTAATGGAGTTCAATCTTTTTCTTTTTTGATTTTGTTAAAGGAATTTTACTGTTTTTCTATTTCGTGACGATGACAATTATATAGGTTTGGTTGTGCTTGGTGATAGGTGACAAAAAAAATTTTAAAAATCAAATATGGTAAAAAAGGAAACATGAATATTGATAATATTTGATAATGGGTAACAAAGAAGAAGGAAAACTAAGGGTGATATAGTGAAATTGTTCGTATCGCGTCTCTTTTTAATTTCAAAAAATTGATATTTGTCAAATCAAACTAGACCATTTACTTCTCATAAAAATTGTTGGCAGGAGAAACAAAATGTGTTATGTCCACTTAAAGATGTATGATTAGCAAAACGGAAAAAAAAAGCTACTCCATTGACTTATTTAGAGATATGTGAAACAAATCGCAACTTCGATATTATCCATGATTTCATGATAGAGAAAATCTCATTTTAGCCAACTTGAATACTGATTTTTTAAAAATCCTTAGTTATAAAGTTATACAAGCGCAAAATTGAATACCAAAACACATCATTTTATAACTTAAACAAGTTCCATCTTCTATCACCCACTACACAATAGATTTAGCATTTCTTCTAATACTATCGACATATGAAATTTAATTAATTAAAATAAATGTTATAATAGATGTGAATTTGGACAACTACTAAACATAAAGAATATGAAATTAAATTTTAAATATCTTGTATTTAAAATTGGTCAATTTTAGATGAATATTAAAATAAGTAAAGAAAGTCAAATAAAATGTTGAATTAATGTTGAATTAAAAAACTCTTTTAAGAAAATTGTTTCTAAAAGAAAATACAAGTAAAATTTTGAAAAATATTTTTAAATGATTAGAATTTAACGAAAAGGAAAAAAAGTTTAAGAGGAGAATAAGTATTTTACAAAAGAAAGAGGTGAAAATAATTAATTATATATAAGTTTCGATATCAATAATCATGTGTTAACTAATTATCTAATGACCAATTAAAAAATTGACCTGTGACCATTAATTTATATATTAGTCCTCTTGAGGATTTTAAAGACACTTGAACAATTTTTTGGTCAATGTCGCCACAACAAAGTGCAATCATGCTAGGTGTACATTAGGACACAAAGTTGCACGAAAGCATGAGTTCAAAAATAATAGGACCTTAATTAAATTAAAATATGTCTTTGAAATTAATCATAATTTAAGATAATTTATATGAGTATTTCGCCCATTTAGATGAGTCTGACTGGCAGTTATTTTGCTCGGTGTGGCCCCCGCACATGCAAGACTTGTTTCCTAGCTAACTCCTCTTCAATTAATTTTTCTCTTTCTCATGGCTTCTAAAAACAAGAAGCATTTTGTTGTGAAACATCTTGAATGTAGGTATAACTATGTTCTAGATCTAAAGGTTATGTACTTGATTGTTATAGTGAATATATTCAATGGTGCTCCTCAAATCTTGAATCTTTCATCTAAGATGCTTTTCACTTCCATCCATTTTGTTAGTCATTCTAACCACGATACTGTTGAAATTATAGATCCGTTATGTTTTTTAACATCATTTTTAGAAATAATAATTATGTTTTTTAGGTTTAGGGTACTATTAGATATAGAAATTATATTTTACATAGGTATTTAATTATTTCATTAACACGACGATAGACATTCTCATGTTATCATTGATGATCCAACACCATAATACTCAATGAGATCTTCAACGAAATTTAATAAAACGTTTGAGAAGAATAACGTGATCGAAATGGGAATTAAAGGAGAAGTGGTAAAAATTAGGGAACTGGGGAAAAAAATATTATTCGTCTTCTTCTGTGAATGGAGTTGGATTCCTACGAAACAGAAAAAATCAAACTTTTACAAAAGAGATAATCAGATGGAAATGGACAGAAATGTTAAAAAATTATTAAAAAAATATAATATAATATGTGTGAATTTTGATAGCAATTAAACATACTAAAATTAATTTTTGGTAAGAGAATAATTTATCCAAGCAGGTAAAAAGGAAAATCATTCGATAATAAGAGTATGAGAAGTGATATTTCACAGATTATATGAAATTAGCAGAGAGAGCGATAGAGAGAGAGAGAGAGAAGATATAGAGAGATAGTATATATATGAGTAGGACACTATTCAATTAGCAATTTAAAAAAATATGCAATATATCATAACTTTAATTCAATTTGTTACCTTTCAATCCTTAGTTAATTATGAAAATAAATGATGTGGAAATAGTTAGTTAACGCGTTTGAATAATCATAATATCGGTCATATATATTTTAGCTACAATGATAAATATGATATATTTAACAATCTATGTAAAAATTGTTAAAGGTTTTAGCTACCTTAAAAAAAAGATAAGATTAACTCAATTATCACTATATATTTTTGTGGCTAATCTTATTGCTAAAATAAAAATTTTGTTGCCACTAAATATCTATTTCGTTAAAGTAATTATTTATAATGTAACCCACTAATTGAATTGCTTAGTCATAAATATTTTTTTTGAAAATTATTTTAAAAATAAAAGTAAATTTCAAATTTTTCTCTATATTTTTAAAAATGTACGATGACTTATTATGTTTAAGTTTGTTTATCATATGTCCTAATAGGTGAACGTTTTTCTTGCTATTACTTTCACAAATAAAGACAAGGGAATATCAATTGTATCTTTAGTTATTTTATATTCAAGTTTAGCTTAGTAAAGAATTAGACTTGCTTGTAATAGTGTTTGATATGATTAAATAAATAAAAGATAAATTTTCTTTAACAATGAGATATTCACAGTAAACTATCCATAAAATTGAATAAATAAATAAAATAAATTTTATTCCTAATATTTATTTAAATCATATCAGTAAATGTAATATATGATAAATTAGTATGGACTTAACCTTATTTTTAAATTAAGTTAATAAATCAAGATAAATAAAACATTGAATTAAATATTTTCTTATGGACAATTCGGTCATACAATGTGAAATTATGATTTGATACTGACTATTCTAAGGTGCCTCGTCGATAAATCACATAACAATTTTTTTATAAATAAATATTTTCTGATTATAAATTTTCAAATCTGTATAATTTTATAAAGATTTAATGGTCAATAGTAAAGTAATAGTAGCTAGTTATTCTTTAATATAATTCTATCACATGGTAAATAACTAATTCCGCAAAGATGAGTCCATTTTTTTGTTTTACAATTTAAATTCAAAATGATAGTTTATGAAATATAAACTTATGGGTCAAGTTTTAGCATTTTTTAAAAAAATGAAATCATGATTTGAAATGCAAGACATTATATTGTATATCAAAATACAAGCTTAGAACCATTTATTTCATATGTAAATAAAATATATGATTCATATCGTTACTTTGGAAATATTGTTGTTATAATCTTATATAAAGATACTTTTTGTACAGACATTTAAAAATTTCATTATTATTTAGATCAATTATACTGCTCATGTACATAAAAAAAAAATCATATCTTTTTCCAAATTTAAATACCAACCAAAAGTGATATTAAAACAATTGGACAAAGTAAACAATGAGCGTTAGGGTCTAGATCATAGAAATGAAGAAAAAAAGGAAAAGGAAAGTAACGAAGAAGGCTTCAGGGGAGGGGGGGGAGAAGGAGGAGGAGAATGAGGGAAAAAAGAGAAAGAAGGGGAGGGCGGGAGGAGACAACGGTACAAATTGCGTAATGGGGGAGGAAGGTCTTACTAAATGATCCGACTAACACTCAATCAACTAACCCAATTACCTCTCTTTTCTCCTTTACCCACATACGGAATTAAAGTTTGATTTATTATATATTCAATAGTTAGGAATAGTTTGTGTGATTAGTTCTATCCATTGATTTATAAAAGATTCTCCAATGTTAAGATGTAATAAAAAATGGAAAAATGCACAAGTACCCCCCTCCCCCCAACCTATACCTAAAATTTCAAAGACACACTTGTACTTTACAAAGGTTCTACTACCCCCTCGAACTTATTTTATAAATAATTTTCTACACCTTTTCGACATACGTGACACTATAATTGAAAAAATTGTCAACACACGTTGGCCCACAAAATAGTGTCACGTAAGACGAAAAGGGGTAGAAAATTATTTATAAAATAAGTCCAAGAGGGTAATAGGACCTTAATATAGTTTAAGTGTGTCTCTAAGATTTCAAATATAGTTCAGGAGATACTTAAACAGTTTTTCTATATTTTATAAAATGTATTTGTTTCGACTTAAAAGCATGTTTTAGTTTCCTCATCTAGAAAAAAAAATTGAAAATAAATAAGCATGCTCACTTTTTTTTCAATTTAATTGCATTTCTTTACTTTAAGAATAAAATAAAATATTATCATTTTTAAACAGAATTTTATATCAAAAAAAATAAAATTCTAAAAAAACTTCATAGGGGTAGTTTTTCAGTTTTCTTTGTACAACTTTCTTTGATTTATTGAAGAAAAAATCACAAATATAATGTATTTAAGAACTTAATAATACAATAAATAAACTTTTTTCTTATTATTTAAAAAACATAAGAACTTAATTATTCACGTTTTTCTACTAAAAAAACAATATTTGAGATGATATGTCATATATTTCACCTTAAAAAAATTAAGATTGAAATATTGTTATACCATATTACGTTCGAAATTTGTTATACTTGCAAATGAAGTGATTCTTTCACTGAAAACAATTGAAGTTTATTCAAAATGTTCAAGATAGATCACTCAGAATTTAATACAAATAATGATGTTAATGAGAGAAAAAAAGTATTATTTAAAGTGAAAAAATAAAATCGTATATATTGAAAAATAAATTGTGAAAAAATATCAATAATCTACAACGTACATTTGATTATTGTTATTTTTTATCGTGTTTTTTTATTGTTTATAATTTCTCTCCTTATTTGTTGGGTCTTAGAAATCTCTTGATAGATTTAGAAAATACAAACTATTATATTGATCCTTAAATAGTATATGCAACGATGTTCATAGTTTGAATAAATATCGATTCAAATCGATAAATTTAATCAAATCAAAAATAAATTAATTTTATATGAGTTAGGATTTGGTTTAGTTTAAGATTTTTAAATAATGAAAATATTTAGTTTGATTTGATTATGTTCAATAAAACGAAGAGCTGAACCAAATCGATAAATTATATACATATATGTTATTATTATACATGCATAATATATTATTTTTATAAATAATTTTAAATATCTTCTATAAGTTTTCAACAAATTTTGTTGATCATTTCTTAATGAAAATAACGCTTAAGACGAAAATATTATCTTATTGGTTCGTGTATATGAGTGTTTATAACATTTCTTGATGGGACTAAGAAAATGTCACTTTCTCTTCTTTCTAAGACAAATAGTGAATTTTTTGAAGTTTTATTCGCATTAAATTAAGTGAATAGAACTTTTGTAATGTTAGTTATTCTAACAATTTTCTGTTTTGTATGAATTGTTGTCATCTTTTCTCTTTTGATTGAATCGTTTTATTTTTTTTGTTTATGGTTCATAATCAATTAAACAAACTAAATCGGAACGCAGTTGATAACAATCAAATCAATTGATGTATATTGTACTTAATTTGATTTTAGTAATTTGAAAACTAATTAAATTAATTTAATTTTGATTTTGACGAACCTCCCAATGAACACCCCCAAGTATATTTATGTCTTTTTTTTTCCTTGATTGAATCAATAATAGTTTGTTGAAAAATACATAAATTAGTAATAGGATTTTGAGTGTATAGAGAATAGGATTTTGACATAAGATTTTCTTTAAAGCACTTTACACTTCCATCTAAACATCGGATATTTCTAAATTGGTCATTCGTAGTAATACACTATTGGTCAAATCTGCCAAAATTTAGCAAATTATTAAAAGCTGATAGCTTTATTAACACATTAACAAGCCTTAAAGTCTTAACTTTGTTTCTGAACATTACCTTCATCATGAAAATGAATTGAGTTGATTGACAATGTCGAACCGTCAGTCACAACTTTGTTTTTCTCCTTGAATCTAGCTCTTGGGATCTCCAGTCTGCTAGATAGAGTTACCTCCATACTGACTTGTCCTAAGCCGTAAACTCATTCCCTTATATGATCTTTCAACTGGCTCTCTCACTAGGCCTTTCGTTAGTGGATCTGACACATTATCATTTGAATTAACATAGTCAATTGTGATAATTTCACTGAAGAGTAGTTGTCTTACGGTGTTATATCTCCGTCGTATATGGCGAGACTTATCGTTGTACATGATGCTCCCTTTCCTACCTATTGTTGTTTGACTATTGCAATGTATGCAAATAAGTCCCACAGGTTTGAGCCAAAATAAAATATCCTCCAGGAAATTTCGGAGTCATTCAGCTTCTTCACCAACCTTATCTAGAACAATAAATTCAGATTACATTGTGGAGCGAGCAATACATGTCTGTTTGGACGATTTCCAAGTGACCGTTCCTCCACCAAGTATAAAGATATAACCACTTGTGGATTTTACTTCATTCGATCCGGTGATCCAATTTGCATCACTATATCATTCAACCACAATATGATATTTATTATAATGCAAAGCATAGTATTGTGTATGTTTCAGATATCCCGTCACACGTTTCATTGTCATCCAGTGACTCTGATTCAGATTACTAGTGAACCGACTCAGTTTGCTAATAGCACATGTTATATCTGCTCGCATACAATTCATAATATACATCAAACTTCCTAACACTCTGGCATATTCCAATTGAGAGTCACTTTAACTTTCATTCTTTTGAAATTTAAAGCTTAAATCAATTGGAGGTTTGACAATATTGAAATTCAAGTATTTGAACTTATTCAATACTCTTTCAATATAATGAGATTGAGATTATGCTAGTCTTCTGAGAGATTTTGAAAATCTTGATCCCTAAATCAAATCAACAGTAACTCTTAAGGTCCTTCATACGAACTTGGCTGACAGCAATCTTGTAGCATTTAGATATCGGCAATATATTTACTCATTCTTAAATGTCACAAACATACAAACAAACATGACTTCCTGATTCGAAATATATTTTAATATAAACACACTTATCACATTGTTAATAATGATCTAGTTTGTCAACATTGTTTGCTCAAATTTAGCATGTCATTGTTTGGGTGCTTGCTTGAGCCCATAAAGCGACTTTCACAATTTGCACACTTTTCTCTTCTTACTAGGAATATAAACCTATCAAGTTGTTCCATGTAAATTTTCTTCTTCCTCCAACTCGCCATTTAAGAAGGTTGTCTTTACATCCATTGAATGGATTTAAGATCATAAGACATTCATTTGATTCATTTGATGATCGTAATACCACTGCTGCTAATGCTACTAACATCCATTTTTTTATTGCGAATTTCTTAATTAAAGTGTGTTTTAAAGTTTGTAAATTCAATTTTGCCCACGTGAACCTTTCTTTTTTTTTACAAAAAGAATTGGATTCATTCTTTTGCAAAAAAACAAATAAAAAAGCATATAGAGGTGCAAAATGCAACTCCCCAAATTAACTTTTTTTTTGTTGTATTCTTGTAATAAACTTTAAATGGACAAATTCTTCTCTTCAAAATAACTTTAGCTCTAAATTCCAGTGCAAATGTATATCTACTATAATTAATAATTTTGTTTATTTATTTTTTAAAAATTCCTATTTAATGGACACATTCTTCAAATGTTTCAACACGCTATTTTTAGAAGAAAAGTACACATTCCATTCCCAAAGAAAATTACCACATCATGTCTAACACGCTTAGATCTACTCACGCGGCAGGACAATTTCTACGCTAAGGTCTAGTCGTTTTACTGGTGTAGTGCCAATTGTTGTTTTTAGTCAGTGTTTAATGCATTGATGGTTGTCAAAGCTTTTGCTCCTTCCTGCGTCTCTGCAGCATAAACTTTTTGCAATATCAATTTTGTCATTGTCATTGTCATCGAAATATTCATCGTAGGTTGGATTTCTACAATCATCAGATTCCACAGACAGCAACACAACAACTGGTTAATTTTATTAGAATTTTTGAATGGATCGTTTAATTGTTGTTTACTTTGCCCAAAAAAACATAAAAATACTTTTAAATTTTTCATCTATTATCAAAATTATTATTATTATTAAGATTTGTTTCAATTAATGTTTTTTTTTTCTTTTTTTTTCATCCCTTTTTTTTTTAAAAGTAATGCTCTCAATTATACTGATTTAAGGAACTTCTTTTTGTATAAATTATTGATTTAAGATGACAAGATTTAAAAGTCTCATTTACTTTCATAAATTATGTATCAAATCAAACAAAGTCAAATGTATGAAACAATTCTATTTTATTCTCCAAAAAAAATTGATTTTTTAAATAAATAAACATAATTACATCACGATAAGAGAAAAAAAAATGAGGGAAGAGATTTGTAAGATTAAAAAATAATTTCATCAGGGTGAAAATTTACATATTAAAAATAACATAAGAGATTATAAGATTAAAAAATAATTTCGTCCTAGTGATTGGTGAAAATTTACATATTCAAACTAAGTGATCTATCGAAAGTCCCCAAAAAAATGTTTTCATCTTTCATCTCCAAATAGAAATTTTGCACTATAAAATTGAAATTAAAAATATGTAATTTCTTACTTATCTAATAAAAAGAATTTCACCATATACTTGAGATTTCAAAAGATTTTCATGTTCACTAAATCTACCCTAGCATTAATTCTTGCCTAGAGAAAAAGTGAAAGTGTTGTTGTTGTCGCTGTTGTTATTGTCGTCGTTGTTATTGTTGTCGTCGTCGTTATTGTTGTCGTCGTCGTCATCGTCGATGTTGTTGTTGTTGTTGTCTTCGTCGTGGTTGTTGTTGTTGTAAAAAAAAATATTTGACAATATGCATCCACTCTTGAACAGACCGTAACCCAAAGGGATGTAAAGACGGAGGAATTATCAACCTTAACCCAAAGGGATGTAAAGACGGAGGAATTATCAACCGTAACCCAAAGGGATGTAAAGATGGAGGAATTATCAAACACCAAAAATACTAATCATCTCAGTCATATCACTGAACAAATATTTGATTCTCCGAGAGTTTCAATTGCACTAGCGAAATCCATTATGGCTAGAGCTACTCAAAAGTGGGTGTATAGTAACAAAAATGATGATGGAAACAAGAGAAAAAAGTCATGGGATGATATATTGTTGAAGAATATGAGAAAGAAAAACCGCAGATAGTGGCTAACCAACTAGAATGGACTTTAAACTTGAGATCAGAAAATGGAAAGAATAAGAAGATTAAGAAGGGTGAAGATGAGAAAGTCGGATTCCTTTGAGATGTATATCAAAACGAAAGACAAAGTTATCAAAAATTTACAGCTTGCTCAAGCCGGAGAATCAACAACTTCTGACCATCCAAATTAAAAAGTGTTATTATTGTTGTTGTTCTTGATTTTTTCTGTATGTTTTTTTTTGGATAGGGTATATAACTAGGATTAGTCATATAATATACTTCTATGAGTATATATAGGCTAGCTAGCTATCTTCTCAACCTGGTCATTTGCATAAATAATTTTCTTTTTACTTAGTATCTTTTGATCCATTATTTTATGCTTCAAAGGTCTTGTTTGGTTGTTCAAACTATATATAGTCTATCTATATATTATATTTCTATAATATCTATATATCTATATCTATCTATCTATAATCTAATATATCTATATATATAATTATATATATATATATCTATATATTTAATATATTTTTTGAAATTTAAAAATAAAATACTATTATTTTTTTTCGAATAAGAACATCAAACATCAAATTCTCCTCAAGTAATGGTGGTTATCCACCTCAATGTTTTTATAGAAGCAACTTGAAATTTATCGCACTTTCAATATTATCCGTGATTTGAATTGTTTAAACAAATCTCATTTCAGATATCTTGAATACTGATTTTGAAAAAAAAGTGCACATAAAGCTCGATGAGCACAAAATTGAACACAAAAATAAGCACATCACTTAACTTAAACATGTTTCAATTTCCATCGCTAAAAAAGCCACTACAAAATAGATTTAGAATTTTTGCTAATAATAAATTTTATCCTATTTCAAGTTTACCACTAAAGCAACATTTTCTGATGATGATGAAGAGTATTCTCCCACAATATATGTTGACAGGTCAACGATCAATATATATATCGAATTTAATTAACTAAAATATATGGTATATTGTGTTGTGCGAAGAGATAAAATAGGAAAAGAATCAGCCCTAACTTATGTTAATTTGGACGACAACTCATGAACATAGAAAATATATCTTTATTAATAAATTTATTATTTATTGAGTATTAAATATGTCATCCTTTTTCACACTAGAAAATATATAATTAGCTGCAGAATTTTTCAGTAATCTCTAGTTAATGCATAACTAAATAATTTTTAACTAGTCTTATAAATACTTTGATCAAATTAATTCCATATATGAATTTACAAAGCATGTATTTGATAATGCAAAAACAGAAAATAGATGACAATTAATATCTGGAGTACTCCAAAAATTATGAACTACTTCAATAAAGTACAAAGTTTTGTTTTATTAACTATTTCCAAATGGCATTTGATCATGTAATGCAGCTCTAGTTAGCAGACACCTCAATCTTCCTCCCATCTATATTATCTACTAACTATTTTGCCTATTTCCCTTCACCGCTAGACTAATTTCCTAGCTAACCCTCCTTGAATTAATTGCTCTTTTATGGCTTCTACCAGCACTAACAAACATGTTTTGTGAAATACCTTGAGTGTAGGCATAACTATGCAGCTAGATCTAATGTTATGTACTTGATGGTTGTGGTGAATTTTGTCCAACTGGTGCCCCTGAAATCCCTGAATCCTTCATCTGTGCAGCTTGTCATTGGCATCGAAATTTTCACAGAAAAGTTGAGGTGGAGGTAGAGGACGGGGCGGAGACTCCCATCATTTTTATTAATCATCCTAGCCACGGTACTTGTTGAAATCACAAAGATCAATTATTTTTTCAACACATATATCTCTTATTTGTTGATTTGATTTTTTTCATAGGTCAAATGTGATTCATCAGATCATCATTTGTAGAAATATGAGCTCTCTCTTTTTAGGAAAATCTTTAAATTGTATAATTACCATCAACTTAAAAGATTATAGAATTACACATCTAAAGGCAAAATTTTTGTTCACTAAACTAACAGAGAAGAAAAATTAATTGTTTTTTGTTTCTTTTTTATTTAAAATTTCAAAGGAATTTTTAGATCTAGAATTTAAAATTTTATGTAGGTGATTAATTATATCTTCAACTATAACAACAGGTACCCCCCTTTTTATCATGGATGATCCACCACCATCACAATCCAAAGTGAGAAATGGAGCACAACTTTGTGAAACGTCTGAAAAGAACAACATTAATGTGGAGACAAAGATGGAGATGGATGGAAGAGAGATAAAAGTGAAGAAGTCGAAAAGAGAGTACAATGGTTGTTCGTCTTCTTCAGTGAGAATAAGATTGGATCCTTACCAAAGAAAGAGAATTCAATTTTTTGCAAACGAGGTCATGGGATGGAAATGGAAAAAGAGCCATGAACAAATTATCCCCTTTTGTGATGAAATAGGCATCACTCCTAATTTCTTGAAGAATTGGATTAACAACACCAGACGCAGAACTAGGACCTAAGAAAAAATAGGCATCTAAGGAATAAGTATTAGTTGCTTTAAATTAGTCTTTTATGTGTTCTCTACTTGTTCAATATTTTGATTTCTTTTTTCCATGTCTTTGATCCATAGAATGTAATAATATAAAGTATTAAGTCTTCTATTTTACTTTATTTTTTTACTCTTCTTTTTTATTTGTTCTTTTACAATATTTTAGGTCTTAATTTTCACATGACATTACATGTTTCAGATAGTAGAAAAAAATATATATTTCCTTCTTAACTTGTCAGGGTAAGTCAATTACACGTTTAAACTAGCATGATGAGTATTTTTATGTCACACATTTTAACTACTTAAAGGTAAATTTATTTATTTATTAAAACTAACATGACAAAAAGAAATATAAACATACGTGTCAAAAAATCATCAAAATAATTAAAAATTTCCTTATACCCCACCCTCAACATTTCTTCTCTCACACTCTGCCCTCCTCCTCTTCTTCACACCAGTCTCATTGTCCTCTTCTTCTTTATTTTTTAGTTTTCGTCATAGTTCTTTATTTTTCATCATAGCTTCAAAATAACTTTTTTTAATTTGAAATTAGGTTAATTTTCTGTAAGATAATCTAAATAAATTTTTTTTAAAAAAAAATCAATTTATTTTTTTCAAGCTTGAAAATTTTGAAGCTATGATATTTAGACATACAAAAACCTAGATGATATGGGAAGGGGGTGGGCCTTTCAACGTCATGTCGGAATTTTTATTTGGGATTATCAAAGGCAATAAATCACCTTTCAAAGACATCCATCTGGCTGCAGCCACCATTTCCAGTGAATCTTCAAGTGTCTTTAGAAAATAAAGACACATATTTCATTCAGTGCAAGTTTTACTTTCCTCCATTTTGAATATTGATATTCTTCAAAGAAGAAGAAGTCTAGCTAGCTAAAATTCATAACAAATTGATGAGAAAATCAAGATTCTTTTATATTAAAAAAATTTGATGCTCTATATTTGGGTTCTTAGTAACTTCTTCTTCTTTTTTCAATTGTAACGTTTGTTTATCTTTGAAAAAAAATAACCAATACAATATAATATAGTTTTTATGATTTGGAAAAAAAATATTTTTGATTTTTGTTAAAGGAGTTCAATCTTTTTCTTTTTTGATTTTGTTAAAGGAATTTTACTGTTTTTCTATTTGGTGACGATGACAATTATATGGGTTTGGTTGTGCTTGGTGATAGATGACAAAAAAAAATTTAAAAATCAAATATGGTAAAAAAGGAAACATGAATATTGATAATATTTGATAATGGGTAACAAAGAAGAAGGAAAATTAAGGGTGATATAGTGAAATGGGTTGATCGCTTCTCTTTTTGATTCAAAAAATTGATAGTTGCTCAAAAATCAACTAGACATTTACTTCTCATAAAAATTGTTGGCAGAGAAACACCATGTTTAATGTCCACTTTAAAGATGTAGGATTAGGCAATACGGAAAAAAAAAAAGCTAACTCCATTTGACTTATTAGAGATATGTTGAACAAATCGCCAGCAACTGTCGAGATATTATCATGATTTCATGATAGAGAAAATCTCATTTTAGCCAACTTGAATACTGATTTTTTAAAAATCCTTAGTTATAAAGCTATACAAGCGCAAAATTGAATACCAAAACACATCATTTTATAACTTAAACAAGTTCCATCTTCTATCACCCACTACACAATAGATTTAGCATTTCTTCTAATACTATCGACATATAAATTTAATTAATTAAAATAAATGTTATAATAGATGTGAATTTGGACAACTACTAAACATAAAGAATATGAAATTAAATTATATTTAAAATTGGTCAATTTTAGATGAATATTAAAATAAGTAAAGAAAGTCAAATAAAATGTTGAATTAATGTTGAATTAAAAGACTGTTTTAAGAAAATTGTTTATAAAAGAAAATACAAATAAAATTTTGAAAAATATTTTTAAATGATTTGAATTTAACGAAAAGGAAAAAAAGTTTAAGAGGAGAATAAGTATTTTACAAAAGAGGTGAAACACTAATTAATTATATATAGTTCGATATCAATAGCAGTGTTAATTATTATCTAATGACCAATTAAAAAATTGACCTGTGACCATTAATTTATATATTAGTCCTCTTGAGGATTTTAAAGACACTTGAACAATTTTTTGGTCAATGTCACCACAACAAAGTGCAATCATGCTAGGTGTACATTAGGACACAAAGTTGCACCAAAGCACATTTAATAAATGAGTTCAAAGATAATAGGACCTTAATTAAATTAAAATATGTCTTTAAAATTAATCATAATTTAAGATAATCTATATTATCATTTCTCCTATTTATATTATCTACTCATTATTTTGCCTTTTTCCCCTCACAGCAAGACTTGTTTCCTAGCTAACTCCTCTTCAATTAATTTTTCTCTTTCTCATTGGCAGCATAAAACTTTTTGCAATATCAATTTTGTCATTGTCATCGAAATATTCATCGTAGGTTGGATTTCTACAATCATCAGATTCCACAGACAGCAACACAACAACAGGTTAATTTTGTTAGAATTTTTGAATGGATCGTTTAATTGTTGTTTGCTTTGCCCAAAAAAACATAAAAATACTTTTAAATTTTTCATCTATTATTAAAATTATTATTATTATTAAGATTTGTTTCAATTAATGTTTTTTCTTTTATTTTTCATCTGTTTAAAAGTAATGCTATCAATTATAACTGATTTAAGGAAATTCTTTTGTATAAATTATTGATTTAAGATGACAAGATTTAAAAGTCTCATTTACTTTCATAAATTATGTATCAAATCAAACAAAGTCAAATGTATGAAACAATTCTATTTTACTCTCCAAAAAAAATTGATTTTTTAAATAAATAAACATAATTACATCAGGATAAGAGAAAAAAAATGAGGGAAGAGATTTGTAAGATTAAAAAATAATTTCATCAGGGTGAAAATTTACATATTAAAAATAACATAAGAGATTATAAGATTAAAAAATAATTTCGACCTAGTGATTGGTGAAAATTTACATAACTAAATGATCTATCGAAAGTCCCCAAAAAAATGTTTTCATCTTTCATCTCCATATAGAAATTTTGCACTATAAAATTGAAATTAAAAATATGTAATTTCTTACTTATCTAATTAAAAGAATTTCACCATGTGCTTGAGATTTCAAAAGATTTTCATATTCACTAAATCTACCCTAGCATTAATTCTTGCCTAGAGAAAAAGTGAAAGTGTTGTTGTTGTCGCTGTTGTTATTGTCGTCGTTGTTATTGTTGTCGTCGTCGTTATTGTTGTCGTCGTCGTCATCGTCGATGTTGTTGTTGTTGTTGTTGTTGTTGTTGTTGTTGTTGTTGTTGTTGTTGTTGTCGTCGTCCGTCATCGTCGATGTTGTTGTTGTTGTTGTTGTTGTTGTTGTTGTTGTTGTTGTTGTTGTTGTTGTCTTCGTCGTGGTTGTTGTTGTTGTTGTATGTAAAAAAAAATATTTGACAATATGCATCCACTCTTGAGACAGCCGTACCCAAATGTATGTAAAGGACGGAGAGAATTACACCGTAACCGCAAAGGGGATGTCAGACGGAGATTTAATCATCACATTCCTAAAATACTAGATGCATTTCAGTCATTCCTGAACAAATATTGATTCTCCGAGAGTTTCAATTGCACATAGCGAAATCCATTATGGCTTTGTAGCTAGCTCAAAGTGGGGTTGGATAGTAAGCAAAAATGGATGATGGAACAAGAGTAAAAAGTCATGGATGATATATTTGTTGAAGAATATGTAGAATAGAAAAACGCAATTAGTGGCTACCAACTAGTAATAGGACTTTAAACTTGAGATCAGAAAGATGGAAAGAATAGTAAGTATTAATAATAGGGTGAACAGAAGCGTAAGATCGTCGGTATCTTTGAGACTGTATATCAAAACGAAGACAAATTATCAAAATGTACAGCGTTGCTCCTCAGGCCGAGAATGCACAACTTTCTGACCATCCAATTAAAACGTGTATTATTGTTGTTTTTCTGTATTTTGTTTGCTGTGATTTTTTTTTGATAGGGTACTAATAACTTAGGTATTCGTCATATAATATACTTCTATGAGTATATATAGTTGGCTAGCTACATCTTCTCACCCTGGGTCATTCTGCGACATAAATATTTCTTTTTGCTAGTATCTTTTGATGCCTTATTTATGGCTTCAAGAGGTCTTGTTTGGATGTTCAAACTATAATATATATATATATATATATATATATCTATATATATATATATATATAATCTTATTATATATATATAGGTTTATCATATTTTTTGAATGTAAATAAAATACTAATTATTTTTTTTTCATAGGAATAAAGAAATAAAAAAATCAGAATCGTTCCTCAAGTATGTGGTGTATCCACTCTCAATGTTTCGACAAGCAAGCTTGAATTTATCGCACTTTCAATGATTATCCTGATTAGTAATTGTTTAACAAATCTCATTTCAATATATCTTGAATAAATCTGATTTGGAAAAAAAGTGGGCACATAAAAGCTCGATGAGGCTAAGCAAATTGACATCACAAAATAAAGTGCACATCACTTAACTTAAACATGTTTCAATTTCCATCGCTAAAAAAGCCACTACAAAATAGATTTAGAATTTTTGCTAATAATAAATTTTATCCCTATTCAGTTTAAGGCACTAAATGCGAAGCATGTTTCTCTAGGATGATGATGAAGAGTATTCTCCCACAATATATGTTGACATGTCAACGATCAATATATATATCGAATTTAATTAACTAAAATATATGGTATATTGTGTTGTGCGAAGAGATAAAATAGGAAAAGAATCAGGCCTAACTTATGTTAATTTGGACGACAACTCATGAACATAGAAAATATATCTTTATTAATAAAATTTATATTTATTGATTCATTATATATGTCACATCCTTTTCCACTAGATAAATATTATTAGCTGGGGGCCGGAAATTTTCAGTAATCTCCTATTTATGCGATACTAAATAATAATTTTAACTATCTTATAAATACTTGATGCAAATATTTCATATATATTTACAAAGCAGTATTTGATAATGCATGAAAACAGAAACTAGTATGACAATTAATATCTGGAGTACTCCTCAAAATATGACATACTTCAATAAAGAGGCTAAAAGTTTTGTTTTATTTAACTATTTCGCAAATGGGCATATTGATCATGTATTGCACTCTATTAGCGAGACACCTCAATCTCCTCCCATCTATATATCTACTAGCTATTTTGCCTAGTTCCCTTCACCGGCTAGACTAATTTCCGTAGCTAAAACCCATGCCTTGATTGATTTGCTCTCTTGGGCTTCTTAAGCAACGAACAAACGGTTTTGTGAAATACCTGAGTGTAGCATAACTATGCGGTCTGATCTAATGGTTATGTACTTGATGGTTGTGGTGAATTTGTCCAACTGGTTGCCCCTGAAATCCCTGACTCTTCATTTGTGCAGCTGTCATGCGCATCGAATATTTTTCACAGAAAAGTTGAGGTGGAGGGAGAAGGAGCGTGGGCGGGGAGTACTCCATCATTTTTATTAATCACTCTAGGCCACGGTACTTTGTTGAAATCACCAGATCAATTAGTTTTTTCAACACATATATCTCTTGTTTTGATCTTGATTTTTTTCATAGGTCAAATGTGATATCTGAATCAGATCATCATTTGTAGTCAAATATGAGCTCTCACTGTCTTTTTAGGAAATATCTTTATAATTGTAGAATTAACCATCAACTTAAAGTATTATAGAATTAACACGAATCTAAGGGCAAAATTTTTGTTCACGTAAACGAACAGAGAAGTAAAATATTAATTGTTTTTTGTTTCTTTTTATTAAAATTTCAAAGCGGAGTTTAGAATCTAGTAATTTTAAATTTATGTGTTGATATAATTATATCTTCAACCGATAATCATACAACAGGTACTCCCCTTTTTATCATGGGATGATCCTACCACCATCCCAGAGCCAATCCAAGTGAGAAATGGAGGCATTCACTATTGTAGAACGGTCTGTAAAAGAACAACATTAATGTGGAGACTAAAAGATGGAGATGGATGGAAGAGAGATAAAATTGAGAGGAAGTCGAAAAGATGATGTTAGCAATGGTTGTTCGTCGGCTTTCGCTTCAGTGAGATAAGATTGGAATCGGCATTAACCAAAGAAGAGATTCGCAATTTTTTGGGGGGCAAGCGCGGGAGTCTATGGGATGGAATGGTAAAAAGAAGGGCCATGAACAAATTCAATCCCCGTCTTTGTTATTGAAAATAGCATCACTCTAATTTCTTGAAGAATTGGATTAACACACCAGACGTAGAACAGGACGCTAAGAAAAAATAGGCATCTAAGGCGAATTAAGTATATAGTTGCTCTTAAAGTTTGAGGTCTTTTATGTGTTCTGCTACTTGTTCAAATATTTGATTTTTTTTTGTTCTCATGTCTTTGTTATCGCATCGAATTTAGGATATATATAAATTGTATTAAGTCTTCTATTTTACTTATTTTTTTACTGCTTCTTTTTATTGTTACTTTTGCAAGGTATTTAGGTCAGTAATTTTCTGACATGAGCATTACATGTTTCTATAATATAGTATTAAGAAAAAATATATGATTTCGCTTCTTACTTGTCAAGGGTAAGTTCAGTTAGGGCTACTTTTAAAACTAGCATGATGAGTATTTTTATGTCACACATTTAAAACTACATTAAAGGTAAATTTATTTATTATAAGAACTTACATGGACAGATAAAGAAATATAACATCACGTGTCTAAAAAATTCATCCTCAAAATAAATTAAAAATTTCGCTTGAGCAGCTCCACGCCTCAACAATTTCTTCTCTGCACACTCTGACTGTGCCTCTCTCCTCCTCTTCTATCAGGCAGTAACTACACCATTCTCATGTCCTCCTGTTCTTCTTTATTTTATTTTCGTCCAATAG